>JAFNEN010000487.1:180000-395000 GCA_019343175.1 Oedothorax gibbosus
TATAGATTACCTTAATTACTATGAAAATATAACAATAAAGTACACATTTCAGCAATCAAACAACTCAACTATCAGCTAAAAACAACTCAACTCCACTCTACTTTCATATCCACTCATTATTTCGATATGAATTACCTTAATTATCATGTAAATATAACAATAAAGTATACATTTCAGCACTCAAACAACTCAACTATCAGCTAAAAACAACTCAACTCCACTCTACTTTCATATCCACTCATTATTTCGAAATGAATTACCTTAATTATCATGTGAATATAACAATAAAGTGCACATTTCAGCACTCAAACAACTCAACTCCACTCAAATTTCATATCTAAGGCATTTCCGTTAATTTCATGACATAATTTTCGTGACGTCATTGCATTTCGTGACGTCATTGGCATTTCCATGACGTCATTGGCTTTTCCGTGACGTCATTTCATCCTCATCCCATCCTCCTCCTCCTCCACTGGCGCAGAAGCCCCACTTTCCCCCTACTGTGAAAGTCCTACTTATACTGCTCAGAAAAATTTGAAATTTTTAATATAGATTCTCTTTAATACCTACGTGTGCACCTGAGGCTTATTTTTTTAAATATTTTATAATTATTTTTTGACGAGCCATAACATGGCTTGAAAACACACGGGCCGGGCTTAAACAGGGGCTGACGTCATCCGTCAATAAACGAGGAAATCCAGTAAGACAGCCGTTAAATAATTACTAATAAATTTATCGCATTTTTTCTAAATTTCATTTTGTTTTTCTTATCTCTATTTTTTATTCTCTAAATTCTTTAAATATTACTTTAAAAGTTTTCATTTGTTATTGTTTACTCTATGATTTCTGCACCAGCACGAATTCGAATTTGTTTTGATTTTTAGTATTTTATAATTGTCTTACATTTTCGAAACAATATTCGCAGTTACAATTCGTGCTTTCAGATTACTTCGTAGTACGGGAGCCAGGGCATATATGCGAACAGATATGATATAATAGCCGTTTTCGATTTGGCGTTTTGCGTTACGTTGATAATTAACGAAAATGTCTAATTGTGGTAAATATTCCATTTCATATTTCATACAACTCTATTGGTATAGCAACCCCACTTTAAATTTTCAATCTCTCCAAATATCGCCTATGAACAGTCCGGTCATTATATCATACACCGTCTAATGAACCCATGTTTCTCCTATGGACAGCTGTATGTTGGATGTTCTAGAGTAGGTAAATCTGAAATTTTTCATATCTTGGCTCCAAATGGAAGTTGTGCAAATATTGTGTATCCGGAAATTCTTCTACATTATGGTTCGAAACTTTTTGAGGATTACAACCACTGTTTAGGGTAAATCTTGGGTAATCAATCTTATTGAAGCATAGAACCCCATTCCAATATTCTTTACGACAAATTTTCTATTAAGTTAACGGGTTCCCAGCAAGGCGGGACCATAATGCTAGTTTATCATATAAAAAACCCGTTTGTAAAAATATTCAATACAGCCGGATAAATGTGGTTAATAAATTTATTTTTCCAATTGGGGATTAACACAGAGGCACTCGGTTTAGAGACCGGTTTCATTTATTCCTTCGGTCTCATTCATTCCTTCGGTCTCATTCGCCTTTAAGAGTCGATTACTAAAAAGTAGAGTAAAACTCAAATTATCCGAAGCAACTGGGACATAACCACATTCGAATAATAGAAATTAGGATGATTTGAGTTAATAAAAAAATGTATATTTTAATCAAATACTTGATGTATTATGAGGACGGATAAAACGATATCTCATTTAGGTTTCATCATTTTTAGGTACATTGATCTTAAACACTTTAAATATTAATGACGTGAAGGACATTTGTGGACATCGTTTTTCTATTACGAAAAAAATTGAATAAAATTTAAATAAAAAAAAAATGCCCTAATGAATATTTATATAGAAACTGAACTCTATATTAAAAGTCTGATCACACGATAGTGTGAGTTATAACTAAGAATTTAAAAAGAGCACTTCAAAATGCATTTTTCTAGTCGAGCGAATAACTAAAAGGTCATTCAAACCAGCAGAGGTTACCATTAAATTGCTTCATGCCGCTTGTACTCACTATGCAGGATTATAACGAGGAGTTCATTTATATTTTATTATAGATTCGTTTATGCAGTTTTCCCTTATTCGAAGCCATTATATATATTTCTACCCTCAAACATTTCTATTTGTAATATGAAAATGTAAAGAAGCCTCTCACAGTCTCATTTACATAACAAACAATAATTTTGTTGTTTGGGGGGTCAAAAAGATGTCATTAGAAAAAAGAAGAGTAAATTATACAACCTTTAAATATCTGGTGTTTGAATTTGATGTCTTGTCCTAATATAGTCCGTCTTAAAAGTTAGATAAAAAACATTATGAGTCAAAGTGTCACTAAAAATGTTTAGTAGACACAAGTTGTGGTAGTAAGGATCAGGCAAGTATAAATAATTAAAAATATCACGAACCACAAAGAAACTATCTAATAATAAGTTTTATTTTAATTAATAGTGAAAATTACGAAAAAATATCTGTCTAAAAAATATAGAGAAAATCCATTTAATGCACATTTAATTCACAGCAGAGCCTCAAACAAGGTAGGTTTTAAGGTTTTGTCAGGTTTATTGTGTTGTAATTGTACGGACTATAGTCTATCTCTAGTGCGTATATATCTTGGCTTGTTTTTTAAAAGCCTCTGGCTAAGCAACAAACCAAGGCCAAACTGAATGAATATCAGGCCTGAACATCCAAAAAATTAGTATTGGATTCAACCTAGTCTTGTAGGAAATTATTTAACCTTGTATTTGTGGCACTACGGCTGAACTTGATTAGACTGGACTACACGTTCTGATACGCTACTCGAGTGCAGCGGGGAAAATCGTTAATACAAACTCGAACAAACTTTCGATCATTGGATAACCATTTTAACCGCTTCACTCGAGAGGCGTTACAAAAGTGTAATCCAGCCCATACGCTGTCAGCACGTAATAGTGTTCCTTAAACATCGATAGTTCCCTATTCGAATGAATAGTTGTGACGTAGGCCGAATAGATCGAGTTGACAATCGATAGTATTCGCTGAAACGAGACTATCGAACTATCGATACTCTCGAAGTGGACGAAGTTTTCTGGCAGCGTGCCAGAACAAGCAGCCTAGAGATTCAACCTTCTCAGGAGTGCGGGGGTTCGAATCCCACCTACTGCCAGTCATCCTATAAATTGGATCTGTGCTGGAAATGGTAGAAAAATTCTCAATCACGGATGGGCCCGAGTACGCTGGAACAGACGTGCTCGTTAAATCTGTGGAGTCCAAAGTCCCGACAGCGTTAGCGTACGATGTCGCTCGAAGTTCCGTTGGGTGCAAGTTCACATGTCGACCTCGTCACTTGACCAGGGTTCTAAATTACGAGGCGTTATTGGCTGGCGAGAATTTATTTATTTAGATAAATAAATGAATGAATAAATGAATGGATGGATGGATAAATGGATGGATGGATAAATGGATGGATGGATAAATGGATGGATGGATAAATGGATGGATAGATAAATAGATAGATAGATAGATAGATAGCTAGCTAGATAGCTAGCTAGATAGCTAGCTAGATAGATAGATAGATAGATAGATAAATAATTGCGTGGCTCTAGTGTAACGTTAATCCAATGCAAAGCACACGTCATAAGGGAAACAATCGGAGCATCATCAGCTCGATGTAACGAATAATTCATTCGAGGTCTTTTGGCAGCTTGCCAAAAACTTCGTCCAACTCAATACTATCGATAGTTCGATTGTTCTGGCACGCTTCCAGAAAACTTCGTCCACTTCGATAGTATCGATAGTATCGATAGTCTCGCTATAGCGAATACTATCGATTTTTCACTTCGAAGTGCGCCCGCCATTAAAACTATCGAGTTGCGTACAAAGCTATCGATAGTCTATCGATGTTTAAGGAACACTAGCACGTAACCGCTTGTTGTCGAGACCTGATAATTTATTTAGGTACTCTATTTAGATAGGCCTTGAACAAACCCACAGACAAGAAGCTAACCAGACTGCGCACTTACGTAGGTGAATGAGGCGAAAAGCATCCATCCCCTTATAAGTCATCAACATTTGTAGCGCCCCTGGTGACTAAACTTGTTACTATTTTGCCTGGTTTGGCACATTTTTGGCTGCTTATTTTTAACTGCCAGAAGAAAATTTTAACACAGCTATAAAAGTTTCGTAACTCGTGTAATTTTCGCTTTTCTTAATTGGCTTGTTTTTCGTGACGAAAAACTCCTGTATTTCATTGGTGGTTTGATACGGTAAGCTCCACCCACTGCATTCATTCACCAATCGAGCCCTTATATTCACTCCTGTAGAACTGCTACCACTTAAGATTTAATGTGTGCCCATTAAATTAAAAATATATTTAGAAATTAAATTATGCACACTTAATTTTCAGTGAATATATTATTTATATATGGCATATCAATTTACTTTTCCAAATATTACCAGGATATTTTTTTCAGCAGAAAGGAATCAGTAATAATGGGACTGCGTTTCAAAATAATAAGTATGTAGATATATTTAAAATTAAGGATTATGTTTGAAATACAATTAAGTCTTTACAAGTTTTGAATTAAGTGTTTACAAGTTTTGAAATGGTATATAGTTTTTCTTTCAATGGCCTTTCTGTGTTACAAAAACATGAATATTTCTTTTGCTTATTATTTTAGTTATTATTTTATAACAGAGCCAATTATTGTTTGTATAATATCAGAACATACAAGAAGCTGGAAATAATGTTATTACAAATAAAGTGTTTGTTTATAAAATGTATTTTTCTCAAATAAATTAAAGTTAGCTTCTTACATTATTTTTTATTTTTGACGTTTCCAAAAAAATAATTTTATAGCTTAATACTTTTTAAAAATTAGTTATTTCTTTTTTTGATAGTACTAATAAATAAGTTCGCCCACTTTTTAAAAAGTTCTAAATGGGCAGACGATTTTTTCCTCATTTTACAATAAATGGATTTGTTAAAAAGACTAATTTGTTCTATTTGTGAGATCTTCTACTGTTTCGTCACTGTTACACTAATTCGTCCGAAAGTAAAACTTTCCCATCTATCAAAGGAAATACCAAGGATCAATGCCCTGCATATTAATACTTTCGCTGTGGATGGTCCCTAAAAGCATCAATAACTTAAGATCCAATAATACTATGTCTATGACGTGTAATGCGGCAACAAAAGCCGATGCAGCGAAAGAGTTAAAACGACGATTAATTAAAACGAACAGCAAATACGATCAGCTTAAAACAAGTTATAATTAGTTTCATACTACAAAAAAATTAAGCTACACAAATCCACTGTATACGGAAAATACAATCCATGCTTCCTAATCTGAAGTTTTAGCTACAAAATATATTTTGGATTTTCGAAGGATGTGGGGTTGCCTTTAAATTACGTCTCACTAGTGCATACCGGAGAATACCTTTTCATCAACGTGATTACATGTCTTCTTAAAGATTATGATTAAGAGCAGTGATCGTAATTGTAGACTCCGATAAGGTTAAAAATGCGATATGATTAAAAATTCTTCTGTTTAATCAAATATTTAATAATATGCGACTCGGAATTATTTATAGTTACAAATAAGTTGCCATGTCATCTGAAATTCCGCATATGCAACAATCAAAACTTTTATGTCTAATTAGTTCGTAGTTAAGAATTGGGGGCGCTGTGCTCATCAAAAAGTTAGCTTCTTTTTCTATGGTAACAGAGTGGACAGTAACAGAGTGACAAAATATACTTTATCGTCGCTTTTTGCTATGAAGTTTAGTTAACTTAAAAGTTGTTTTTAGCTTATCGTAATCAGATACTTAAGGGCTTTAAACAGCACTATGACTTTATTCTTAAATAAGCTCCAGTTTAACAAAACACGGTAACATAGTAGTCATTGAATAATTACACTCACCTTAATTTTCAAACTTTGTCTTTTCTCCATAAACTAAAATTTTATGAGAAAATTGTCAGGCATTTCAGAAATAAGTGTCTATAGTGGTACTTATTTCAGCAAAAAAACTTCATTTTTTTTGCATTTTTTGTCGTGAAATTTTGGTAACAGAGTCAACAAAAAAATTCTTCGATTCTGTGGGACACAGTATATTAAACTACAAAAGAAAACTTTTTCGATTGCAAAGTCTCCTGGAGAGCATATTGAATGAGTATTTTTCAGTGAATGAAAAGCCCACTCACAGAAGTTGTCAAACTCGGGCACTGTTATACAAATAGTTAGGTTCCAACTCCAACAAATCGTTTCGCCCAAGCAAGTACATCCATTTTTTTATTTTGAAAATACACTCATTCAACAACAAGCAACAGTTATTCAATTCAAACAGTCAAAATATCATTGTTTTAAAACATGGCAAAAAATAATAATTGATTCCAAAGCAAATTGTTTCTTTATCTACCCTACCCTACAAGTTTGCGCAAAATTTCTACAAGTTGCGCGCATAATTAGTACAAGTTGCGCGCGCACCTTGGAGTCGTACGCAGTTTTCAACCAGTCACGTAACATTAGTTCGATCTTTTCTCACTGATTGGCTCTCTGCAAAAAAGTTCCGATTGGGATGTCTGTTTACAATGATAGTCTGTATTCCAACCCATATTTGATTATTTGTGAAAGTAATACGACACCGTTGTTGAATTTCAGGAATGTGAATATTAATTGTATCAGGTTAGTTGCAAACATTTGGTTATGTCATAATTTAGTTCCTTACTAAACTTATTATGCATAGTAAATGAATTAATGAAATAAACTTTTATGTTTTTTTTATGGAAATACAATAAATTAAATTAAATTTTGCAACTGATGGGTTTATTTTTAATAAATTTCTGGAAAGTTTTGAAACTTTCTACACTCTTAAAACAAAAGAGTGAAATTCACTCCTATAGGAGAAGTGCATTTTCGGCACCGGAAAGGAGTGGAAATTAACTCAGACTGAGTCAAAACCGCTCGTTTGTTTTAAGAGTGTACTTTGTTTTGTATTAGTTTTAGTTTGTAAGCATTGCAGAAACAGTAACTTTTCAAAATTTTACTTTGTTTACTTTGAATAAATGTACGACACATGAAATTCGCTACTACTATGACAAGTAGTATCTTTGCTTAGGTCATACAGTTAGTTTTAACCATATAATGAAGATATTAAAAATTTAAATTATGAAGTTTTCTGTAGAATTTAATTGATTTTTAAAAACATGGTACCTATTTTCATAATCACTTAGTAAAAAAACCCATTAGCAATATCTCTCGATTAAGTTACAATGTTTGGCATCCTCAGGCGGGCAGAAGTAAATTTTTATAAAATGTTTTACAACATTCAGATCATGTCATTTGGTATCTTGACAATAATAATTGAGAAACAAATATTAATAACTGTTATTGAAATTTATATTTTTAGAATAAATGCCTGAAGTAGAATCGGTTTAAAAAAAGGTTTAATTCACAGCTATATGTCACGATTTTCATGGTTTGGGTGGTGTAGACTATACCAGTTAAAAGATATTAATGCATTGATGCCAGCCTATAGATAAAGGCTGATATGAAACAGAAGAACATTCTTGTGGGTTAAACAAGTTTTTTTTTTAAATAAATAGAATCTGATTCTTCATTAAAAAAACTTTGGACAAAGTGTTGGTGAAAAAGCTTTTTTATCAATATTCATTCAACAATCTAAGTATTTTGATTTGGTGACTGATATCATACAAATAATGAATAAACTATTAAAGTATAAAATTTAGTGAATCCGAATGTGAGAACTTAAATCTGATCGTGATTAAATTACGAATTAATTTTAATGTCAATGATATACAATAAAATGTTTAGTTTATTAAAATTTAATTTTGTAATTTAAATGCCTTATCCTAAACATAAAAACTGAAAAAAGGCGAAACTATTCATGTGTTAACAACCGTACCAATTTTGTTAGAGATTTGTAATGTCTGTTTAAAAAATAATTATTAAATTGGTTGGTCCCCATGAAAGTTTTTTTAACCATTCTTCACCTAAAATTTTAATCTAATTGACAATAGATTAAAAATATTATAAACATTTAGTATAAATACGACTAAGTGAATATGATGGTCCAAACTAACGAGGGCTATGCTACGCTTGCAATTTACTACGTATGACGAAGCTCACATACAGCTAGGTTAAATTTAAATGCAATTTATGTGTATGTTTACATTTAACGAAAAAAAAAGCACAATAAACTTCAAAAGTAGCGTAAAAACTGCTACAACTCTAACTCTTGTAGAAATTTTTATAAGTCTGATTTCGATTTATAAACTATAATTGGATCTTACATTTAAAAGCTATCTTTAGCAAAATATTTGACTTTGTTTTTATTAGGGCATTACCATTTGAGCTACGCAAATTGTAGCGTTTTGACTAATAAATTTTTGCTATTTTGGAAGTTCCAAAAATTGCGATTAGCTGGACTGTTCAATCTGACTTAAATTTTCAAGCACTAAACTCGATTGCGTCTATTTGTATTCGGGTAATTTTGCACGAAATTTATGCATAAACTTATAAATGATTAGAATAGTCCTGCTCCTTGCTTAGCTTAAAATGTTTTGTAAAGATCCTTCGAAAGCAATAAAACCTGAATGTTTATGGTTTGAAATGTCTTGGGAGCTAGGCCAGTGAGTTATTCGATTGGAAAAACTGAAACGGCACATGAATACTCATGGTGTTGTAAGGGTTAAGCAAATTTGCGGCGCCTAAATACCAGCATCTTATTTACTTTATGTCATAGATTAATATCTGTAGTATGAATTAACTTAGTTATACAGGAAACGTATAATTCAAAAACTATATACAATAATAGTTGAACCGTGCAAGTTGAACTCAGTTAAGAACTGTTTAACCATTGAAATTGCTCTTGTTTTTAGAGAACAAAAAATTGCCCGGGGCCCCAAACAAGTTTTGGTTTCATGGCCACTACAATACTGCCTCATGTTGAACTGTGTTTATGTTAGGGAAAAAAAAATTTTGCCTCGTACCCCACCAACAGTGCGTACGGTATTGCCACTCTTCGTGTAGCTGTAGTCGCATACAATAATTCAAACTAAACTAAACTGGATTGCACTGTGTACTCTATGCACGAAAATTACGAAAGCGAGAACTAAACTGATTGCCACTACTACCCATTGTATTTAATTTTGTTATGTGTGGCCAAGCAAACCAAAATCCTGAGTTCATAATTTTTTTTCAACAGTAACTAGGTTACTGCATCGCGGAAAGGAACTGGCAATGCGGAAACACGCGAGTTTCGCCAAGTTGTTGTTGTTTCTGAGCCGCGCCAAGCATACCGTGATAATAAAATTCCTTGGTTTCTTCCCTCATGGAATTTTTTTTAACCCATTCGTTACGGAAAATTTTGATATATCGTAATTAGACAGATTAAAAATTATCTAAACACGCAATTATCCTATAAAGTACGCACTATATGTGTAATTATTGAATTTAGGTCGCGATAGAGCTATACGAGGGCTATTGGCTACGGGCCTTGCAATATTGAGCCGTGGCCGTATGACGAAGCTCACATACTAGCTAGGGTTAATATTATGAAAAGTGCCAATTTATGGATGTGATGAGGCGTTAGATTTAACGACAAAATTAAATAAGTCATCAATTAAAACTTCAAAAATGTAGCGAAAAACTTTGCTACAACGTCTTAAGCACATGCCTACGAAATATTTTATAATTTATTTCTCGTGTTGTCAAACTGGGTATCGAATTGGATTCTTCACGCTTACTAAAACTATCATTTAATAGAAAAATATTATACATTATGTATTTCAATTATTTTAAGGTGCATTACCGATCTGAGCTACTTAAAAAGTGAGCGCATTTTTAAAAAAAATAAATATTCTTGCTTATTTTTCCGGAAATCCTCCAAAAATGTTCGAAATTCCAGCATGGAACTGTGCAATCTGACATGTAAACTTGTGAAAAATCTATTTTGCATCTTATTGTGTATTTCGGGTAAATTTTTATAAAATATGATGCATAACTTTGATAAAAGACATTAAAGAATAGTCCGCCTGTCGCTTCTTAGCTTCACAAATATTTTGATTGTAGAAGAGTCCGCTTCGAAAACAGGTAGAGAACCTAAAGAAGTCAGGGTTGCCAATCCCATGCTGTTTGGCGAGCATAGGCGATTGTTGGGTTAGTTTGGTTGGAAATAACGTGAAACTGGGCCACACTGAAACTACTCATGGGTGATTGGTAAAAGGAGGATTATAGTTAATTGTTGATGGCCGTTATCAATTACACATGCATTTCTTTTCTATCTTGACTTGATCGTCAATAGATTTGAATCTGTAGTATGTATTATTTAACACATTCAGTATCACCTCAGGGAACGCTATAAGTTAAAATATAGTTATACAATAATAGTGAACCCGATGCAAGTTCGAACTTCAGTTGAGAAACTGTTTGTAAACCTTAAAGAAATATGCTCTTGCAAAAGCAATGAATCGCCAAATAAAGTAATTCTGGTTTAAACCAAAATCTTCTTTGCCCCTTTTCGTTTTACAAGTGATCGTTTGGACTAGTCTAAAACACGCGTCATAGATGCTAAGAAGTGATAGGAGGATTATAGTTTTCATTTAAAAGTATAATTATGACAATAAAAAACGAATAATCCCAGTCGGTTAGGCATTCACCTTGCATGCGGAAGGTCCCAGGTTCGGGTCCGGGCATCGCCAAAATAACTGCCGACCTATAAACGGCAAGTGCAGCCAAAAATGTCCGACGAATAATACCCCGTGTAGAGGAAGTGCACGTTAAATATGCTCTAAAGTCCCAATGCTGCGTACGATGTCGCCCTTAACGGTTGCGTTGGGTGCCTACTCAGCTGTCGGCTTGCACCTGACTGTGGTTCTAAATTATGCCGCCCGTCGCCAATAGCCCTCGTGCAGCTCTAGTGCGACGATAATTCAAACTAACCTAACCAAAAAACGAATAATATATCTGAAAAAAAGCTTCGCTAGTTGTGACACGTTACCAATCAGACTTTTGAAAACTTCCTCAGTGAGAAATA
The DNA here is from genome assembly GCA_019343175.1 of Oedothorax gibbosus. NCBI lineage: Eukaryota > Metazoa > Arthropoda > Arachnida > Araneae > Linyphiidae > Oedothorax > Oedothorax gibbosus. The sequence continues at coordinate 191,118 of JAFNEN010000487.1, forward strand.
AACAAAAAAATGCTACATTTTATTAGTATTTATAATATCTGCCGACCTATAAACGGCTCGTGCAGCTAAAAAATGTCCGACGAATAATACCCCGTGTAGAGGGAGTACCCGTTAAATATGCTTCAAAGTCCTAACGCCGCGTACGATGTCGCCCTTAAAATGCTTTGGGTTCCTTATCAGATGTAGGCACGTCACTTGACTGTGGTTCTAAATTAAGACGCCCGTAGCCAATAGCCCTTGTGTAGCTTTAGCGCGACGATGACTCTACCTAACCCTAGTAATTTCAGATCAGATAAAAACTGATAAAATCATTAGATCCTTTAGTTTATCGAATCACGACTTTGTTTATCGAGTTTTCAAAGTAGCTTGAACTTATAAGAACTGTTGTCGAGATGGAAAACACGAATTGTATCAGAATATTCTGGTATAGATGAATTGAAAATCAAGACGATATATTTGGTCGCTGACCCTCAATGCGTTTTTTTTTTGTGTGGAAAAAATAACTAATTGTTCAACTTTTTTGCTTTAGGTATTTGTGATATCTTAGAAGAAATACAATCTTAAATTGTTTTACGTAGAAAGTTTATTAACCACATTAAAAAAAGTGTAACATGAATAACTATTCAAAATTGTTTTTTATTCTAGAAACATATTTCTCAGTTTTGAGATAAGTTTATATAGAACGATGAAACTTATTTCTGATAAACGTTTAAAGTACGACTAAAAGATAGGAAAAAGTTTGAATGCAAATGACAAAAATTATCCCTATAATTCGGGACTCAGAATTGCCCCAAAAAGCCCTATAATTTATTATTTTACATATTGTATTCAAATTAAATATTGTAAATGAATAAAAATTATTATAGTTTTGTCCAGTTTGATTTTTTTTTGCCATCATAATTTGGCGATTCAAGTTTGGAAGAATACTATTTTCCTATTAATACATTTAATAAATAGAAAATTCTACAAATTGCTTTTTTTATTATTTTTAGAGATATACGGCATTTACTCAGTGTCTGCTCCCTAGCGTATTGAAAGTTCATTTGTCATTGGTGAGGAGTCGTGGTTAGACCTTTCTTGTGTGACGAAAATGTCAACTTTGGATTTAGTTGTGAAGGCCATTGAGATCATTGGTAATTATTAATAAAATTGTTTCATTGTATTAATATAGACGGATTGATTATATCCAACAAAATGCTTGCCAATTTTACAATAAACTGACACCTGGTAGTTAACCAATGGGCATCAACATGGATGGAGCAGCTTAATAGCGAATGACACCGAGTGACCGCGGTACCCCAAACCAAAGTGCATTTGTGTGAATCCAAAGGGAAAATATAATTATTCTAAGCCACATTTTCCCGTTTGTCTTGCCTATTTTTACGATTTTTTTTAATGATAAATGTAGCTGACTTACAGGACTCTATATATTCCCACTTTTTGATATTGGTTCGATTATTTTGTTGTAAAATTATTTATTGAAAATTAAAAAATATATATATTCGAACCTATTTCAAAAACTCGGATTATAGAGTTCTGTAAGTCAGATACATTTATTTTAAAACAAGGTGTTTGTTGAAATATTCCATACAGCCGGAAAACCTTTTGGAGAGCGTTCGCAGGGCAGAGCTTAAACCGATCGCATTCGCAGAGCCAACGTTAGCGAATTCGAAAGCGTTAAAGTTTAATTTCGCTTCGCCTTGTGAAAGCTCTCGAAAGCCAGTATTTAACTTCCAAAACCATGCGAATTCGTCCTCAAGGGTGTGTCATTCGTGCAAACGACAAGAACCGCTACGACACAACCGCCTCTTTACGTGAAGTTGACCAATGAATAATTCAAAAATCTCTGGAAATATAGAGATGGTTCGTTCCCGTTCCTTTAACACGTTGAGTGCCACGATTTTTCATCGAAAATTTCATCGATCGAGGCTGATGTGAAGTAGAAGAACTTCCTGTTTTTTTTAAAACCAGTTCGTTACAATGAAAATGACTAACTCATCTTCATTTTCGAACAAGTAAATATCTTAGTTCGAGGTCGTAAAATTACAAGGCTAGGTTGAGTTATCCCCGCTAACTTAAGCTACACGACCGCTAGTAATACGAGGAAATGTTCCTGGCCTTTTCCGACCGGATAACTCATCCTCTGTCACTAATTATTGAATTAAAAGTACTGGACCAGATTTCTTTCAGTGATTAACTTTTCGATTATGAAATCATTATTGAATTTTCATAATTCATATTTTATTTCGGTGGTTTTTGTATGAAAACACTTCAAAAAAAATAAAACTGGGACTATTTGCAAAGTTTTTTTAGCTAGGTAGTTGAATAACAAACTAAACTGAATAACAAACTAAACTGGATAACAAACTAAACGTCTGGACGCCCTTTGAAGCGAAAGATTTAGTTACCTCGTCATTTGAAATAGAATGAACTCTTTCAAATCATGCTAAGTATTCCAAGCACATCAGGATAGGTTGCAAAAGTGTTAAATCTAATTTGCTACGTTCTATATCCTCAAATTGATCACCAAAAAACCTTAAATTTGCATGCGGTGTTAACATTATTCAAATATAGGTGTTAACATCCCTACATAATTATGGCTGTATTATATTTGTCGTCAATAGACGAAAGATACACTTCGCAATAACACAAAAACTGCATAAGCTTTAAAATCTATGTATGGAAATTCATCAGTCACATCTGGGATTACTAGGTGTCAATTAAATATCACACAAAAGGGTAGATGAAAGAGCTAGATCGTGTAGTTTGTGTAACTACTAAACCATCATGTTTATTATCGAGTTTTCAAACGAACTGGAACTCATAAGAACGGTTGGCGAAATGGTATGAGTTTTATCAATGTGCTGTTATCGGTGAATTGGAACCACCAGGAGTTATGTCGTAGCGTCGGAGTCAACGTGTTTTTAATGAATCGTTCAACGTTCACGTTCTTTTTAATGAATCGTTCAAAAGAAATGATCTTTTGATTCGTTCTTTTTTCTCCAAACGAGTAGGAACGATGCTCTATCCAACAGATATTTGCTGATAAACTGCTTATCAGGCAAATCTAATGGGTTCCCGTGGATAGCTAAATATATTTCTGGTCCTGGTTCCCTTGTAGAAAATATGATGCTTAAAATTTTATCATTGATATTGACTGTCAAAAAAGTAAAGCAGTTCGCGCGCGATTGGCCTGAGACCAATTGTAGCCTGACGTCCTTCGCGCACGAAGGATTTGTACTAGTTCAAAAAGAGCAAAATCTTGGGAAAAGAGCAAAATCTTCGTAACTCCGCCCATTCGCACGTGATGCTAAAATCAACCCGACATATTGACTGTGGGTGCTAAACTGCAACATTTTAAAAATACTATCTGAAAGTTTTACAACTTAACGGTATTCAAATTGTGTTATTTTTTTTAATGCAAGTGCTGGTAAATCCCTTATTCAAAATGCCATTATTACTTCTAAAAGTCTGGAACAGATTTACTTTTGTATCTGAAAAATGATTGCTGAGTAGATGTTGCGTCGTTTTAAGGGCGAATGAGCCCGATCTATCGCGTTGCTTCAAACCAAAATGCCTCTGTGTTAATACAATGGAAAAAAACTTATTTTTTAAGCCACATTTCTTCATCTGTTTTGAATTTTTTCAAAAAAAAAATTTACGATAAATGTAGCTGACTTACTGGTCTCTATAATCCCACTTTTTGAAATTGGTTTGAATATTTTATGTAAATTATTTATTGAAAACTAAAAAAAGTAAATTATTGGGACTATTTTTAAACAGTGGAGTTATAGAGACCTGTAGGTCAGCTACATTTACCATATAAAAAACAGTTTGTAATAATATTCAATACAGACTGAGAAATGTGGCTTAGAAAATATTTTTTCCTTTGGATTAACAGAGGCCTTTTGGTTTAGAGACCCGCGATCATTTGGTCTCTTACGTTCTTAATTCGTAAAATTATCTTTTTTTTTACATTCTTCAATTGTTTTGATTTTTGGCTTTTTTTAATAGTTTGATGTTGTATAAAAACTTGAAGTGATTATTCGGAATTGCCCAAAGATTTTAAAATAGAATTGAAATATTTAGCGCAAAACTGAGTTTTATTAAAATTGTTTTTTTTCCAACAGGTGCCCCTCGGAGAGGAGCTTCTTATTTGGCGATTCAGAAGTGGATTTCTAGTGAGTACATTTAGCTTAATTATTTAGACCCTGATATTTGTCATCCAATTGACCAATTCAGTTAGTCTGAAGTAGTAAGACGCTAAGTATGGAAAGACCGAAAAATATTGAGATTTGGAAAGTCGGAGTTTTAATAACGCATTGACTGCTAGGCTATCGATAGAAAATTGTCATAGATAGAGGCTGATGTGAAGCAGAAATCAACCTGTTTTTTTAACCAGTTCGTTACAATAAAAGGAAATAACCCTTCATTTTCGAAAAGTAAAAATCTTATTTGTATTAATCTGAAGAATTTTTCCTTGGTTTTTCTAATCGGATAAGGAGCAGGAACAATAATAAGATACATGATATAATATCAAGGTTGATGAATATCGCCTCTAAATCCATAAATATTAAATATTTTTGTAAATATCCGTAGCAAAATATCTCCGAATGATTTTTGCAATTTGCTACTAGCGCACGGTGATTTAAAGAAAGTTTTGCTAACATTTTGTTAAATTCATTTAAGTTATTTTCAAATTTTTATGTTATTGTTATGGGTACCTTTGTGGTGTGTAACATCCTCTTGTGGAACTATTTAAAGCAATTGAGTTGCCTGACCAGATTTGCTTTGGTATTAACTTAAATGTAAATCTTTTTAAATGTATCTTTTATTATAAAGAATTTTAACTTATTCGGAAAAGCGCGATATAAATATTAAGAGAAAAAAAAACTAACTTTCAGGCGCAAGTCAGTGTGGCCATCATAAATTTTTCTCCTATTTTTGGTGGCTTAAAAGCTGCAGGTTCGTCACTTGATTGTCGTTCTAAATTATGACGTAGTTTGCCAATATCCTTTGTGTAGCTCCAGTGCGACGATGATGCACAAAAACCCTAACCTTATTTTTGGTGGATGCTATATACTTAACTATTTATCTTACAAAAATACTGTGAATATAAAATTGTAAGAAATTTTATTGCCTTTAGTTTTGTAAATATAATTTTTTTTCTCTAAATATATTTGCGTTATTTTGAAGAAACGGAAATACTTTTCTGTATTTTTTTTCCTGTTATTTGCTTATAGCTCAATTTTCAGAAAAGATACAATCGGAAAAATTCAGATTGGAAATCTGTGACTTCGAAAACACAGAATAAAATGATTAATAAAATAAACTACTCCAAAACTCTCCCATACTCGATCATTTTTAATCTGAAATGACAGGAATATCAGGTCTTAGGGGCGAATGAGAGCGAATGACCTCGGGTCTCCAATTCAAAAATAAAAAATTAAATTAATTAAAAAATTAAAAATTAAATCCAATTAAAAAAATATATATTTTCTAAGCCATATTTTCTCCGGCTGTATTGAGTATCTTTACGAATGTTTCTTTCATATGATAAATGTAGCTGATTTACATGTCTGTATATACTTCCACTTCTTGAAATTGGTTCGAATATTTTGTGTAAAATTATTTATTGAAAATTTAAAAAAAAAATGAAGTTGGAATATAGAGACCAGTAAGTCAGCTACATTTATCATATAAGAAAACCGTTTAAAAAAATATTCAATACAGCGTTTGAATATGTTTGTAAAAATATTCAATACAGCTGGATAAATTTGGCTTAGAAAATCTAATTTTCCATTGGATTAACAGAGGTATTTTGGGTTTGGAGACCCGCGGTCATTCGGGCTCATTCGCCGCTAACAAGACACTTTCTTTTCAGGTAGCAGAGGAAATGTGACTATTAACAGATTGAAAGCGGATTTGAAGAAAGCTATTGAAAAAGGTCTTAAAAGTGGAATATTGAAAAGACCAACTATATCAAAGAATGTTACTGGTCTTCGTGGGTACTTTATATTGAACAAAGATGTAATTGCTCTGAACAAGATGAAAGACAAGATGAAACAAGATGAGGTTGAAATTGCAGAGAAATTGGAAGAAAAGGCACAAGTGACCAAAGTTGAGGAAACTAAAACTGTAAATGTTAAGAAAACTAAAGCTGCAGCTATTAAGAAAACTAAAGCTGCAGCTATTAAGAAAACTAAAGCTGCAGCTATTAAGAAAACTGAAGCTGCAGCTGTTAAGAAAACTAAAGCTGCAGCTGTTAAGAAAACTAAAGCTGCAGCTATTCAAGCACCTGATTCTGCACCTGCTCAAGGACTTGATACTGATGAGGTACTAAAAATATTCTTGATCTATTTCTTTATTGATATAATATATATAATATAAATAATTAACATATAATAAATTGATAATTGAAACAAAAGTATTAATTAATATAAATAACTGATTAATATAAAATGTATTTATAATTAGATGGAATGGAGGTTCAAGCTGTTTCTTCTTATGTGTGCCATGGAGGTATTAAAATCTTATTTTTTTAAAAAAAAAATCCAACTAACAAAACAATATTGTTTATTTTAATTTTTTAAATTTTTTTGCTTGACCTATTCCAATTTTTTTAAAAGAAACCAAACAAGGAAAAAAGCTTTAATCTAGCAGCTATAATCTTCTCATATCAAGTTTGAAGGCTATAACATTGTAGTTTTATTTTTAAATATTGAATGTTTCAAGGGAGAAAATACAATTTTCCCAGATAATGGCTCATGTGTAACAAAGAGTTTCAACAAAATAAATGTAAGTTTTGAATAAACAATACATTGAATTAAAGCTTTCAACCTTATCTAGACAAATAATGTCCCAAAATTTTCTTATAAAGGAATTGAATGTGAATAGTTTTGCCAATATGTAAACCAAATATTTAATTTATATATTTTAAAATGTTTTAGTAACTTTTTTTACAGTAAGGAATTTTCAGATAAATATTATTTTAGAAAATTCAAATTTTTTCGATATTTTTTTTATTAAATATTACTTTTTTAAATGTATTTAAAATTTTTAGATGGCAAAATCAAATGATTCAGGTCAGGGATCTTCATCTAATGAAGATTAGTTCTAAAGTAAGTATAAGTTAAAGTGTATGCCTATTACGGTATAACCCAATGAAAGTCAAAAGCATTTTTCGGTAACCTGAACTGAGAGCTTTTCCTGTTATAATAAAACGTAAAAAAAAATGTTTTCACTCAGTGATTTAATTTTTTTTAGAAAAATTGCAAATAAATTTTTTTCTTGTTCTCTTGATAGGAAGACAAAAATACTTAAAAATCTGTTTCTTGGTTTAATATTTTTGTGTTGGAATTAATATGGAATGTGACTTAGCTTATAAACTTAGACTATATTTTAGTAAGTTACGATATTTTTTTAAATTACGTAATTGGCTGTGAAATCTATATTTTAAAATGCAAGACATTTTATTGTTTTTTTTAATTTGACACGTAGCTCACATATTTGTCTTGTATTCATATTGAATTTAAATAAAAAATTATGATTGATATATATTGAAAGAACACTTTGGAATGTGGTTGATTTCGTTAGATGTGCCTTTTAAATATACTTTCATATCACTTTTGATGAGAAACAGGTCGAAAAACCGTTAACGTTTGCATTTTTCACAGGAATATTTTTAAAGGCTCGAATGTCTTAACAACAATTTTAAATAATTTAATGCTTAATAGGTAAAATGTTGCAATAATTCCTTTTGTTGTAGTATTTTCACAAATGTGAATTGATACTTGTGTGATTATCTTTTTCAGATTAAAAGGAAAAGTTGAACTATGAAATAATTTTTGCAGTTTGAAATGAATGATTTGAATGAAAAATAAAAGATTTTAAATCTTGCCAAATTATGTATTTTTATTGTTTGTTAAAAAGTGTATTTTTAATGTCTTGTTCTTACAAGGTATGTCAAAATTAATATCGTATGTAGACCAAGATCTTTTACTGTTTTATTGAAAATATTTTTAGTTTTAAAGACGCGCAGTACCGAAAATTCGTATTCTTTAAATTAATAAAAAGGTAGTAAGGGTATTTCAAAAGTAAAAAAAAGGACTTTCCTTTAAATTATTACCCGACGCTGCGTACGATGTCGCTCCTAAAAGTTGCTTTGGGTGCCTTCACAGGTGTCGGCTCGTCCCTAGACTGTGGTTCTAAGGCCAAAGATTCGTTCCAAGCGTTCATGTTCCTTTAAACGATTCGTTCACAAGAAAGAATCTTTTGATTCGTTCTTTTTTCGCCAAACGAGTAGGAACGATTCTTTATCCAAACGATATTTGCTAATAAACTGCTTATCAGACAAATATATTAGGTTTCCCCGCACAGCCAGTTTTTTCCCGGTCCAAATCCAAATTTTCCGTTCGAAGTTTCTTTTTCTTGTAAAAGCAATGATATGTGACATTTTTCGCCGATATTGAGTGTCAAAACAGTAAACAAATAGTTCGCGCACAATTGCTCGAATGGCCTGAGACCAATCATTATTTTAATCATGATAGTTTGAAATGGCAAGCTTTAAAATATGAATTTCTTTGTAACAATTAAGGTTTTTAAATGTAAAAAAATGTACTTTTTATTAGAACTGTTAAAAAGTAGTAGGCTACATGGCCTAGTTCATATTCTTTAATATACACTTGATTTTTTAAAAATCAAATCATATTAATTTGAGATCATGTTCCGAGTTCAAGCATATGTACTCGCATAAAAAATGTTTTTCAGAAAATGAGTTCAAGGTTTTCAGTATAAGATTGATAATAAAATACTGCCTGTAAATCAAAAACTATTTACAGTACAAGAAATCTACTTGCACCATTTGAAAGATAATGAATCAGAAAATATTTTAATAAAAAAATATTAACACATATTCTGATCAATTTTTTCGTTTTCTAATAAGGTATATGGATACAAAGTTTGATTTACTGTAATTAGATACAGTGCTGCACAAAAGTTTAGGCACAGACGCGATTCATGAAAAAATCCCCAATATTATTTTCCAATATTTTTTTTTAAACATATATTCTTTAGGAAGCATGAAAAATATTAGGGTCAAAATTGTTCCAAAAAATATAAATAAATTTGACAAATCAACAAATTAAAAATTTCAAAACTTCATTGACATAAAAGTATAGGCACACGTTTCAGTTTTATGCAAATTCGCTAGAGAAAGCTATTTTGCGTCATCAAAGGGAAGGGTTTTTAAGTTGCTTTAAAAGGTTGAAGGTAATTTTCAATGCTTAGAGTCATGTCGAAGACAACTGAATTTTCGTATGAAGATATGATAAGAATCTGGATATTGAAATCCAAAGGTAAATTTGTTTCTAATATTTCTACTGAATAAAAGCGTTCCAAAAGAGGTGTTTATAGAGTGTTAGCAGGTGGCAATCAATATCAACCAAAATCACGGTCTGGAAGACCTCGCAAACGAGAGGACAGACAAATAAGAAAATTAGCTTCAAACCAAAATTGCTCTACAAATCAAATTAAAAGCCTGATTGCAACTAAAGTTTTACGTGAAACTATCAGGATGTATCAGGTGTACTTAATAAAATTCAAGCTAAAGTGCAAGTCTCGCTTGCTATCTCACCAGAAAAATGCAAGACTGCAATGGGCTCAACAACACATCTTACAACAACAAATGGCTGCAAATTATCTTCAGCAATGAAAAAAAATGAAACCTAGATGATCCCGATAGGTATGGGTGCTACTGGCATGATCTACGTACAGATACAATTTAGCCGACGACGTCAAGATGGAGGTTCGGTAATGGTGTGGTTAGGTTTTGGATTCAACGGCCAGACTTCCTTAGCCTTCACCAAAGGAAAGCAAAACTCGGGGGACTACCAGGCAACTCTAAAAAATAGTTTACTACCCTACGGGGAGATTTTAGGAGACCCAAATTGAAAATTCCAACAAAATACCTCCATGCATTCATCAAGGTCTACTTAAGAGTGGCTTAGAACCAGTAATATCACAGTTCTTCATTGGCCTGCTTACATTCCGGACCTTAATCTACTCGAAAATGTTTGGGGAATCCTTACCAGAGTAATTTATGCAAATGGCAAATAATATTAAGGCGTCCAATAACTTCCCCACAACTAAACATACATGCCATAATGTTACTATTCATCCTACAATGGTGATTTTCAGAAAAAAAACACCTTCATAAACGTATCTAAGACTGAGTATTACAAAATTCCAGATCATGTAAAAGAAAACAAAAATATACACAATTTGGCATCAATAGAAAAAAAAGTTTAAACCAATTTTTTCAAGCGCGTCATAAACGTAGCAGGTTATTATTAAATTAAATCAAACCGTTTGCAATGAGGAACTTGCATCCTACCCAAAATGACGTACTTATACCATTTTCTGGAACACTAGAAGCTACAGATTCTAAATATCAGATTAAAAATCATCAAAAATTATTAGTTTTACTCGAAATATGCCTATTAAAATTCCATGATTCGTGATCGAAAACGGCGTCTGACGTAACAACACACCATTAAGCGATTTTTTCTAAAAATGGCGCTACGGTTAGCATGTCCATAATTAAAATAAACATACAACGTTTTTCAAAACGTTCTATTTAAAAGAACAGACTGCTCACTTAAACCAGCTGCCTACCCGGCGGCGCAACGGTTAGGGAGCTAGCCTTTGGAGCCTCTGGGTTCGGGTTCGAATCCCGGTAAGGCATGGATGTTTGTGTTTGTCGAGTATATGCGGAGTACGTGCTCGTTAAATCTGTTGGGTCCGAAAGTCCTCCAAGTTCCCATACCAAATCAATACCTCTGGGGGTGACAAGCCAATTCTGGGGATCCTCTAGTTGGCCCCTGTCTCTAAAAATTAGATGGATCCTATATGTGTGTGTTGTCTGTTGTGTCTGTCTTACTTGGCGAAGGTTTATAAGCGGGTCTTTGACCAAGCACACAAACCTGAATATATATGTCTACCAACCAACCAATCAACCAATCAACCAACCAACCAGCTTTTGAGAATAAATTAGTACAGCTTGTTTCTTGCTTGGTTGTTGAATTTAAAATCGTACAAGAGCGCGCTGTTGACACTTCAGACCTAGTCAATTGTTGGATCAATAGAAATCTTCGTAGGAGATCTACCAAGTCTGCTGAGATTAACTGGATCTTAGAAAAACCACTTCTCCTAAATAATCCTATTCCTATATGGGATTATTCAAAACACATTTTGTATTTTCAACAGCTGTATCGCGCAGAAGTTGGTTAGAAATTGCACGCCAATGGACAAAAAAGCCAAACCTGACGTCATTACACACTGCAAGAGCATTGTGAGTGTTTTTACCGGAAGTGACGTATCCCCTACTTAAAACTCAATTGCTGACTAATTTAATAACTTTTTTACTAGTGTGAAAAGTAGCATTCGACGTGTTTTTAAAAGGGCTATTGTCTGCCAATGAATTTGAAATTCATGCAACTTCCTCAGTTATAATCACTTTTTTACAGACGTGACTTACACTACAGAATGGTTAATTTTGCATGGAATTAGCTACCAATCAACATTTGAAATTTAATTTATATAATAAAGATGCTGCTCACAGTCTCAATTTATATAAAAAATAATTTTGCTAACTTGTCTTAAAAAGACGTCATTGGAGCAAGAATAGTAAATTATATAGATTTAAAATAGGTATGTGCTGTTTGAACTTGGTGGCTTGTCTTTCGAAGTGAAACTACAGGCTTGCGAATTCAAGATCTGTATTAGCCTTCAGGCGTTTAAGTATTCTTAAAGAATAATGTCAAATGTGAGTGCAATCACCTACACGCTATTCATCCTAACTGTTATGGCTCTTTCAATTTAAATGCTGACTGCGGGGTGAGGTGAGTTTGAATTATCGTCGCACTAGAGCTACTGGCGACGAGCGTCGTAACTTAGAACCACAGTCAAGTGACGGGCCGACACCTGAGTTTGCACCCTACGCAACCGTTAAGGGCGACATCGTACGCAGCGTTGGGACTTTGAGGCATATTTAACGTGCACTCCCTTTATACGGGTTACTATTCGTCGAATATTTTTTGGTTGAACGGGCCATTTATAGGTCGGCAGTAATTGTGACGATGCCCGGACCCTAACTTGGGACCTTCCGCATGCAAGGCGAACGCCTTAACCGACTGGGCTCCCCAGCCCCCACTGACTGCGGGGTAGAAGGGTCAGGGAGCTGGCCAGGCAGTCAGAAAGTCCCAGGTTTGAATCCCGGCATGGCCATGGATAGTTGTGTTGTGTTTTTGGATCTTCTTGAGTATACTGCGACATATGTTCTCTTTAAATATGTGGAGTCGAAAGTCCCGAACAAGCCCTCGATGGCTCCACTGGTTTGATTTGGATGCCTGCTCAGGTGTCGATCTCGTCATCAGACCAGGTTTTTAAATTAAGATGCGTAATTGACCGTGTTAAATCTCCGCGGAGGTTAGCAATAAACAACCAGAAACGTAAAACCTCGCCAAACCTACAGACAATCAATGTAAACAGACATTTCAATCGGAATTTTTTTTTCAGAGAGGCACGTGACCAGCCACCCAGTGCTTAAACTTCGAACTAGACACGTGACTGGTTGAAAACTGCGTGCGACTCCAAGGTGCGCGCGCAACTTGTACTAATTATGCGCAAACTTGGAGCGCGCTATTTTGAACAGGTTGCGGAGAAGAAAATTGCGATTCGATTCGAGAGAGGCCTTTAGACATGTTTGTTGTTATATTCTTTTATCGTCAAAACACAATTTTTTATATATTTTATGTAACTATTTTATGTTCCCAAGGATATTGATAGGTAAGTGTTTTAAATATTTTATTCATTCAAATATTCTTGTAAGTTTTCTTTCATCAGCGTTAAATGCTCGATCACTAAAGAATGATTTGTCATTTGGGTATTGAAAAGTTTTGATATATGTAGCTTAACATTGCTAAAGCATCTGGTTATTTTAGACTTCGGTAATTATTTTTTTGTTTAAATTAATTAAATGTTATTAGACTACTATCTGAGTTACACTTTTCTTTCGTGTACTTTCCTTAAATAAAGATATATATATTGAGTTATAATATTGTTGTTAGTTTTTAAAACTATGTTTTAAAAACAAATGACCTAACTACCGACCTATAAACAGCCCGTGCAGCTTAAAATGTCCTCATGTAAATGGAGTGCACGTTAAATATGATCCAAAGTCCCAAATGCTGCGTATAATGTCGTTCTTAACGGTTGTGTTGGGTGCCTACTCGGGTATCGGCTCGTCCACTTGATTGTGGTTCTAAATTATGACGCCCGTCGCCGATAGCCCTCGTGTAGCTCTAGTGCAACGATAATTCAAACTAACCTAACTAACCTTTAAACAAATGACCAGTTATTCCTGCATCAAAAGGAATAAAATATTCATGTTTTTAGGATGCTTTCTACTAAAGATCACTTCATTTGCTTTAGGTATATTAGTCGTTACATGTCACTGTTTCTTTTTAATAGTTTTAATTTTTTAAACAAAAGAAGCATATTTAGGTTAATTTTAATTTGACGGTACTTCTGTCGCCAAGGGATATGGCGCTTTTATAGGGAGCGATAAACAATTTTTTTTTGGTGATAAGCATTTTCTGGTGAAATGCGTTGTGTCTCTGTTGTGGCTAGGTGGCGCTGGTTATACTTGCGCGGATGTTATGCGCATGGGAATTATTTTGTTCTAAATTAATTTTTGTCCTATGGCTATGTCCTGACTACATCACATCACATCACATCATTCCATCACATGGCAAATATGTTCAGGCCCTTGGTACTTGACGGAGAGACGGACGAGCAATTTCGCTACCGGCTAAGCCAGCCTGGCGCGATCGAGGCCGAAATGAGACGGATGAAGGAGGAGTTTGAATTGGCTATAAGAAATTTAGACGAACGAGATCGGAAGAGAGCTCTTATGGAGACGGATGTTGTACCGCAAGTTGTGGCTAATATCCCCACCTCCAACCAGTTTCAAGCCTTGGCCGAGTCCATGGAGCTGTCGTCGGATGCCCAATTCCCGGCGGCAGGGACTGTAACCCCGGATGCCCAATTCCCGGAGGGAAGCTCGGATGCCCGGTCCCAGGAGGGAAGCATGGATGTCCCGACCGTCAAGAAGGTCAAGCTAAATCCGGAAGCCCAATTCCCGGAGGCGGTTGACAATATCAAGCTTAATCCGGATGCCCAATTCCCGGAAGCGGTTGATATTAAGATCAAGCTCAATCCGGATGCCCAATTCCCGGAGGCGGTTGATAACAAGATCAAGCTTAATTCGGATGCCCAATTCCCGGAGGCGGTTGATTTTAAGACCCCTGATGCCCAATTCCAGGTGGCTCGCAGACCTGACCCGATTCTTTTCCTCGGAGGAGATATCGGCGATGCAATCTGCCTCCGCGTTCGCGATGCAGTGGGAGGTGATATAGGCTGCAAACCTTATCACAAGTTCGTAAAGATATACCCACGAACCCCTGATGAGGAAAATAAGATCCTGGCCATACTTGCCGATGCTAAGGCAGGATTCTTTCGCCACTCGCATCGCAAACGCCCCATCCTCAAAACGGTTGTCAAGGGCTTGCCCCGCGACACCGATCCAGCAACCATCACTGCCGCGCTTGCCGCGGAGGGTTACATAACTGAAAGAGTAGCCCAGATGACCAGGGCTCGTACCAAAGCCCCTCTACCGATATTCCAGGTCCTAGTTGTCCGGACTGGAAACTTTAGAGAGATTTTCAACCAATGCAGCCTCCTGGGTAACGGCCGTATTTACAAGTTCGAGTCACCCGGAAGTTTCCCTCCGTCTGGGGATAGATCGGTGGGTTTCTTCAAATTCCTTATTCACAAGTGCGAGTTATACCAAAAGTGAGAGATAAGTAGCCGATTCTGCTCTGCGGGTTATCCCACCAATATCGGTGGGTTTTCAGAGGGATATCTCTGAGAAATGTTCAAAATCAAAACAAACATATCCTATCGGGTTCTTCTTTCAAACTAGTGATTATAATTATTAAGTTCGAAGCCATTATAATAGGGTACTTGACTGCATCGCCAAAATACCTTCTAATATTATTTAAATTATAGTTGAAAGTCAAAAATAACAAATGCATATAATTTTTTGCGAAATAAATCTTTAAATCATTTAAAAAATCATTTTAAAAAGGCATTTTTTTCACGTGATCACAAACACAACGGTTTGGCTGACGTCACTAGTAACTATAAACAAACCGGCGTGATGTTTTTTTGTTTTCTGATTAAACTTGATATAATCTAATTTACTCTTGAAATAATAAATATTGAGATAATGTAAGGCTTTTTACAGAAGCGGATATTTCAAATTTGCCTAAATTCGATTCCAATGTGGTGTTTCAAAGTTTGTTTATAGTCACTAGTGACATCACAGATACCACGTGACAGCCAGGAAGCGTTTTCGGGAGTGATTTTTCGTCCTAATTTTAAAATTCATTTTTCTGCCTTTTTATGGGGTATTTGAAAAAAAGAAAAAATACGGGTCTAATATTTTTGGCATAAGAATATTTTAAGCCAATAAAAAAAAATTAGTCAAGTACCCTATTGATTTTTATAAGATTTTCCATTGTAGAAGTACAGCATATTAGATAGTTAAATACATTTTCAACATTTTCGTTGTTGCTGTGGTAGTTATGGACAAAAATACTTACACACTTAATAATAAAATAAAATAACAAGGGGATATTATAACCATACTAGTATTTGCCACTGTAAAATATAATTAGCAGGTTAATATTATTGGTTAAAGATTTATGCATATACATATTGATAATTATAAGGCATTAGTTTTTTATTTTCCAATATTCCTCTATATTCTTGAACTAAAGTTATTAAAACTTCAGTGTCATCTCGCATAAAGTTTATTTTCTTCGCTTCAGCCATTTTTTTTAAAGAGGCTTTTTTTTAGATGTGTCACATGCTGCAAGATTCGAAATTAGAACACGTGAGAAATATCTTTAGTAGTAAACAATGTCACGGGACTCCTCTTGACCAATGGTATGTCTTGTTACAAAATATGAGGGAAACCGGGAGAAGAAACTAGAGAAGTGAAACCCAGGGATATCTCGTGGTTGTGAATACGAATTTGAAATAACCTTCAAGTTGTCCCGTATTCGCACGATTCATGTTCTGGGGATATCTTGCTACTTGACTCGAACTTGTGAATACGGCGGTAAGAAGGTTAACTTCGAACCGTACAGGAAGGTCCCTCGCATTCCACAGTGCTACAACTGCCAGAACCACGGGCACGTTAGTAGCCAATGCCACATGGGTGCCAGATGTCGGTACTGCGGCCTCGGCCACGACTCCCGTACCTGCCCCACCCGAGCTGATTCCAACGTCCACTGCTGTGCCAACTGCGGTGGCCCCCACCTTAGCTCCTCCGTGACCTGCCCGGAGCGACCAAAGCTCCCCAAAAGGGAGCCTCCCGAGCGTGCCGCCAGGTGGCAGCACCCCAAGCCCCGCCTCCAGACTGCAGAAGACCCTGCGTCGCTTTTCGAGGCCCTCACGTCCGTGAGAGACGCCATTGCAGACGTCTTCGGGGACATCCCCACATTCATCAAGAAGGCAGCGGCTCTTTCCGCAGCAACTACAAAGGCCGACAAGATGTTGGCTCTCTTCAATCTAATCGAGCCTTAGAACGCGGGCTTTCAAGCCTAAGTTCAATCCTAGTAATAGTTATCGCCTTTACGGCACTTCTTCGATGAAAGAGAAAGGGCGCTTCGCGCCGATGCTCTGATAGTTAGCATAGATTTCAGATTTCAGATGTCCTGACTACGACGCTAAACGCCACAAAGGCAACAAAACTTGCCAAGCGATGCAATACCGGCCAGTGTTTTCGCCAAATCGTAGGTTTTTTTTAAACGCATGCGTCTGGATGTCTTTTATCTGGACATTTAAACCGATGATGCTGGTGTTGTGCTAGAAACGTAGAATGGGATGAAAATATTTCATCGCTTGCTTTAGCGATTTCAACATAGAAATGAAAAAATTTACTTTGGTTAGTAATATTAAAACTCAGTGTAAACAAATTTAATTGTTGGTTTTAATAACATAGATTTTTAACTTTTATTACACTTGAATTGAAAATACTTTGAGGTTTTTTTTATTCATTTTTTAAATATTTTTCATACTAATTAAAGTTTGCCCAAAATGAAGAGCTGAGTATATTAATGACCTACCGGACCCGTATACGAACCCGGGTTTACGGAATAAAAGCAAGAAGCGCTGACCACTACGCCAGAGTGATTATGCATAATATTTTTATATTAAGAGTTAAATAACAAATTAAAATTTTCCTATATATAAAAAAAGAAAAGTATTAAAATAAAAAGAACGTGTTACAGCTAAATTTTTTAAATAAAAAAACATTTTGAGTCAAGCACAGAACCAATAAAGGTCATATAAAAAAGTGCTACATTTTTTTTAATAAAAGACAATAATTATTCAAAATATTATATAAATAATATTTTAATAAATAAATAATCTTTACTAGTAAATAAGTTTACTAATAATTTATACCAATAATATTATATTATTGTGTATTAAATTGATTTCTAAAAATGTACTTAAAGTACCCCTACTACATTGTCATAAAAATATTAATGCTAATAAAATGAACCATATTCTCTATATTCTAAAAAATATATCATCAATAAATGTTTCAAAATATCAAAATCTAAATTTGTCCACCTAATTTTAAATATTATTTTAAAACTCCGCTGTTGACAAAATAACATTTAAGTAACGCATAAGTTTAAAAAAAGGATTAATAAAACACAAGCAAAAAAATACTTTGCACAAATCCCAAACTAAATGCAGAAATTTACAGTTTTGAAAATTCAATTTTAATTCAATTGATTGTGAAAAGTAGTTTATGTACTTCTACTTCAATTACCTTTTTTATTATTTTTTTCTCTTTTTTTTTATTGACAATAGCAACCCTACAACAAGTTAACATGGCTTTAAATGCAAAAGTTGCAAAAGTTGCCGAAGTTGTTGGATCTCTACTTGCAACTTTTTTCAGGGTTACTTGGCGAGAGTGGAATTTTAATTGCTTTTTTGGCTTCCGATTTGGTTATTTGAAAAGTTCCAAATGATAAATTCGGTTTTTCTCTCTCAAGTTACCATAGCGCAAGACACACCGAATCAGAGTATTCTCGTAGACATTTGAGGCATGCGTTAATAAGCTAAAACACTGTGCGTCACAGTTGAGGTGCAGTAACCGTGCGTCAATGTTTTCGTTGACGCATGCATGTACAAATGATGGTGGTTGTTGACCGGTTTTTGTTGCTTTTGTTGCCTTTGTGGCAAAAGTGGCGTAGTCAGAACGTAGCCTATCGTCGGATGCTGGTAATACTTGCGTGGAATTTAGGTTGCGTGGATGTTGTGCGCATCGGAATTATTTTTATTCTATTAAATTACTTTTTGTTCTATCGTCATTTCGTGAGGTTTCGTTTTGCGGTTACGTTTGGCTTTTTAACATCCGATTATTATGGATGGTGCGTATTTAAATTTAGAATTTTTTTATCGATTTGAAGAGGGCTGGACAGCTAGCTGTCATTCAGTTTTGTAGGACTAAGAAAACTTTTTTTTTTGATTTTGTTCACAAATAAAACTACATTTTTTTTGGGTTTTTTTTCAATTTTTTTTTTGTTTTGCTTTGTAAAACAAAAACAAAACTGCCCGGGGCCTCGAACGAGTATTTAGGCTTTCAATGGGCGCTACTATACTGCCCCATGTTGGATACTGATGTTTTTTTAGAGAAAAAATAATTGCCCGTTGCGCCAAACGCGTGCGTACTGTATTGCCACTCGTGTAGCTCTAGTGCGACGATAATTGAAACTAAACTGGATTGCCCCTACTAGCCCATTGTGTAGTGTAAAGTTTGGTTCTTGTTGCCAAAAGCAAACCAAAACCGTGAGTCTGGTTTTTTTGTCAAAAGTAACTAGGGTTACTGCATCGGCGTAAAGGAATCTATCTGGCAATGGGGAAACACGCGAGTTTCACCAAGTTGTCAAGTTTCTGGAAACGCGCCAAGCAGTAGCGTAGAATTAAAATTTACCCTTTTTAAAAATAACATTAAAAAAAATTGGTCGGGACGTAAATATTAACCCTTAATATTAACCAATTAACATTAACACCCAACGCCATTTTATAGCGGCATCGTACGCGGTGTCTTTGGGCCACGACAGATTTAACCCTTTATCTACTGACGGTACTTATAAGTGCTACTTAAAAAGCAGTTTCATATTTCATTGTTCAATTTGTAGAAAACGGGGAAAGATGGAACTTTTTGATTGACATATTCGGTTTTCAGCACATAAAACTCTGTAAAGGTAGTTAAAAGTTAATTCTTGCTAAAACTTTTACTTTAGTTATCCTGTGCCAACTCGTGATGTCCTGACGGTACTAACAATGATGATCAAGTATCATCACGCAACAAAATGTCATTGTTAGTCAGTGTAATTTAGTAATTATAAGGGGTTAATGTTCTTCTGATACAAATAACGGGATTTATAGACAGTTTTTTTTGTCCAGCATGATCGGTTTATAGGATGCAAAGACAAGGGCAGAATCTTCAAAGGTTTCCTTCATGGTACGACGCCTTAACCGTAAGCCACCGTCCCACACCGGTGCTACGCCCTAGTACTGTGAACTATAAAATAAGTCAAATTTTCCGCGATTATTTATTTCAAATTGTGTTAAAAGTACATCAGTTATTTTAAAATCACCAGAAGCGTTTATGGTGTAAAAAATAAGGCTAGAAATAGGCACATAATTTAGAAGCACAGTCAAGTGACGTGCCGACACCTGAGTAGGCACCCAACGCATTTTGAGGGCGCCATCGTACGCGGCGTCAGGATTTTGAAACATATTTAACGGGCACTTCCTCTACCCGAGGTATTATTCGTCGTACTTTTTTTGGCTGTACGAGCCGTTTATAGGTAGGTAGTTATTTCGGCAATATACCCGGACCCGAACCTGTGACCTTTCGCATGAAAGGCGAGCGCCTTAACCGAGTGCACTCTTAAAACAAAAGAGTGAAATTCACTCCTATAGGCGAAGTGCATTTTCGGCACCGGAAAGGAGTTTAAATTAACTCAGACTGAGTTAAAACCGCTCGTTTTAAGAGTGTAGGATGCAGATTGTTTTCTTTTATTTCTTTTACCCACTCCGTAAAAGAGTGAAATTCACTCCTATAGGAGAAGTGCATTTTCGGCACGGAAAAGAGTGGAAATTAACTCAGACTTAGTTAAAACCGCTCGTTTGTTTTAAGAGTGTGGGCTCCCCAGCCCCCTAACCTAATTTTAAAATAACTGATGTACTTTTAACACAATTTGAAGTAAATAATCGCGGAAAATGTTACTTATTTTATGTTCACAGTACTAGGGCGTAGCACCGGTGTGGGACGGTGGTTTACGGTTAAGGCGTCATGCCCTGAAGGAAACCTTTGCAGGTTCTGCCCTTGACATTGCCATCGTATAAACAGATCATGCTGGGCAAAAAAAACTGCCTATAAATCCCGTTATTTTTATTAGACGAACATTAATCCTTTATGCACCAAATTAAGTTTTAATTTTAATTATTTGTCTTTGAATTTTTCAATGTTTTAGCCATTGCAATTAGAATATAAAAGGGGAAAATAGTTGACATAAAATGCACTTTATGTCGCAAATTTATTTTCATTTTCCCTCCTTTACACTTATATAATTACTAAATTGCACTGACTAGCAATGACATTTTGTTGGATGATGATACGTGATCATCATTATAAAGGCGCGTTTTCATGCACGCGAATTGGGAGCAATATACCGGGATTTAGGAACAAAAATCCCTCCTTTAGGGAAAATTGGGGGTTTGAAATCGTACCCGCATTCTTCCCAGTCATTGTACCGGCATTTATCCGTGATGCATTGCGGTTTTGAGAATCAAAACAAAACAAACATGGCGGACAGGTGGAGAGAGGAGGAAATTCGGAAATTTAACGTGTTTAATCTCCCTCTAATTTTTAATAGAAGGATAGTTTAAGAATTTGCCGCGAAGCTTTGGCGGCTTAAAAAATAAACAAACTCTACAACGTGACTGAAAGTAAACAGGATGTGACGTTAAACCGTACGTCACTTCCGAAGTCCCGGTATATTCTGGGTACTCATGTGAACGGGTGTTTTTGGTTTCAGGAATTGAGCCGGCTTAATACCGGTAATTAGTCCGTGCATGTGAACGCGCCTTTACATAGGCTAGATAAGGCTCGCATAGGTCCTTGAAAAGTATGGCTAGATTACATCTGTGGTCAATATCCGAAGAATATATTTGCATGATAAATATCTTTATAAGCTTGTCTATTTTTCTTTCCCCCTACCAATACTCCTAGTAATTTAGGGGGCTGGGGAGCCCACTCGGTTAAGGCGCTCGCCTTACATGCGAAAGTTCCCAGGTTCGGGTCCGGGTATATTGCACAAATAACTGCCGACCAATAAACGGCTCGTTAAGCCAAAAAAAAAAAGTCCGACGAATAATACCTCGGGTAGAGGGAGTGCCCGTTAAATGTTTCAAAATCCTGACGCCACGTACGCTGGCACCCTCAAAAAGCGTTGTGTGCCTACTCAGGTGTCGACACGTTACTTGACCGTGGTTCTAAATTTTGACGCCCGTCGCCAATAGCCCTTGGGTGGCTCCAGTGCGACGATGATTCTACCTAAACCTAGTAATTTCATATCAGATAAAAAGTGATCAAGTCACTAGATCCTTTAGTTCATGGAATCACAGATTTTATGTTTATCGAGTTTTCCAAGTAACTTGAACCTATAAGGGACTGTTGTCGAGATGGAAAACACGAATTTTCTATCAGAATATTCTGGTATAGGGGAATTGAAAATCAAGACGATATATTTGGTAGCTGACCCTCAATGCGTTTTTTTTGTGGAAAAAATAACCAATTGTTTAACTTTTTTGCTTTAGGTATTTGTGATATCTTAGAAGAAATACGATCTCAAATTGTTTTACGTAGAAAGTTTAACCACATTAAAAAAAGTGTAACATGAATAACTCTTAACATTTTTTTTTATTCTAGAGACATATTTCTCAGTTTTGATATAAGACTTCATAGAACAATGAAACCTATTTCTGATAAACGTTTAAAGTACGACTAAAAGATAGGAAAAAAAGTTTAAATGCAAATGAAAAAAATATCCCTATAATTCGGGACTCAGAATTGCCGCATATCGCCCTATAATTTATTATTTTACATATTGTATTCAAATTAAATAAATGCATAAAAATTATTATAGTTTTGTCCAGTTGGAATTTTTTTGCCACCATAATTTGGTGACTCAAGTTTAGAAAAATATTATTTTCCTATTAATACATTTAATATTTAGAAAATTATACAAATTGCTTTTTTATTATTTTTAGAGATATACGGGGCATTTAATCAGTGTCTGCTCCCTAGAGTATTATTGAAAGTTCATTTGACATTGGTGAGGAGTCGTGGTTAGACCTTTCCTGTGTGACCCAAATGTCAACTTTGGATTTGGTTGTGAAGGCTATTGAGACCATTGGTAATTATTAATAAAATTGTTCCATTGTCATTAATATAGACGGATTGATGTATATATCCAACAAAATGCTTGTCAATTTTATAATAAACTGACACCTGGTAGTTAACCAATAAGCATCAACATGGATGGCGCAGCTTAATAGCGAATGAGACCGAGTGACCGCGGGTCCCCAAACCAAAGTGCATCTGTGTAAATCCAAAGGGAAAATATAATTATTCTAAGCCACATTTTTCCGTCTGTATTGCCTATTTTTACAAACGATTTTTTTTAATGATAAATGTAGCTGACTTACAGGACTCTATATATTCCCACTTTTTGATATTGGTTCGATTATTTTGTTGTAAAATTATTTATTGAAAATTAAATCAACACCGAAAATCGAACCAATTTCAAAAACTCGTATTATAGTGTTCTGTAAGTCAGATACATTTATTTCATAACAAACTGTTTGTTGAAATATTCCATAGAGTCGGAAAACCTTTTCGAGAGCGTTCGCAGGGCACGATTTTTCATCGAAATTTTCATCGATCGAGGCTGATGTGAAGTAGAAGAACGTCTTGTTTTTTTAAAAAACCAGTTCGTTACAATGAAAATGACTAACTCATCTTCATTTTCGAACAAGTAAATATCTTAGTTCGAGGCCGTAAAATTACGAGGTTAGGTTGAATTATCCTTGCTAACTAAAGATACACGACCGTTAAAAATACGAGGAAATGTTCTTGGCCTTTTCCGACCGGATAACTCATCCTCTGTCACTAATTACTGAATTAAAAGTACTTAACCAGATTTGTTTCAGTGATTAACTTTTCGACTATGAAATCATCATTTAATTTTCATAATTTATATTTTTTTGGTTGTTTTTGTTTGAAAAAACTACAAAAAAATTAAAGCACTATTTGCAATTTTTTTATAGCTAGATAGTTGAATGACAAACTAAACTGCACTGCGAAATGTAGTACAGCTGTGGACAAAAAAAAAGTATCCACTATGATTATTTCGGCCGTTAGTCATCTTATAGAATCGGACTATTTTGACTTTGCAAACAAATAACATTCTAAGTTAATTACATGAAACAAAATTTTCATAAGGGGCCGTCTTCATATTAAAAATGTTATCAACTTTGAAATTTCCATTAGTAACACCCAAATTTGATAATTTAGAAATGTTAAGCACCCTCGAAAACCCCTGAATCTAAGTTTTTGTTACATTTGGATGAATATTTAACGAGTTATTCAATCGAATCACTTGATGTCTTTTTTGGGACCATCTCTAAAATGACAAGCGTAGTCTATAGGTTCGTCCGAGGGGAAAAGCGAAATATTGAAATATAAGGTAGAATATGTTGAGGAGCTCTGCAAGGGATCAAAAGTTAATGGTGATGAAGTTTTAATTCCCCCCCCCCCTCCTTGATGTTTTGAACAAAGTTAAATTCTACATTATTTTTTTTGCAAACATGCAAACGATAATTTTACGCATTAATAACCGTTCATATTTTTTTCCGTTTTTATTCCGTCCGTTCATATTTTTAAACACTGTCAGCGCGTTTAAAATAGACGAGCAGACGATAATAGTTTGAAATGCAAAATCGTTTGTTACTGTAAAATAAAAAATTTTATTTTGTAATTTAAAATAAATAAAGCATGGAAAGGCAACGGTTATGTTTTTAAAAATATTCTGAGCACTTACCATAGTTGAAGTATTATTATTCAAAATAAAAGCATTGCATCTGTATAATTATATTCAAGAGTTCACCTCTTAAAATTGGTTAATTACATAGATTCTTACCATAATCCTTCATTAAAAAATGTTCGATGATAAAGTTTAAAAATATATAAGTGATTTAAAAAAAAATCTTGTGCGCATACACTCGCTATTTAGAAAGAATTAAATTTATTGAGAGTTCATTTTAACGCAATCCTATGTGACGTTAAATAACTAATATATTTTCTTACTAAAAAAATAAATAAAAATTATAAATATTTGTTTAAATATACGAAATAAATTGACTTTAACACAACACACTATAAATATTTTTAATTGGCGATTCATGCATTGTAATATAAAAGATGATTAGAATATCTTTTTTTTTCGGATACAGGCTCAAATACATTAGTTCCTCATGTGTGTATATGGTTTGTGTGAAGCAAAAATCTAATGTAAATACAAAACGAAAATTTTTAATATTTTATAAAACACAAGAACTGACTTTCTTCTTGAATATTTTTCTAATGATAGGTCAACGCAGAGTTGCCCCTAATTGAAAAGGAAAGCACATTTTAATAGCTTTTATATTACGAAATTAAAACTTGTTTAATTTTCCTTTAAATATATTTTTTTGCAGCAAAAGCTATCGGGAATCTAAATAATCAGTAAAAATTCCGCTCAAAATTTATGTAATTATATATATTTTTAAATTAATAAAAATAGCCGGACACGTGATCCAATCAAAAACAGCATCCAATTCCTTCTCTCAATTCTTAATGCATAAAAATGCTCTCTTCGCTTTTTATGTAATGCAACACATTTTACATTATCAAACTAAATCGGAATTATTCTATTATGTTTACAGATATAGTTTCACTTAAAAAAGATACTATTTATTAAGTTACTAAAATTAAAATTAAAGTTAAATGTAAAAAAATTCTTACCCTGAAACTCGGAATTGAACTTTCTTACTATATTCAATCACCCACACATTTGACACCAGACGACAAGTATCTTCCTACTGTTTCTAACTAAGGCAATGGCGGGAAAATGGCTTGGGCCTGAGTATGTATACTAAGCCAGAAATATTATCCGAAGGTCATTCCTTCATAGAAATGTTATATACAAAATTCTGAATATTTATGATGTCTGCTTCAAATGCTATAACAGTGATTAAGAAATGTTTATGAGAAATAATTGTCAGCACATTGCTTTCTTCCGACGCCGGGCCTCTTAAAATAGAATTATCATTTTGCAGATTGTTAAGGTTTTTATTTGTGATTCCTGTTTTATTATGTGATTTATAAATAATTAGAAAATTTTCGAATACTTTTTTGTTAGAAATTTATATTTTCAGTTTTTTTGTCGTTGTTAATATTAAACATGAAGTTCTGTTATAATTGATCACGACTTATTTAGTGCCAGCTACTGTTATTGTTCAAAATCAACTTCACAAAACTTCAACACTTTCAAACAAAGCGTCGCCGATTTGCTTAGGAACCTAAACACTATCAAGATCAATCGACAGAATATCACATTATTTTCTGTTTCAGATTGACATAAAAACTAGCTATTTTAAAATCTAAATTAAAAATTGAGGTATCAGAAACACGTAATTATTTTTTGTACAATTTAGGACTACATGCAGTCGGTTTGAAGCAAAGCAAAAAATGCTGTATTCCATATTTATAATTTTCAAATACAAAAAAAGGCAACTATGTTCATAAATTAAGAAGCCGCTATAGGCTGTTACCGTTTTATGGAGTAAAAGATACACCAAAATTTCACATTGTAAAATGCCAATATGCAAAGCTCTTTGTTAAATATTTAACAATGTAAATACTTTTAAAATTAAGGCAAAAAATCAATAAATATTGTTGTTGAACTATAATAATCTATAACGTAAAAATTTAATTAAGAGAAAATGACTTTTAAAATTTTATTTGAATGCAAGAAACTGCAGAGATTTAACTTTTGTGTCAAAAATGTTTTAATGTAACTTTGAAACTCAAATTATCAGTAATATCAAATATAATTAACTTCTCAGTATTAGAATCCTTTCTTTATTTGCCCAACCTTGTAACAGACGTACTACCCAACGTCAGAATATTAGAATATTCCAAATATTTGAGTTTTTCTCATCAAAAAGACACGATTTCTTACCGAATATGCAAAGTAGACGCCTCCTTGAAGTTAGCATATATTTTAAAGATATCTATCAACCATATATTGTTTACACAAAACATAAAAATAAATACAAATTTATAAAATCAAATTTTAAAAAGATCATATCATTAGAATAATGATAAAAGGCGTTCCAAAAAATTAGAATATTTGTCCATTTACGTGATTGGTCCACGTGGTGTTGAAATTTCATATAACTAGCGACGTATTAGAAGTAGTGACAGTACTGTTCCATGATTGAAAACCAAATTTCCGTTGTTGTTGCTTAGAATGGGCCGAAAAAAAGATATCTCTATTCTTACTAAGAATATAATTTTAACGTTACGGAATGAGGGGCTGACTCAACAGAAAATAGCCAGGAAGGTGAATTGCTCTCAAGGAACTGTGAGTAAAATTCTTCAGGACTACTATAGGAACAATAAATTTAAATATACTCGCGAAAAATGTGGTGCCAAACGAATAACAACCAAGAGGCAAGAGAGATGTCTGAAAAGGATTACTGAAAAACATCGATTCAGGTCAGTGAATTTTATAAATAGGAAGTGGCGAGAATCAGGAGTTGATACCTCAGTCAGCACTACACGACGTCGAATACTTGAAATCGGCTTTCGATCACGTGTACCAAAGAAAAAGCCATTCCTTAGTGCCAGACAAAAAAGGGCACGTTTGTTGTGGTGCCGAAAAAGGCTGCTTTGGGGCACCCAAGATTGGGGCAAAGTACTTTTCAGTGATGAATCAGTATTTTGCGTGTCTGTCGGTCCACAAGGTCACCGTGTTTGACGTTTTTCTCGAGAGGCTTTTCAGCAACAGTGCTTAAAACGCACAGTTAAGTTCAGCACATCAATAATGGTTTGGGGGTGTTTCAGTGCCAATGGCTTAGGAAAGCTTTGTGTATTGAAAGGCACTGTTAATTCCGAAGTGTACAAGTCCGTTCTTGACAAATATATGATCCCTGCCTCTGAAGATCTATTTGAAGGGGAATTTGTCTTCCAACAAGACAGCGCATCATGTCACACATCGAAAGCCACCTTGTCTTGGCTGAAAGATAATGAAGTACAACTACTTCCTTGGCCCGTGAATTCACCTGATTTAAATCCTATAGAAAATATATGGGGCTTAATGAAGAAAAAACTGAAAATATTGGCTCCAAAGGACCAGAACGAACTCACAAAATTCGTTAACCGTGCTTGGTATGATATCAGCCAAGATCATTGTAAAAAATTAGTTGAAAGTATGCCGGATCGACTGCGAGATGTGATAAAAGCTAGGGGCGATGCAACCAAATACTGATTAGTTGCAAATAAAACTTGTAAGAGCAATTTATTTTATTTGTTTACGCATTATTCTAATTTTGTGAACTACCATTAGGATGTATTCTATTTTTGTGATTTTTTTTATATTTTGATTTGAAAAGTAAATTTGCAAAATCAAGCCAATTGTTTTATGTTATTTTCATTAACAAATCTTATAAAATGTAATAAAACAAAAAGAATTTGTGAAACTATAGTTGTGTATAAAATAAATGCAACTTTCAAAGTTTTAAAATGTTTTATTCTCATTATTCTAATATTCTGACGTTGGGTAGTATAAACCCGTCAAATGACTGTTTTTCCAGCAACACACATAATTTTTAAATTTTTATAAATTTAATAATTTTATGAAATTCCAAAATTTAAAGCATGGAGGAGTCATTTATAACCACCTGGAAATTAAATTTTCAGTTAAAATTTCAATTTAAATCTCAAGCAGTGAAAACAAGTTTACATTTCAGCCAATTTGCTTTTTCAGAGGGTTAGCAAGATTAAAATTATATAATTACGAAAATCTTACTGGAATCACGGCCATAACACTTCAAAATAAGCTTGGGTATTTATAGTACAGTGGATTTTAACTTCATTTAGTTTAAAATAGATCAAATCAATCATTTAATAAAGTGTATCTTTGATTTGATGCTTCCCTCCGTTTCGAAAACAACAATCTAAAGCTAACAGCTATTATTTTTTTATAACAACAATTTAAGCGGGAAAATTGCGAATTGTATGTTATACAGACTGCGTGAGATTTATGGCATGAGAAGGGCAGCTGCATTTTTTTTTGTTTCAGCTTTAAAGAAGTGATGGGTTGTTTATGGGTAATAAATGTCAAAAATATTCGCCAGGCGCAGACACGCCATATCCCATTATCTATGTTCTTCTTTTCGTAATGTTTTTGATTTCGGTTACCATTTTTGATTCTTGAAGGTTGGGGCGGGGCGGGGGCGGGGGCGGGGGGGGGGGGGGAGTTATGCCCCCCCAGGTGTATGGGGGGGAGAGACAGATGATTAGAAAGAACTAGAATTTGTTAGAGTTGTATCTTAGATAAAATAAACCATTTACATTAAACAAAAATTCTAATTTTTTCGACCCCCCCCCCCCTAAAATTTCAATGACGCAGTCCGCGTCGCCCTGTATATATATATACATGGGCTATTATATATATATATATATATATATATATATATATATATATATATATATATATATATATATATATATATATATATATATATATATATATATATATATATATATATATATATATATATATATATATATAGCTCTAGTGGGACGTTATTTAAGCCAAACCCAAATAAACTATCATTAATCAACCTTAAAGGCGCCTTGTCTGTGATTCATCAGAATTTTCAAGGTTGTTGGTTTAATGTTTTCTTCCTTTTGCAAGGCCGTATTTGTTTATCAAGTTCACATATAATCTTATATACAGTCCCCTAAATGGTAATTAAAAAGTATTTTGTGATTTACTCAGCAAATTATGGATAAAAATTTTTAAAAATTGGGATTTCGCTTAAATTTCATCTCTTAAATTCATTTCTGTAAAAATATTAAGGGGTTTCTATTCATAATTTAAAAAAAATAATAATTTAATAATTATTTAAAAATATAAAAATTGTTTTAAAGACCCCAATAGTGTATGCATTTTGTTTGGGTTATTATAATTACTATTAAGTAAAAAATTCGTTTCATTATCTTAATTATTTATAGATTGGGATAGTTATTTATATGCAACTCATTTAACATTACGGCTCCTAAACTTTGCACGTCTCTAACTCCACTAATAATGCTTAAAAACTAACAAAACTTGGTATTTCGTGTTAAAATGTCATAGATTTAAAATATGGTCTCAAAAAGTGGTATTGCTATTGAAAAATTTGAAGTTGGCAACATTTTTAATATGAAGACGGCCCCTTATGCAAATTTTGTATCTTGCAATTATCTCAGAATGTTATTTGTTTACAAAGTCAAAAAAGGTCCGATTCTATAGGTTGATTAACGGCCGAAATAATCATAGTGGATACTTTTTTTTGTCCACAGCTGTACATCTGGTCGCCCTATACTTGAGACGAAAGATTTAATTTCCTCGCAATTTGAAATAGAATATACTCTTTCAAATCATCAAGGTTTATTCCAAGCACATTGGGATTGGTTGCAAAAGTGTAAAATCTAATATTCTATGTTCTATATCCTCAAATTGATCACCAAATAACCTTAAATTTGCTTGCGGTGTTACTTAATTCAAATATAGGTGTTAACATCCCTACATAATTATGGCTGTATTATATTTGTCGTCAATAGGCGAAAGATACACTTCGCAATAACACAGAAACTGCATAAGCTTTAAAATCTACGTATGGAAATTCATCAGTTACATCTGGGATTACTAGGTGTCAATTTAATATCATACAAAATTGTAGATGAAAGAGCTATATCGTGTAGTTTGTGTAACCACTAGACCATCATGTTTATCAAGTTTTCAAACGAACTTGAACTCATCAGAACGGTTGGCGAAATGGTACAGCTGGGGAAAAAAAACGATCCACCCTCCGTTTTTCAGCTGCTATTGGTCACGGAATTTTGCGGAAGGTGTCATTTTCCAGGAAATAGCGTAAGGAATTGAGAACTGGCAACAAAATTGTATAAGGGGTCGTCTACATATTAAAATGAGTACCAACTTTGAAAATTCCAATGGCAACACCCATTTATTTATATAAAAATGTTTATAATCTTCAAAATACCCCAGATTCAAAAGAAAATTAATTAATTTGCATTATTTGTTGAGATATAAGCATTCAAAGTTGAACGCACATAATGTTAAAAAAGTTTCACAAACTTTTATTCATACCTCCACAATAAAATGAATTAAACAAAAGATTTTTTTTCATTATATACTTCTTAATCTTCCAAAAACAAATCACACAAGTTTTTTCATCAATTTTTCATTTTTAATATTTTTTTTATTTAAATTTAAATAAGAAAATATAAAACATGGATTGCAACCCCAAATTGTTTTTACATAAATCGATAAAGTAGATCAAGTAGAACCAAAATCCCGAATTTTTTAATTCAACAAAAATTATTTGCTGAGTTATTGTAAAAATGCTGAAAAATTTTAGGGACCGTGTAAAAAATTACTTAGCAAATTGTATCCTTACACATTATCGTTTAGTGGTTGAAAAGCGTTTTTGGTAAATGTTTATTCAAATTATTGAAGTTTGTCAAATGTCTAAATCTTTTCTTGTTTCAAGTGCATACAATGTATTTTGTTTTTATAATTAACATTAAATTATATCGATTACTATGTTTTTGAATGTATGTTATTTCCAATACAATTTCAAACTGTGTTTTATATTAAAAATTAAATACCCTAAAATATTATTGGAATTCGGTGTTTAGTATATTTCATTGTTACTACATTGATTATTTAAAATGATTAGTGCCCACTGCCTTGTTTAAAAATCATTGAGAAAACATTCTGCGTTATTTTATTTGGCTTTCCTTAAATATCGTGTTAAGATTGTAACTTTCGTTTTGTAATATGTGGTTTATATTACCGATAAAGTGCGTCGAATTTTTAGCAAACTTTTTGTAGCAATATGACTGAAACAAAAATTTGCATAAAAAAATGTAAAACATAAATGTAATAATCATTTTGTCTATCTGATTGTAACTAATCGCATTTGAAAATCTGTCCGTTATAAATAATCGTATATGTGACTTAATTTAAATTTAAAACTTTTCCTCGTCTACCCTTGAATTTTAAAATCCAAAATTTAAAAAACAAAACAAAAAAATCACAATATTAATGAAAAAGGTTTAATTCTAGCATCCGTTGGCGAGATTATGTTAAGCCTTTTGTTAGCTTGTCGTTTCGAAAGACACCCTAAATATTACCTTTTTCAATTTAGAGATTTCCCCCTAAACGAGTTCAAAATTAATGATTTAATATCTCAGCAAATAATGCATAATAAATAATTCTTTTTTATACCTGGGGTATTTTGAAGATGCTGAACATTTTAATGTAAAAAAAAAATTGGGTGTTGCCTTTGGAATTTTCAAAGTTGGTACTTATTTTAATATGTAGACGACCCCTTATACAATTTTGGTTGCCAGTTCTCAATTCCTTACGCTATTTCCTGAAAAATGACACCTTTCACAAAATTCCCTGACCAATAGCAGCCGAAAAACGAAGGGTGGGTCGTTTTTTTCCCCAGCTGTACTATGAATTTTATCAATGTGCTGTTATCGGTGAATCGGAACCACTACGAGTTATCTCGTAGCGTGGTAGTCAACGTGTTAAAGATTCATGCTAAGCGTTCACGTTCTTTTTAATGAATCGTTTAACACTTTCAGTCCCAGTGATGCCATTTGGCATCATCATTTTTCTGATCATAATTAAAAAAAAATAGGGCTGACATCTATTGGGATTAATAAAAAATATTTTCTAATAGAAACAAGTTTGAAGAATCTAATGATGTGCTTTTTGATATCATAAATGGCTATAGACGATCAGAAAAAAAATTCTAAAATGATGATGCCAAATTGCTCTTGGGACTGAAAGGGTTAAAAGAAATGATCTTTTGATTCGTTCATTTTTGCCAAACGAGTAGGAACGATTCTTTATCCAACACATATTTGATGATAAACTTATCAGGCAAATCTAATGGGTTCCCGTGGACAGCTAAATATATTTCTGGTCCTGGTTCCCTTGTAGAAAATATGATGCTTAAAATTTTTTTATTGATATTGCGTGTCAAAAAAGTAAAACAGTTCGCGCGCGATTGGCCTGAGACCAATTGTAGCCTGACGTCCAATTTGAATACCGCTGCCTAGTTAAGTTGTAAAACTTTCAGATAGTATTTTTAAAATGTTGCAGTTTAGCACCCACCGTCAATATTTCGGGTTGATTTTAGCATCACGTGCGAATGGGTGGAGTTACGAAGATTTTGCTCTTTTCCCAAGATTTTGCTCTTTTTGAACTAGTACAAATCCTTCGTGCGCGAATGACGTCAGGCTACAATTATTGTAGCCTGACGTCATTCGCGCACGAAGGATTTGTACTAGTTCAATTAGGAAAATAGCAAAATCTTCGGAACTCCACCCATTCGCACGTGATGCTAAAATCAACCCGGAATATTGACGGTGGGTGCTAATTTGCTACATTTAAAAAAAACTATCTGAAAGTCTTACAACTTAACTAGGTAGCGGTATTCAAATTGTGTTAATTTTTTTAAAAATGAAAGTGCTGGTAAATCCCTTATTCAAAATTCCATTATTACTTGTAAAAGTCTGGCACAGATTTACTTTTGTATTTGAAAAAATGATTGCTGAGTAGATGTTGCGTCGTTTTAAGGGCGAATGAGCCCGATGTTTGCATGTTTGATAAATGCATGTTTCTTTTTAACTGTAGCTGTATGGGGTAGTTTGCAGTATGTTTCTTATAAACATAGAAAGGTATTAGTTGCTGATTTAAAACCAATTTATACAGCAGTTACCGAGCAAGAAGCATTGATGGCCTTAGAAGCTTTTGCTACTAAGTGGAATCAACAATACCCACAAATAGCCCAATCTTGGTATGCTAACTGGGATAATCTGATGGTATTTTTACAGTACCCTAATGCCATAATCTACCGCGTTGCTTCAAACCAAAATGCCTCTGTGTTAATACAATGAAAAAAAAAACTAATTTATTAAGCCACATTTCCTCATCTGTATTGAATTTTTTCAAAAAAAAATATGATAAATGTAGCTGACTTACTGGTCTCTATAATCCCACTTTTTGAAATTGGTTGGAATATTTTGTGTAAAATTATTTTTTGAAAACTAAAAAAAAAATATTCGAACCAATTTGAAACAGTGGGGTTATAGAGACCTGTAAGTCAGACAATAATCACATAAAAAAAAATTGTAAAAATATTCAATACAGACTGAGAAATGTGGCTGGGAAAATATTTTTTCCCCATTGGATTAACAGAGGCCTTTTGGTTTGGAGACCCGCGATCATTTGGTCTCCTTCGCTCTTAATTCGTAAAATTATCGGTATTTTTTTACATTCTTTAATTGGTGTTTTGAATTTTGGCTTTTTTTAACAGTGTATGATGTTGTATAAAAACTTAATTCGGAATTGCAAAAAGATTTTAAAATAGAATTGAAATATTTAGCGCAAAACTGAGTTTTATTAAAATTGTTTTTTTCCAACAGGTGCCCCTCGGAGAGGAGCTTCTTATTTGGCGATTCAGAAGTGGATTTCTAGTGAGTACATTTAGCTTAATTATTTAAACCCTGATATTTAGTCATCCAATTGACCAATTCCAGTTAGTCTGAAGTAGTAAGACGCTAAGTATGGAAAAGACCGAAAAATATTGAGATTTGGAAAGTCGGAGTTTTAATAACGCATTGACTGCTAGGCTATCGATATAAAATTGTCATCTATAGAGGCTGATGTGAAATAGAAGATCAACCTGTTTTTTTAAACCAGTTCGTTACAATAAAAAGGAACCAACCCTTCATTTTCGAAAAAGTAAAAATCTCATTTGTATTAATATGAAGAATTTGTCCTTGTTTTTTTCTAATCGGATAAGGAGCAGAAACAATAATAATATTCATAATCTAATATCAAGTTTGATGAATATCGCATCTAAATCCATAAATATTTGTTTAAGGGGATACGGTACCCAAAAATTGGTCAAAATATCGATGATTTTTCAGTTTTTACTTCTTATTATTTACAATATCTTTCTGAACATTTACTGAAAGTTTTCATAATGATACCTTTTGTAGAAAAAAAGTTTATTAAATATTTTCTGGAGTCATTCCTATAAGTTTGAATACGTATTTCGTCTACTTTCAACCTGTTTTCTCTGTTTCGCGTTTCTCAATTCTTGTCTTTAATAAATCCCAAAGGCTTTTTTGCTAATTAAGTTAGAATTTTGAAATTTTTAACCTGTGTTCTTATATAAATGGTGCACAAAATTATGCATAGAATAAGGTCTACTATGTATTGTTGTTTTTAAAAAAATTGTTGAATTTAATAATTTGAATTTTTTTGTGATTTTCAGAAAAATGCATGTTTCTTTTTAACTGTAGCTCACATTTTAAAATCCATGCACAGTTCTTAAGCAAATAGTTCTAAAAACAAACTATAAAAGTTTGGTGGAGTTATTCTCAAAATTGAAAGAGCAGTAACGTTTTAAAAAGTTCAAAATTTTGACTTTTTAAAAAAAATGAAAAACTACTTGTAAATATTTGTTTTTATTGCTAGAAAATGTTTACTTAGAGTGAACATTATACAAAAGCACTATGATTTACAAGTTTATGTTATTATTTCTAGAAATAATATTTCGGGTATCTTATCCCCTTACATATCCGTAGCAAAATATCTCCGAATGACTTTTGCAATTTGCTAATAGCGCACGTTGATTTAAAGAAACTGTTTTGCTAACATTTTGTTAAATTCATTAAGTTATTTTCAAATTTTTATGTAATTGTTATGGGTACCTTTGTGGTGTGTAACATCCTCTTGCGGAACTATTTAAAGCAATTGAGTTTCCTGACCAGATTTGCTTTGGTATTAACTTAAATGTAAATCTTTTTAAATGTATCTTTTATTATAAAGAATCTTAACTTATTCGGAAAAGCGCGATATAAAAATAAAGAGAAAAAAACTAACTTTCAGGCGCAAGTCAGTGTGGCCATCATAATTTTTCTCCTTTTTTTGGTGGCTTTAAACTTGCAGGTGTGTCACTTGTAATCAATAAGGATTTTTTGCTAATTAGGTTAATTAAGTTTGCTAATTAAATTTTGACGACGTTCGCCAATATTCTTCGTGTAGCTCAAAAGGGACGATGATTCACCCTAACCTTGTCTTTGGTGGATGCTATATACTTAACTAGTTATCTTACAAATATACTGTGATTATAAATGTTCTAAGAAGTTTTATTGCCTTTAGTTTTGTAAATATTACTTTTTTTCCCTCTAAATATATTATTTGCGTTATTTTGAAGAAACTGAAATATTTTTCTGGATTTTTTCCCTGTTATTTGCTTATAACTCAATTTCTGAATAAGATACGATCGGAAAATTTCAAATTGGAAATCAGTGACTTCGAAAAAGCAGAATAAAATGATAAAACAATAAACTACGAAACTTTCCCATACTTGATCCCTTTGAATCTGAATTGACTGGAATATAAGGTTTTAAGGGCGAATGATACCGAATGGCAACTGGTCTCCAAACCAAAAAGCCTCTTTGTTAATCCAATTAAAAAAATATATATTTTCTAAGCAATATTTTCTCCGGCTGTATTGAATATCTTAACGAACGTTTTTTTCATATGATAAATGTAGCTGACTTACATGTCTGTAATATATTCCCACTTCTTGAAATTGGTTCGAATATTTTGTGTAAAATTATTTATTGAAAAGTTAAAAAAAAATTCTAAGTGGGAATATAGAGACCATTAAGTCAGCTACATTTATTGTATAAAAAACCGTTTAAAAATATTCAATACAGCTTTTGAATACGTTTGTAAAAATATTCAATACAGCTGGATAAATGTGGCTTAGAAAATCGAATTTCCATTGGATTAACACAGAAGTACTTTGGGTTTGGAGACCCGCAGTCATTCGGGCTCATTCGCCTCTAACAAAACACTTTTTTCCAGGTAGCAGAGAGAATGTGGCTACTAACAGATTGAAAACGGATTTGAAGAAAGCTATTGATAAAGGTTTTAAAAGTGGAATATTGGAAAGACCAACTATATCAAAGAATGTTACTGGTCTTCGTGGGTATTTTATATTGAACAAAGATGTAATTGCTCAGAAAAAACAAGATGAGGTTGAAACTGCAGAGAAACTCGAAGAAAAGGCTCAAGTGACCGAAGTTGTGAAAACCAAAGCTGCAGCTGTTGAGATAGCTAAAGCTGTAACTGTTAAGAAAACTAAAGATGCAGCTACGCAAACTAAAGAAGCACCTGATTCTGCACCTGCTCAGGAACCTGACCCTGATGAGGTCAGGAGAGAAAGATTTGAGGTGAAGAAGATTTTTGACCAGTTCCTTTATTGATATAATATTAATAATATATATAACTATAATTAACATGTAATAATTGATAATTGAAACATAAGCATTATTTAATATAAATAACTAATTAATATAAAATGTATTTATAATTAGATGGAATGGAATCGCAAGCTGTTTCTTCTTATGTGTGCCATGGAGGTATTAAAAACTTATTTTTTTTAAATCCAACTAACAAAACGATATTGTTTATTTTAAAAGTTTTTTTTTTTAATTTTTGATGGACTTATTCCAATATTTTTTTAAAGAAACCAAACAAAGCTAAAATCTTTTATCTAGCAGTTACAATATGCACATACCAAGTTTGAAGGATATAACATTGTAGTTTCATTAAAAAATAATAAATGCTTCAAAGGCGAAACTAAAATTTTCCCAGGTATTGGCTCATGTGTAACATAAAGAGTTTCAACAAATTAAATGTAAAAGTTTTTAATAAACAATACATTCAATGAATTAAATCTTTCAACCTAATCTTGACAAATAATGTCCCAAAATTTTCTTATAGAGGAATTAAATGTGAATAGTTTTGCCAATATGTGTAAACCAAATATTAAATTTAAATAATTTTAAAATTTTGAACCCCTTCTCGCTTTGGTGAAAATGTCGAGGTGAGATTTTTCCCTTTTTCCAGTGATATTTCCGGGCTGGAGTGTTCGGTAGTTAACGCTCCAATAAGATTAAAACTGGGGCTGTGGGGAGCCTAGTGGTCAGCGTCTCGAGATCTGAAGGTCCCGCGATCGAGTCCCGGTACCACTGAAGACCCACCGAGTATATGCGGAGTACGTGCTCGTTAAATCTGTTGGGTCCGAAAGTCCTGTGGTCGGTTATTGCGCAGTTTACCACGGGTACAGGTCCCTGGAGACTATTTCCCTCTCCTTCAGGGACATTTCTAAATTTTGGAGGTGGCGATAGATGGCAGCATCTGTCTTTTATGTGTGTGTATGTCGTGTCCGTCCTTCTTGACGAAGGTTTATTAGCGGGTCTCTGACCAAGCACACAAGCCTGAAAATATGTCTACCTACCAAGATTAAAACTAACTTAAATCTACCAATGAAAAAGCTAATAAAATGAACTTTTTAAAATTTAAAGCTAAACAACAAATGGAAAATTAAAAATGAACATCTGCATCGTTCAGATACATATTTATGTAATTTTCAGGATTAAAAGAAAAATAGCAACTTTTATGACCGTTTTCTTGAAATTATATAATCGTTAAAGGGCTAATAACAATATGAACTACACTAAGAAATTTTCAGATAAATATTATTTTGGAAAATTCAAACAATGTTATCGAATTTTTTTTTATTAACTAACTTTTTGAAATGTATTTAAAATTTTTAGAGTTCTAAATCAAATGATTCAGGTCAGGGATCTTCATTAAATGAAGATTAGTTCTAAGGTAAGTATAAGTAATTTTTTTTATACCTTTTGCTAATATAAGGTCAATGAATAGAAATAGAGGACAAAAGCAATTTTAGGTATCCTCAACTGATAGCTTTTCCTGTTATAATAAAACGTTGAAAATGTGTTTTCATTTAGTGATTTAATTTTTATTTAGTAAAATTACAGATTTTTTTTTCTTGTTCTCTTGATAGGTATATATAAACAAAAAAACTTAAAATCTATATCTGGGTTTAATTTTTTTTGTTTGATTTAATATGGAATGTGACTCAGCTTATAAACTTAGACTACATTTTAGTAAGTTACCATAATTTTTTAATAACGTAATTGGCTGTAACTTCTATATTTTAAAATGCGACATTTTATAGTTTTCAGTCGACACCTAGCTCACATATTTGGCTTACAATTCATATTGAATCGAGAAAGAGGTATAGTACATAAACTAGTTTAAGAAAATATAATAGGTTTTGATAAGTATGACGAATTGTGTTTACACGAAAATATTTTGGTAATTTTTAATAAAAATTTCATTTTGAAATTCAATAAAAGACTTAATAATTGAATCCTTTTTTAAAACATAGTTTCTTTTGTTCTAGTATTTTCACAAATTTGAATTGATACTTTTGCGATTCTTTTTTCAGATAAAAGGAAAAATTGAACTCTGAAATATTTTTTGTAGTTTGAAATGAATATTTTCAATGAAAAATAAATGGAGATTTTGAATCTTGCATAATTGTCTTTTTATTGTGTGTTAAAAATGTATTTTCATTGTCTTCTTTGTTACAAGTATGATGTCAAAATTAATATCGTACGTCGACCAAGATGTTGTTTTATTGAAAATATTTTAAATATTTTTAATTTTAAAGATACTCGGTACTGAAAATTCGTATTCTTTAAATTGATAAAAGGTAATAAGGGTATTTCAAAAGTAAAAAAAAAAGTTACCTTTAGATTATTACCCGACGCTGCGTGCGTTGTTGCTTCTAAAAGTTGCATTGGGTGCCTATACAAGTGTCGCCTCGTCCCTAGACTGTGGTTCTAATTTACGTCTTTTGCCCTTGTGTAGAAGTAGCAGCTAATAGCTCTCTTTTAGCGACAGTGCGGCGATAATTAAACTCGACTATATATAAAGCCTGATCGCACAATCGTGCAAGTTAAAATAATGAAAAATTGAAGAATAAGTCATAATAATGCAGGTCCGGTGAGCCCAGTCGGTTAAGAAGGAATGGAGAGGGAATGTACGTTGAATATTTTTCAAAGTCCCGAAGCTGCGTACGATGTCGCCCTTAAAAGGTGCCTAATCAGGTGGCGACTCGTCACTTGCCTGTGATTCTAAATTACGGCGCCTTCGCAATAGCCTCGTGTAGTTCTAGTCCGACGATATTCAAACTACCCTAACCCTCATAATGCATTTAAACACAGAACCCTTGCCATTGTGGTTCATAAACTTACGCGCCTTTCGCCAATAGCCCTCGTGTAGTTCTAGTCCAACGATAATTTAAGCTAACCCTAACCCATCATAATGCATTTAAACCACTGAACTTGCCTGTGGTTCTAAATTACGGCGCCTTTCGCCAATAGCCCTCGTGTAGTTCTAGTAGTTCAGACCGACCTCATAATGAAACCTGAAGAAAACCAGATTCATGAACTGGTGAAGTTATTTTGCCTGCGGAGTTTAGGGAGATATTGCCGCATTCTCATGAATGGATCAGCTTATTTTTGGACACTTGGCGAGAGCTTTAGGAATTGTGCCAATTGGCATGATTCGCGTCACAATTGACATGACTACAGTTTGCATGCTTGCAAAATCGCGCAAGATAGTACTCCAAGGATTTAAGATTTAAAGATTGTTCCTGCAATTCTATTTTTTTAAAAGTAGGGTCAAGTGGGGTAAGTGTGATAGGGTTTCTGCATTTTTCCTTTACAAAATTAGTTCTCTGCTTCAAGTAAATTCCAAGTCCTAAAATTGGTAGTGAATTATTATAAGAAACATACCTATGCAGGAAAAAATTTATATGTTTGAATTCCAAATTTAAGTGAATAAAATTTGCATTTCAAAATCCATTGCTGTTTTATCACACTTACCCCACATAGGGGTAAGTGTGATTTTGATGTGGGTAAGTGTGATTTCAGTTGCAATAAGTGTTTTCAAGCCATATAAATTACCTAGCATACATTTTTCTTAACAATTTAATATAAACATAAATTTATTAGCATTTTACATCTTATTAGAAATATACGGATAAGAAAAATCAAAAATATTGAGAATTTTCGTTTTTGGTTCATGTTGTGATATAATAAACTTAAGTCAGGATGTAAAAGAAACAATTTTAAGGTCAAAATACCTATTGTGCTATTCAATTTTTATTATTAGTTAGACTGATTTTTTTTACAGATTGTAAATTTCAAAATCTTGTCATCTATATTTGGCCATGAAAATATCTTTGTTATGCTATCATATTTAAGAAATTTTACAGTAATCCCTTCTCGATTCACCTTATTTTCAGACTGAACTTGTCCCAAAAAGTGCTTTACCGTGCGTTTTTTTTTTAAGGCAACAAGAATGTAGCATCCAGCAGAAAGGTCAGTTTTTGGTATTTCTAATTCAAAATCCTCTGACATATTATGAAATGAAATGCCATTTCCTTTTATTCATTTTTTATAATAATTTATAATTTAATAATAATATAATATTTTTTTTATATTTATGTGTTTTGCACAAGGTAAATGGGGTGTTTGGGATTATCACACTTACCCAATGTCACTTATCACAGTTACCCACAACTGATATTTTAAGGGGTAACTGTGATTGTACTTCCATACTTCACAACATGTGAAATAATAAACCAAAACAGTTATTTTATATCTTTACCTTTATTCTTTTTACTAACAGAGAAAGAAAAAACACGATTTTTTATAAAAATATGACACTTATGGAATTTGGAAGAAAACCTTTCGAATTTGAAAAAAACCAGATGGTTGCACTTAAATTCAAAAGCTCAAAACTATCTTTAAACTATTATTTAAAGTCAATATTTCTTTTTAGTTTAAGTATAAGTGGTCTAATGTTATATATTGCAAACTTTCCGATTTTTAGAATGATTCCCAAAGTTACAAGAGCTGTTTATCACACTTACCCCACTTGACCCTACATGTTTCCGAAATTTCATTATATAAAGAGCCTCCTAAAGCAATAACATATCAATTTTCTGTTAAAAAAATTATTGAAAAACTTGGTTTAAAATGCCTATTTTAACAAGTAAAGTATAGGATTGACGGCAAAAGTTGGGTTGCTCTTACAGGGTTGCCGCGCTTCACCGACTCTATTAGCGAGCGTTTGGCTATGTTCTGACTACGACGCTAAACTCCACAAAGGCAACAAAACTTGGCAACCGCCAAGCGATGCAATACCGGCCGGTGTTTTCGCCAAATCGTAGGTTTTTTTTAAACGCATGCGTCTGGATGTCTTTTATCTGGACATTTAAACCGATGCTGGTGTTGTGCTAGAAACGTGGAATGGGATAAAAATATTTCATCGCTTGCTTTAGTGATTTCAACATAGAAATGAAAAAGTTTAATTTGGTTAGTAATATTAAAACTCAGTGTAAACAAATTTTATTGTTGGTTTTAATAACATAGATATTTAACTTTTATTACATTTGAATTGGAAATACTTTGAGGTTTTTTTATTCATTTTTTTATATATTTTCATACTAATTAAAGTTTGCCCAAAATGAAGAGCTGAGTATATTAATGACCTACCGGACCCGTATACGAACCCGGGTTTACGGAATAAGAGCAAGAAGCGCTGACCACTACGCCAGAGTGATTGTGCATAATATTTTTATATTAAGAGTTAAATAACAAATTAAAATTTTCCTATATATAAAAAAAGAAAAGCCTTATAATAAAAAGAACGTGTTACAGCTAAATTTTTTAAATAAAAAATCATTTTGAGTCAAGCACAGAATCAATAAAGGTCATATAAAAAAAGTGCTACATTTTTTTTTAATAAAAGACAATAATTATTCAAAATATTATATAAATGATATTTTAATAAATAAATAAAAATAAATAATCTTTACTACTAAATAAGTTTACTAATAATTTATACCAATAACATTATAACCAATAATATTATACCAATAATATTATAATTAATAATATTATACCAATAATATTATAATTAATATTATACCAACAATATTATATTATTGTGTATTAAATTGATTTCTAAAAATGTACTTAAAATACCCCTACTACATTGTCATAAAAATATTAATGCTAATAAAATGAAACCTAATCTCTATATATTAAAAAAAATATCATCAATAAATGTTTCAAAATATCAAAATCTAAATTTGTCCACCTAATATTGAATATTATTTTAAAACTCCGCTATTGACAAAATAACATTTAAGTCACGCATAAGTTTAAAAAAAGGATTAATAAAACACAAGCAAAAATACTTTGCACAAATCCCAAACTAAATGCAAAAATTTACAGTCTTGAAAATTTAATTTTAATTCAATTGATTGAAAAGTAGTTTATGTACTTCTACTTCAATTACATTTTTATTATTTTTTTCTCTTTATTTTTTTATTGACAATAGCAACCCTACAACAAGTTAACATGGCTTTAAATGCAAAAGTTGCCAAAGTTGTTGGTTATCTTTAC
The DNA here is from genome assembly GCA_019343175.1 of Oedothorax gibbosus. Classification (NCBI taxonomy): domain Eukaryota; kingdom Metazoa; phylum Arthropoda; class Arachnida; order Araneae; family Linyphiidae; genus Oedothorax; species Oedothorax gibbosus. The sequence continues at coordinate 234,130 of JAFNEN010000487.1, forward strand.
TTGCAACTTTTTTCAGGGTTACTTGGCGAGAGTGGAATTTTAATTGCTTTTTTGGCTTCCGATTTGGTTATTTGAAAAGTTCCAAATGATAAATTCGGTTTTTCTCTCTCAAGTTACCATAGCGCAAGACACACCGAATCAGAGTATTCTCGTAGACATTTGACGCATGCGTTAATAAGCTAAAACACCGTGCGTCACAGTTGAGGTGCAGTAACCGTGCGTCAATGTTTTCGTTGACGCATGCATGTACAAATGGCGGTGGTTGTTGACCGGTTTTTGTTGCTTTTGTTGCCTTTGTGGCAAAAGTGGCGTAGTCAGGACGTAGCCTTTCGATGCTCCTTCCAGAGTTTCAGTGACATTTAACTAAATTTCTTTTTCGGCCGTTTGGCTGTATCATTTTTAGTGCCAGGTGCGATAAAGATGAATGTAGAAAGCTTAAAGCACAAAGTTTGTTTTGGTCGTTCAAATGAAATTGCACTAGAGCTGGAACAATTCAAGATGCGATGTCGTGGACGGCTGAAAAAATTTATTAAAATGTGAAGCGTAGTCAAGAAACGATAGGCTTACACCTGAGGGAGGCATCCAATGAAGCGACATCTTCAAAGCTTTAAGAAGTTGTGCCCAATGGCATATTTAATATGTATTAGTTCTTTCAGCAGATTCGAGCATTTCATTTAAGCCATTAACACACTTAAGTAATTTTTTACTTAATACTTTAATAGTTAGGTGATATCTAAAATGTCAGTCATAAACTAGCAGGTTATTATGAAATTGCATCAAGCCCTTTGCAATATCCACGCGGGATTTTAATGAATTTGAATTGAACAAGTTAGTTTGTAATCTAATAAAGATTGGTTTTTGCTGTAGCTATATTAAAGATCTTTAGATATAAAATATACCCACAAGCATTTAATATTGTCATTTAAAGATATAAAGAAGCTGTTCACAGTGTCAAGTTATATAAAGAACGATTGTGCTAATTTGGGTCTCAAAGACGTAATTAAAACAAGAACAGTGAATTATACAGCTTTTAAATATCTGTTGTTTGAACTTGTCGGCGAAGTGAAACTTCACAGTGGCGTAGCGAGGGGGGGGGGGCGGTTACGTGGGGTTAGACCCCCCCTCATTGGGTTCTTACAAAGGTTTTTTGCAGAGCTCCAAAACCACTTATTTCAACAAATTTCGCCCCCCCCTCCGGGAGGACGAAGAATCAAACATTTCTTCATTAAATAGTTAATTTTTATAATATTCATTAAATAGTTAATTTTAATAATATACCAATAATATTATAATTAATATTATACCAACAATATTATATTATTGTGTATTAAATTGATTTCTAAAAATGTACTTAAAATACCCCTACTACATTGTCATAAAAATATTAATGCTAATAAAATGAAACCTAATCTCTATATATTAAACAACTAATTAAAAAAAAGCTTATAAGATTATTTAAAGAATATTTATACTATTTTTAAAAGAGATATATTCCGTTCGTAGGAAAAAGGACAATTTACATTATATGTTTTAATAATTAATAATTCGCGTATAATTTAATGCAATTCGCGTATAATTTAGAATATGTTGAACCGTGTTAAATAAGTACGACCATATTGAATGCTACGGCATAGCAAGAAGCGGCCGAAGAAGTTTATTAGTAGCTTTATATAATATTGCATAATTAGTTACAGTTCACAGTGAATATTAGTGACAATACATATTAGTGGTTGTAATAAACAGTTGCACAAACACTACACTCCTCCCCTACTAGGAATCCTACGGTTGTGGCTGGATCCCATAGTAATCTGGTTTCTTACGAGTCCTAGTTGATCTTCGGAGTTCCACAGGTGAAGGCTCTGGAACTGGACTTGGCTCAGGAGTGTCTAGATCCTGGGTAGATTCTCCAAGCTGTTCTGGTGGTGGCTCAGAAGCCTCAAGTGGAGCTAGAGCCACTTCATCTGAAACGGAACTTGGAACCTCTGGAACGGAACTCGGGACCTCTGGAACGGAACTCGGAACCTCTGGAACGGAACTCGGAACCTCTGGAACGGAACTCGGAACCTCTGGAACGGAACTCGGAACCTCCAGATGTTCACTAGAAATTCCATCACTACCTCTCAACTGGTCTATGTGCCTACGCACTAGACCACTTCCCGAAAGACGAACTTTATACGAGAGTGGGCCAGTTGCAGATTCGACTCGACCCGTTGACCATGGCACATATCGTTGAAAACTCTTAACGAACACATCGGCTCCTGGTTGAAATGAGCGTGGTTTCTTGCATTCCAACTTACTGTCTATGTCATTTTGTCGAGTGACGCAGTAATCTGGATGAAGTCTATCAAGGCATGTTCTCAGCCTTCTCCCCATCAGCAACTCTGCTGGAGACTGACTTCCGGAAATGCTCGTAATCGGAGTAATGTGTTGTCGTAGTACAAAACTTGCGATCTTCTGGTTGAGATCAGAACCAGGCATCTTCTTTAATGCTTCCTTTGCTGTTTGGACCATTCTCTCGGCTTGACCATTGCTCGAAGGATGATAGGGAGCAACTCTAATCAAACGGATTTGATTTCTCTCTGCAAACTCCCTAAACTCCAATGATGTGAAGGTCGTTTGATTGTCTGACACTATTGAATCGGGTATTCCATGGGTAGCAAAGATTCTCCTCAAGACTTTGATCAAGGCTAAGGAGGTTGTAGAAGTCATGTGCACTACTTCTAGCCACTTTGAATACGCGTCCACGAGAATAAGGAATGTATTACCACCTAACACTGGACCAGCAAAATCCAGGTGTAGTCTGGACCATGGAGCGTGTGGAACCTCCCAAGGATGAACTGGAGCTGCAGGACGAGAATGACGAGACATCTGGCATGGAACACATCGTTTGACAGCTTTCTCGATGTCCGCATCAATCCCAGGCTACCAGACATGACTTCGTGCTAGGGCTTTCATCTTTACTATTCCCGGATGGCTTAAGTGTAGTTCTTGTAGGACCTTTTCTCTACCTTCAAGTGGTATAACCACTCTTGTCCCCCATAAGATGCATCCTTTGTGGGTTGACAATTCATGTTGACGGTTGAAGAATGGTTTAAGTTCAGCAGAATTTTGGTTGGACGGCCAGCCTTTCCTCACCCACAAGAGAATCCGCGAGAGCACTGGATCTTTAGCGGTGAACTTGGAAATGTCCTCAGCAGACAAGGGAGCTCCAGGTAAATCCTCCAGGAATGACACCTCGACTAAAGGTGGAATTTCGAGCTCTTCCTGTGGTAAGGGTAGTCGACTCAGACCATCAGCGTTCTTTATAGATTCTCCAGGCTTGTAGATCAGTTCATAGTCATATGCATTCAACAGTTGACACCATCTGAGCATTCTTGGAGAAAGGATATCAGGAGTTGCTTTACTGCTAGATAGGAGACCTAACAGAGGTTTGTGATCTGTAAAGATACGAAACTTTTGACCAAAAAGATAATTGTTGAATTTTTTCACACCAGCGATGATGGCAGCTGCTTCTCTATCAATTTGGGCGTAATTTCTTTCTGTTGAAGAAAAGGAACGTGAATGAAATGCTATAGGAACTTCAGAGTTATCAGGGAACACATGGCTCAGTACACAACCTAGTCCATAAGGTGAGGCATCGCAGGTAAGTGTAATGGGCTTTGAGGGGTCAAAATGTGTAAGTAGACTTTCAGAAGATAGCATTTTCTTTGCCCAAGCAAACGCTCGATCTTGAGATTTTCCCCAATTCCACTTGCAACCTCTTGCGAGAAGCTTGTGCAAGGGTTCTAACTGTGTTGCTTTGTCTGGCAAGAAGTTGTGGTAAAAATTCAAGAGACCTAAGAAAGCTTGAAGTTGGGCAACATTCTGGGGTATGGGAGCTTCCTTGATGGCTTTCACTAGAGAAGTTGTAGGGCGGATACCACTTTCCCCGATGACATAACCCAGGTACTCCACTTTATTTGCACCGAAAACACACTTCTTTTTTCGCACGAAGATTTTTCTCTTTCAGTCTTTGAAGAACTTCACGCATTCGTTTGGTAAGTTCCTCCACTGAAGAGGCTCTGATGAGAATATCATCAAAATACGGGAAAACCCCTTCGATTCCGGCTAAAAGATGTTCCATGAATTCCTGGAAAATTCCTGGTGCCGTTTTGATGCCAAACTGGAGTCTTTTAGCTTTAAAAACGCCTCGATGGGTGATGATAGTTTGAGCTTCTGCTGAGGAATCGTCCACAGGCAGTTGTAGATAAGCTTGAGCAAGATCTATCTTGGCATACACCTTGCCCCCAGCTAACTCTGCAAGCCGATCAGTGATTGCTGGAATTGGATAAGCATACCCTTCTAGAGCTGGGTTTAAAGTTACCTTGTAATCGGCACACAATCGCACTGATCCGTCTGGTTTCGACACTGGGACTATGGGTGTAGACCATTTTGGGTTGGCTATCGGCTCCAGAACACCTTGTCGAAGTAACCGGTTTAGTTCTTCATCAATCTTTTGTTTCAGCGCGTACGGCACACGGCGCGGTTTCATCCGGATGGGAGTTACTGTCGGGTCTATGTGAAGGTTAATTGGATGAGAGCTACACAATCCTAATTCGGGTTCAAAAACTTCTGAAAATTCTTGCACTAGAGCTGCTACAGGGTCGAAGTTATTTACACTGTGAATTCCCACTATTTTAATTCCAAGTGGTTTGAACCAACTATAGCCAAAAAGACTCGCACGTTCCCCTTTAGCAACCAACAACCACAAGTTTTCCGTGTGATCTTTGAAAGACACCGTTACTTTGCACGAACCTAACAGCACAATTTCACGTTTTTGAAAATCTTGAAGGCGGACTAGATCACGGTGTAACTTTGGTTTGCTAACGAATAGGCGATTGAACGTTGATTCTGAAATTATGGAGTATTCGGATCCACTATCAACTTCCATGACACAATTTCTCCCATTAATCTTAACACAAATCTGTTCCTTGCCGGTATAGCTGACTTCTGAAGAACACACTCTTGTTGAATAAATGCTAGACTCGTCTGTCTTGCTTGAAACTTCCTGGACTGCTCGTTGGGCTATTGTTTTCTCAATCTTGCTTCTACGGCAAACACGAGCAATATGACCTTTCAGTCCACATTTTCGGCACTCAGCTTCTCTAAAGCGACATTCGGACCTTCTATGACAACCTCCACCATCCATGACAAGTGTAATTCACAGGAGGGTTCGGATACTTTTGCAGTTTCTCACTCATCGGTTTACGGTTGATCGGTGTTCGTTTACCTTCTTTCTTTGTGAAATTAGCATCGGAAAACTTCCCTCTTATTGCCAGTTGATGCTCGGCCGCTGCCTCTGATGCTTTAGCTCTTCCCAGGGCACATTCTAAAGTTAGAGTTGACTCCGCCAGCAACCTTCGTTGACAAGCTTCATCAGCAAGGCCGCTTACAAAACGATCACGCAGTTGACGAGATAAGTTTGCACCAAAGTTGCAATCAACTGCCAGTCTTCTTAATTCAGCTAAATATGCAGAAACTCCTTCCCCAGGGCGTTGAGAACGTTGGAAAAACTTGACAGTGTTTGAGATTTCCGACGTTGTAGGCTTGAAGTGATTCGAAAGTTCAGTGAGTAATTGCGGAAGCGTCTTTGACGAAGGCAAATCTGGAGCGATGAGGGATTTCAGAAGAGCGTACGTTTCTTTACCGCACACAGTCAGGAACACTGCTCGTTCTTTGTCGGGCTCAGTCACGTCGTTTGCTAGCAGGAAAAATTCTAGCCGCTCTTTGTAGGAGTCCCATGCGTCAGCATTCGCGGGGTCGAAAGGTTCAATCGTACCAAGAGCAGCCATTTTCCTCAATCCTCGTCGCCAATTTAGAATATGTTGAACCGTGTTAAATAAGTACGACCATATTGAATGCTACGGCATAGCAAGAAGCGGCCGAAGAAGTTTAGTAGTTGGGTAAGGCTTCTGGTCTATTGCTTCCAGACAGGGTCCGGCGCTTCTACCAGATCTTTATTATTTCATTATTTAAGTTGCTAGAGGGCTAGAACCTATGGGTTGATACCAGGAATTCTACTAGGGCTTTTATTTTCTTGGAATTGAGATCCTTATAATAGCAGAGCCATCCGAAAGAGAGGGGCGTTGGGCCGACTTTGTTGCGGAGGATTTCCCTTTGTGCTTCAAACTGGGCACACGTGAGGAGAAAATGATCACAAGTCTCGTTGGTATTGCATGATGCACAGAGGGGAGAGTCATCCAAGCCGCATTTGAACAGTTGGGCCTTTGTGGGGAGTGATCTGGATGCGAGCCTTAGAAGGAGAACTTCTTGACTCCTTTTCAGATAGAGAGGGGTGAGGTTGACGGGAGAGATATGGCAAAAGTTGGCGTGGTATTTGCTTTGGGTCCATTCCAGAAGTTGGTTATGCTTGAAATGATTATCGATTGCCTTAGCTGCATCTTCCGGGGAGATAAGGTCGACCGCCAAGGGGCTTCCGATCGCGTGTTTGGCCATTTTATCTGCAATTTCATTTTCTTCCAACCCGATGTGCGCAGGGATGTATATCAGACTAAGGCTTTTGAAGATGGTGGCTTTTTTCCTGATCTCGTTTGCGATCTTGAGCGATATTTTTGGGGACTTAAAGCTGATATTTTTGAGGGCTTGAAGATTTGACATGCTGTCTGTGAAGAGGATGTAGTCTTTGGCTTCCGCGACTAATTTTCGTATTCCAAGCCAGATAGCAAGGCCTTCTCCCGTAAAGACAGAGTTAATGGGGGGTAAACCTCCCGAATAGACCATTTTAGACCTGCAGTTTACTGCTGCAATTGCCAGGAGCCCATTTGCCTTAGATGCATCCGTTGCGAGAATGACAGTGCTCACAGGAATCGAGGCTCTAAAGTCATTGAACCAGTTTACTGTGCACTGGGTATTCGGGGATCTGCCTTGGAAGTTGTATGATGAAGTGTGGATTTCCACGCCAAGGGATTGGGCTACGGCAAACGGGAACTCGGTAGGAATAATTTTATTGGGCTGAATGTTAAGCATTTCGGTAGTATTAGTAAGGTTGTCTCCGCATGGAACCTTAGATAAAACAGCCGGGGATGCGATCTTCTTGAGATTAGTTATGGTATTCGCCACACCTGTTTGCTGAGTGAGGGAATATTGCTTAATAAAATACGAAGCGTTACGCTTACTGTTTCTGTTTGACATGGAGCATTCTCCCGAGATTGCCAGAACTATTGGATTCGGAGTCCACTTCGGGAGCCCAAGGGCGAGCCGGATAATGGAGTTTTGAGCCGTTTGGCTTACCTTTTTGGTGGTTTTGGCAGCAAATTCTGTAACTTGTGAACCATATTCAAGGGAGGACCTGACGGTTGCGTTGCCGATTCTAAGAAGGTCCACGGTTTGTGCCCCCCATTTACTTTGGCCCAAGATTTTCAGTAGGCAAATTTTTTTTAGGGATTTTTTACTTAGACTGTTGAAGTGGGGTTTGAAAGTATTGCTCCGGGAGAAAGTAATGCCTAAGAATTTGACTTCTTGCATCCAAGGGAGTGGCTGACCGCTGATTGTAGGGCTGAACTGAGGCTGTTCCTTCTTCGCGGATAAATTAATGGCAGCGCATTTTGGAGTGGACAGGGGGAGGAACCATTCGTCACACCATTTTTCGATGCGTTGCATCGTTCTGTCTACGGTACTCTGGATTTCTTCGAGGGATGGAGCTTCTATCAGGAGGAAAATGTCGTCGATGTAGGTGAAGCATTTTACATTGGCGGGGATTATGTCGTAAATGTCACTCATGTACAGAGAGAAGAACAAGGGGGACAGGACACTGCCTTGCGGTAGGCCTCTTTCGTACTTGATAGGTGTGGACGAGGCACCGCGCCACTGTACTTGGATCTTTCTGTTGCTTAGGAAGCTTGCAATCCATTGGGCTGCTTTCCCCCGGACGCCTGTGCGGAGTACCTTGTACAGAAGCCCGTCGTGCCAAGTGTTGTCGTATGCGGCGTTGATGTCAAGGGAAATCCCTATAACGTAATTTTTCTTTGCCTTGGCTGTGAGAATAAGGTGGTGGAGAGCGGCAATAAGGTTTTCACATCCTCTGTACGGGAGGAAGCCAGATTGGAAGGGGTCGAATTGGAGCTTCCTTTGGTAGAGGCAGATGAGCCTGTGCAAGATCATCCGTTCCATGACCTTACATGGGATGGAAGTCAAGGAGATTGGGCGATAAGAGCTAGTAAGGGAGGAGGGTTTACCAGGCTTCACGATGGGAATGATTTTGGAAAGCTTCCATTGCTCTGGGACCTGGCCTGAATTCCAAATAGCATTGTAGGCTTTAAGAAGCTTCATCTTGTTTTCATGGTTTAGAGATTTAATCATTTGGGCGCTAACCCTGTCAGGGCCAGGAGACTTGTTTCCCGTTTTTCTTAAGGCTCCTTCGAGCTCTGTGAAGGTGAAATCTGCATCAAGGTCCGTAGTGGGCCCGGAAAAGTCGAGAGGGATATAAGAGTTGAGTCTAGGCTTCACCAATGCAAGCGCTAGAGCGTTTGCTTGAGCCACTGGGGAGAATAATTGAGTTCCTGCCACAATAATGTTGTTTGACGTGTCTGCCGGCTTATTTTTCTGTACCACTGCTCTGATTATGTTATATGCTGATTTGCCCTTGGCTGCCTTCACACAGGTACTGTCCCAGAACTTTCGACGGGCTGACAATACTAGTTTACGTAACTTGGCTGCTATTTTTTTGTAAGAATTCCAGTAGTCGTCCGTGAAAAAGGTTTTAGCTAATCTCAGAGCCTTCCGTTTTTTTGCTCTCATGAAGCTGCACTGGGTGTTCCACCATGGTGGATTATTACCTTTGGGCATACGCTGGGCGACTGATACACTTTCGGCGGTACTGGCCAGCTGGGTAGTGATTTCTGCCATGGAGCTGCATGAGGCGAGGTTTATGTTTATTCTGGAGTTGAACTGGTGCCAGTTAACTCGGATTCTTCGAGTTGGCAAGTCAGCGCACGCGTTAGATACCGTAATTTTTATGGGACAGTGATCACTTTCGAACATGTCGTTGAGGATCTCGAAGTGCAGAAGGTTAAAGATATCCGGAGAGCAGATGGTGAGATCCAGGAGGGAAGGACGACATCTGGGCTTGTAGTACGTGGGGGAAGATAAATTGAGCAGACACGGGTCACTTTCACTGATCCAATCCAACAATATGCTGGCACTGGCTGAGGTGTGCGTGCCCCCTAGGGCGGGGTGATGATTTTGAGTCGCTACATGAAGGGGTTCAGTGGCAATAAAGCCTCCAACCATTGGGCACTGAAGAGGCCATGGGGAGCGTACAAGTTTACAATTGTAATCATCATAGAGAGGGGACGGTTTAAAAAGAGATTGGTTGCCTGGATTTCTGTACTGGAGGTAGGGAGGGTGAGGCGCTGAGACGAGGATGGGAGCCTAGCCGGGGTGGCCGTGACCAGGCCCCCGCCGACCCCACTGCTTTTGTCTAGTCTATAGATTGTCTTGCCAGTTAGGGAGAATGGGTTGGGTGGCTTCAGAAAGGATTCTTGAATGGCGAGGACGGCGGCTTCTGAAAACAGCGCATCTTTCAATGCGTGGCTCTTATTTCTAATGCTGGGGGCATTCCATTGAATAATGTAGAAAGGGCTGTTATGATACATAGCGTAAAGGAAAAAAAACTAGTAGTCCAAGATAAAGGGGGGGAAGAACCGCCGGTGCTGATTACTGCTGGGGTCGTTATGTAGGATTATTTAGAAAGGGTGGCTGACCTGTGGAGATCTGTTGATAATAGGGCTAGCTGTTGGCTCTTTCGGATTCAGGATGGATACTAAGCTTGGAGATTGGGTTACGTCCATACAGATCGACTCGTCAGAGGCCCTGTCTCTGCTATGGCCTGATTGAGGGGGAAAGTCGCAGATTTTAGGTTTTTTGTTCTCTGTGTTTAGCTGGGTTTCGTTTTTTTCTTTTCTTGGGTGTGTGGGGGTTTGACTACTCGTTGTGGCTGCCGGTACGACCGGCTCTGGATCTTGAGTTGATGGTTTGGATCCTCCTTTGCCGCTGGACGTGGGTCTGGAGCTGGCCAGGAGAGCGACAACTTGGCCTAAAAGGACGTGTAGCCCTTCCGCTGATTTCTGCTGTTGTTGCAAGGCGTCTGTAAAGCACTTGATGGTTGGGCCCAGTATTTTCTCAATTGCCTTTCCTACTTCTTGGTCGATATCTATTGCGGAGGTGACCGCGGTATTTGTTACTGCGGCGAACGATCTGTTAGTGGAAGGTTTTCTATATAGGGCCCTGGCTTCAGGGAATGACAGATTGGAGCGCTCTTTGAACTCTAGGAACTTGCTCTCTTCCGCCCTCGCCTCGCAGTCCGGGGAATTGGCCTTGTGACTTTTCTTACAGTTGCAACACTTAGTGGGGTTAGTGCAGACTGGATGAGTTCCCTCCTCACCACAGTTGACGCAGGTATTTTTGGAGCAGGCTTTCGTCAGGTGGTTATATCCATAACACCGGCTACACTGCCTGGGCCTGTCAACAAAGGGCGAAATTCTGTGATTTTCGTAGAAAACTCTTACTTCGGCAGGTAGTAGGGTCCCTAGGACAGTAATTAGCACTAGTTCGGTGGGCTGTATGGTTTCACCAGATTTTCTAGTGAAGCGTCTTGCTTCTGTTACAAATAGGTGACTTGAGGATTGAACCTCCTCAATGATCTCGTCTAGGGGGGTATCGATGTCTATGTTTCTCAACAGGAAACGCTTGGTGGAGCACTCGCGCTTGCAGGGTTATACTAACCGGTACACCTAGTATGGATTTCAGAGAGCAGACCTGCCGGGCGCACTCTTGGCTTGCGGTAGTGATGATCAGTGAGTTGGTCCTGGTACGTTTTAAGGAATCTATATGCTTGTGGGCTTTCACTTTGGAGTCAAGCTCTAATTTCAGGATTCGCGGTTTGTTCTGGGGAATTCCACCAGCATTATTAATAACATGCAGAACAAATCTAATGGTGCCGTTATCAGCTGCTAATTGTATTGAGTCTTCAATATTACGGTCAACTCTGTGGGAGTATTGCTCCATTGTACTATTGGCTCCACTTTTGGTAAGGGTAAGGATCGGAGGCCTGAACAGCCCCGGGGCTGCGGCCAGCGTGTCGCCTACTTGCCACCGGGAGGAGGGGGCAAGGGAAAAAAAAGAAACAGCTTACAGTGACGTACTGACCCGGCTTTTGGAGCCTGGGCGGCGAAGACTAGCTTGTCTTGACGTCCGACCTAAAGGCCCGGCTCAAAAACGGAGAGGGCGGAATTACTTAATTCCGAGATTAACTAATAAATGTTCGAAAGGCCAAAACGCCTACAAAAGGAAAATAAACGACGCAGCTTGCGAGGTGAAAGTTATAGAAGTCGGAATTCAAAGATGGCGAACACGTGCAGAAGCGAACAACACTCCGAGACAGGGTCGCGGTCAATTTGCTGTACAACCGAAAGAAGTTTATTAGTAGCTTTATATAATATTGCATAAGTAGTTACAGTTCACAGTGAATATTAGTGACAATACATATTAGTGGTTGTAATAAACAGTTGCACAAACACTACAAATGCAAAGGTCAGTTAAAAAAACAGTTAAAAATTTGCTATTAATGCGTATGAAATAAGAAAAAAATTAAAATATAATAAACTGTTTTTCTGACTTTTGACACATTTAATTTGTAACAAATAGGGTATATAGCAACGTTAATGCATCAAGAATATAAAAAAAAATTATATTGAATTTTATTTTTAATGCAATATACGTAGCGCCATATCGCGACACCAGATGCATGGGACAAAGTCTGAACTTTGCAAGGGACCCTTAAAGCGTCTGGCAAAAGTTTCGGCCGCACGAGGAAAGTGTCTGGCATTTTGATAGGTAAGGTAAGGTTATCGTTTCCGGCTGCCTATTTCTAGCCTCCTTCAGGAGCTTTAACACAGCCAATAACGTCTCGTAATTTAGAACCCTAGTCAAGTGACGAGGTCGACACCTGAGCGGGCACCTAACGGAACTTCGAGCGACATCGTACGCTAACGCCGTCGGGACTTTGGACTCCACAGATTTAACGAGCACGTCTGCCCCTGTGTACTCGGGCCCATCCGTGATGAGGATTTTTCTAATATGTCCAGCACGGATCCGATTTATTGGATGACTGGTAGTAGGTGGGATTCGAACCCCCGCACTCCTGAGAAGGTTGAATCTCTAGGCTGATGCCCTAACCACTCGGCCACGGACGGGATGCCCTAACCACTCGGCCACGGACGGGCCGGCATTTTGATTATTAACTTTTAACAATGTGTTTTAAATCATACGTAAAAATCAGCCTTGAGAAAATGACTTGGGAAAAAAAAAGTTAACTTATATTTTACCTACCTTTTGCCCCCGATACTCGTAAATTTGCCGTCGGTCTACTCTAGCGAGTATGTATACACTAAATGTATATGAAAAACAAATCTAATCCGATACATTTCATTCGTGAGAAAATAACTTAGGTCTGGGGGCTCCCTTGGGCTCCTCGCCTTTTATGAGGGTATGGTCTGCCGGACATGGCGTGCTCGTTACAATTCTTTTTGGAGTCGAAAGTCCCGAATAAGCGCTCGATGGCTCCACTGTTTTGTTTTGGGTGTTCGCTCAGGTGCCGCCAAAATAACTGCCGACCTATAAACGGCCCGTGCAGCCCAAAATGTCCGACGAATAATACCCCGTTTAGAGGGAGTGCACGTTAAATATCCTTCAAAGTCCTAACGCTGCGTACGAGGTCGCCATGAACGGTTGCGTTGGGTGCCTACTCAGGTGTCGGCTCGTCACTTGACTGTGGTTCTAAAATACGATGCCCGTCGCCAATAACCATCGTGTAGCTCTAGTGCGACGATAATTCAAACTAAACTAAACGCTCAGGTGTCGACCTCATCACCTGACCAGGTTTTTAAATACCGAGGTGTAATTGGCTGTGTTAAAGCTCCATGGAGGCTAGAAATAGGCAGCCGGAAACAAACAACCTAACCTATGTGACAGCTAACTTGCTACGTATTTTTTTTAATTATAAACGCGAATACACTTTTGGAGATATGACATGTTTATATTTTCTTTCGAAATTATACTCTCGTGATTGAATTTCAGGGACCGTATTGTAATAGGTATGTTGCAATTATTTTGGTTTGAAATTTTTATAAATAATAATTTAATTACCTCAATAAATTTACGATGCATAAGCGAATGTATAGGTGAAATCAACTTATGTATTTTGTTTTGGTTATGCACTATACAGTCAAGCTAAAATTTTGGAACCAATGTGTTTTTAATACATTTCTGCAAAGTTTTGAAACTTGCCGCTGCTTTATTTTATTACTTTTAGCTTACTTACATTACATTAGTAAGAACTTAGTTTAGCTGAAGTTGAGCTTAATTACTTTAGAAGTAACTTTTTAACTTTAGAACTGCCGTTGTAGATAATATTATGTAACTGTTTTTGGTATACATAATTCACTGCTAGTAGGACAAGTATTACTATCCATGCTTATGCCTTGCAGTTAGATTTAACCACGTAATGAAGATGTAAAAGTTTAAATACTAAAAGAAAATGGCTTCCTTTAGTATTTGAGTGATTTTTAGAAACCATGGTCCTATTTTCTTAATCGTTTATTGTAAACATATCGATTTTGTTTCTTGTGCTATGTTTTACTCCGGTCATTGAGTAGTGTAGGTTCAACAAAATTATTTAAAAAGGTTCCTCAGCGGATTTCATTATTTCATATCTCCACTTAAAAAAGTTATACGAAATCTGACGTAGGCAATTGGTGAAATCTGACTTGGGTAATGGATAATTTGAATTATGACAATTAGGTTCAAAACTCAATTTTTACCACATTTTTCTATTTTACCGTAAATCTATCAACATTACGCTTTTAGTTTCCCAGGACGAAATTATCTGCATAAAATTTTGCATCAATAAACATCAAAAATATCTTACTAAGACAATTAGAAATGTGGTGAATTTTTTAAAATGCACACTTTATCGAAAAAAAGTGATCCTTACAATTTGTTCAAATTTTTGCATTTTACGTTAAAACTATCAACTTAACGTTTTAGATGTGCGCAGACGCAATGTTTTGCTTACAATTCTTCGTAAATAAACACAAAAATCAACTTTCTGAAATATTTTGAAAAATAATTGAGTTTTTGGAAATAAAAAATTATGGGCCACATAGTTTTTAACTTTGTTTTAAAGTTTTTGCAGTGTATTGTAAAATTTTCAGGTTTTAGCCTCATATGTTTGTCAATATAATTCTAAATTATTAGTTAAGTTAATTACGAATTTAGTTAGAAAAATCTTTTGACTCAATCAGAAAAAAACTATGATCTTTGGAAAGTCTGAACTTTTGCTTGGAAAATTGCTTAATTTTTGAATTTTTGTTTTACTTTCTAGCATTTTGTTAAAAAAGCAATTCATTTTACAGTAAAACATGGCAATAAAGAAACCAAATAAATTTTTGCTATAAAATACAAAAAAATATTAAATATTAATAAACAGATAGAAAAAACTAGTTTTTTCCCCAGAAAATTAAAAAAAAATTACATGTTTCTCTTTATGTTATATGTGGTTCTAAAATACGACGCCCGTCACCAATAGCCCTCGTGTAGCTCTAGTGCGCGATAATTCAAACCTAACCTATTCATTTATGTTTTAATAAAGATGTTTATGGTGTCAATTGATGTGAAATTATTTGTAGATTATTTTGTGTTCTAAGATGTAAAATCTTAAGTTCATGGTTTTTCCAAAGAACGCTAGAAGTAAAAAAAAGTCAAATACACAGATGGTTTTTCTAAAACTATCAACTAATATCAGCTTATTTATATTAGCAAACTTATATTGAACAAAATATCAGCGTTTTTCCGATTGAGTAAAACAATATTTTTTGTCCTTTGTTGCAAAATTTATGCATACTAGCTGTTATACCCGACGTTGCACGGGTAGAGGTGGAAAAATAAACAGTCAATTTAACTATTTTTTTTCTTCATTTTAGTTACATAAGATATGAAGATTACCCAGTAATTTTCCATTTATTTACCCAACTTGGATATAGTAATGATTAATATTAATTTCAAAAATACCTTTGATAAGAAGCTCAAATTAAAAAATAATACATATTGAAGTAAAAAAATAATCAGGAAGAATTAAAAATGGAAAATTTTAGTTAAAAATTTGGCGAGTTTGGCAACGTATTTGGCGAAAAAATAAATACATAAAACACTAATATGCAGCTCTAGTGCGATCGCCTTTATTAACCATCACAGTTCAGTAATAGTTTAACTATACATTTATTGCTTAAATATGCATACATACATGCAGTCAACAGAAAAATCAATACAAAAATCATCAAATAAACCCACAATAAAATCCGGGAATGAAGACTGGCGGAATTACGTCACTTGAAACATGTCAATTATTTTTCAAATAATTAAATTAGTTTCTGAAGGTAATGGCAACAGAATAAAATAAACATTTTCAATTTTAAATGTTTTCGTTAAAAGTTTTAATTTTTTCAGCCGATGGCATCAGGAAAGTAAAAAAGATCGGATTTGAGCCAAAGTGGTGTAGTTTTTTCAGAAAATTCGAATAAAAATATACGAAAACTATAGAAGGAATGGTCTGATTCGAAAAATTCTTAGCCTATATTTGTTCCGGAGATGAGATGAATTTTTGTGCCAAATTTCGTGACGATCTGTTGCGTGGTTCTTTAGATCTCGTGTCTTATACAAACAAACGGAAGTTGCCTTTTATGTATATAGATTATTTTATTGCTAATCATGGAAACCTCAAAGTAAAGTTGATAGTTTTACGATACACTGCAAAACATTAAAACAAGTAGAAATAACTAATTGCTTAATGCTAATTTCAAATTTTCAAAAAATGATTTTTCTTTATATTTCAGAAAGTTGATTTTTGTGTTAATTGACGCAGTTGTATGTAAAATATTTCGTTTGCAAACTTCTAAAACGTTGTAGTTTTACCGCACAAAACCCTGCAAATATTGTTTTTTTTGGTTTGAAAAAATAACCTTTATGTTTCTAATTATCTTAGAATTATACCTTTGATGTTGATTGATGCAGAATTTTATGTAGATTATTTTATCTTGGAACACAACGTAAAGTTGATAGATTTACGGTAAAATTCACTTTTCCTATATTACTAGTGCATTTAATGTTTAGAAAATTATATAATTTTTTTAATAATTATTTTTAAAGCCTCACTTAAGTATGGCCCCCAAGAAGCAACTGACATCCAGCACTCCTGCAGTCCTGAAACCTTCGGCCACATTTGGAATGTCGTCAGATATGTCTGCTCCTTCCACTATTACAGAAAGCACATTTGAAGGTTCATACGAGGTAGTGGCTAAACCCCTTGTTCTGACGAAACTGTCAACTTTGGATTTGGTTATGGAGGCCATTCAGACGATTGGTAATTAAATCTATATCGTTGTCATCAGAATAATTGAAGAGCTTAGTGGAAGCACGTGCTAAGTGAAATTTAAAAAAAAAAAAATTAGGTTTTTGTGTCAATGAATGTGTCAATTGTTCCCTCCTTTAAAGGTAACAAAATTTCCCCTTTTCATAAACATTAAATTAATTATATTTTTTACCTTTTGTAAGTGCCGTTTTTAGCGCATCTAGTAAGTGCAAACGAAAAACTTTAAAGCTCGTTTTCACGTTTTTGTCACTTAGCACGTTCTTCCACCAGAGCTTGTACTCTGGCGAATTTTTATTTGGTTTAAAATAAAACACAAAGTGGAAAGAAAATCAAAAGTGGCTCCAATTTGTGTATATTTTATTTGCCTTCAAAGAATATGAATGGGTAACCATAATTCGAAGCAACACCAGGAAAAAAAGGAGTTATAAATTATGTTCGATGGCGTCTACCATACCAGACGAAGATTTCTGACAATTATGTCCAATAAACAATACGATCACTGTAACAAAGTTTAAAAACTCATAAATCTCACGTAGTTTATAAAACATTTCGGTGAATTGATGACGTTTGCCACAATGGTATCAATGAGATATTCCCGCCATACTTTGTAGCTGGCTCATAAATCTTTCGAACTTTGTTTAACAGTTTTACGAATTAATGACCTTCAGATAATATTTCTGACTTTTTCCCGCCAGATTAGACTCGAAGCCAAAATAACTAAATGATTGCTTTAGAATCAGTAGGAAAATACTTGTCGTCTTGTGTCAAATGTGTGGGTCTTGGTGATTGAATATAATTAAATAGTTCAATTCCGAGTTTCACAGTAAGAATGTTGTTATATTTAACTTTAATTTTTTAAATTTTAGTTTGTTTTTAAGTGAAACTACCTCTGTAAACATTATAAAATAATTCTGATTTGTTTGATAATGTCAAATGTGTTGTATTAGATAAAAAGCTATACCAAGATAAACTTTTTTATGCATTAAGAATTGAGGAGTTGGAAGCCGTTTTTGATTGGATCACGTGTCCGGCTATTTTTATTGATTTAAAAAATAATATAATTACATAAATTTTGAGTGGAATTTTTACCAATTATTTAGATTCCGATAGCTTTTGCTGTAAAGAAAACCTTTTTAAAGGAAAATTAAAAATAGCTTGTAATTCCGTATTATAAAAGATATTCCAACAAAAGGTGCTTCCCTTTTTCGATTAGGGGCAACTCTGCTTTGACCTATCATTAGAAAAATATTTAAGGAGAAAGCCAGTACTAGGGTTTTATTTCTTGGGACAAAGTTACGGTCCGGATTTAAAGATTTGCCGCTTGTAGGCTATACGATTGATTTGCCGCCCCTGTCACAATATTCTCCCCCTTCGGGGAAAGATAGCTGGTTAGCTGCAAAATAGGGTGGTATGTGTTGTTTAAAAAAGATACACATATTAGAATCATCTATGTACCTTTACACGCTAAATCGAAAGCGAAATAGGCGATTTTTAAAAAAAAACTGTGACTATTTTTCTTTCAACTTCGAAATCCGGGAGGAGAGGTGCAATTGCCCTCGCAGCTACCATGTTTGCTACGAAATATTAGTATTATATATACATTTACGGTTTACGCATTAATGTAAAATATTTGTTTCTTTCTTAAAAATATTCGTATCTTTATTATAATATTTTTTTTGCCGAATGCTGTTTTAATTGGTCGTGAAATTTGCCGCCCCAAAAAATTCGCCGCTACAGCCTACTTAGCCAATTTAGAAATCCGGCCCTGGTTACCCCATTCGATGGTACTTAAAATATCATTTTACTATAAGGTTTTCTATATACACCGTAAAGATGTAGTTAGAGCCTACTTTGGAAGGTACTCCCCATTAGCCCATATAAATACAAAATCCTCACTGTTTTTTTTTTCTGGGGGGGGGGGGGGTAATAATTTTCTAGGGGGGGGGTGCGTCGTTAGCTCTGGGGGGGATCGGCACCTCTGATATAGGTATACTCTATATATAGGTAACGTGGCGCACTGGTATATTGATGAAATTAATGGAAAAATGGCAAACTGGTATTGTCATTGGTTTTCTCATTGCCAAAATCCAGTTTTCTATTACGAACTCTTAGGCATTTTATTATAGGAAAGAGGATGCTGAGAATTTAGTTGTCATGCTGTATCACGAATGCTGCATATATCAACCCAGGTCGAGCTCAATTGCCGCAGACTTTTGGCGTTGGTGCAAGATTTTAAAACTTTTTTAAAGTTTATAGGGGGGGAGGGGGGGGAGATCAATTACGTTATCCTGCATTATTTTTAAAATTATATCTAGTCCATTATTTTAAAAATTATATCAAACTTTTGACCCTGTTTTTAAATGAAATACACGACATGTACTCACGAAAACTTACCAAAAAATACAGAAGGAAGTTATTTTGCCGTTAAAATAATTAATAAGCATAGTTTTAAAGATATTAATTAGTTATAATTATTTTTTTTTGTCTAGATATTTACATGCCGGTTAGTGCTGCCATCTGTTGTTTGTGAATAATTATTAAAATTTCGTTTTAATTATAACTAATTAATATCTTTAAAATTATACTTATTAATTATTTTAATGGCAAAATAACTTATGTATTTTTTGGTAAGTTTTCGTGAGTACATAATGTCGTATATTTTATACAACTCGGAAGTTTACCTTCCACCTCTAATGATGACGTATACCGAACTGAGTGGGCGTTCAAGGGTTACAATGTAAATTTTTTTTTCATCAGGTATGAAAATTGCACTAACAACAAAACAAATTTGAAAGGAAAAGATCATCCGGTTTTTTGACTTATAAATCAATGATTTTTAAAATAGTGCTGATACATGTCGATTTTTTAAACTACAGCATCTTTTATTAACAATTAAATAAGTAAATGATATTTTCTTGTCAAAGTTGTTTTGTTGTCATTTATGTTTTTATACCTGGCGGAAAAATTCATAAATTGTTTAACAATACTTAGAGATATCGTGATTTTAAAAATAATGCATAATGTCTGAGACTCACCTTCTCTCGTTATTTTTTTTTAGGTCGTATGTTGCATTTGATTTGAAAGTGATCGGATTAATCCCCTTTTCTAAAATGGGCAGGGGAGCCTAGTCGGTTAAGGCGCTTGCATGCGAAAGGTCCTAGGTTTAGGTCCGGGCATCGCCAAACTATCTGCTGACCTATAAATGGCCCGTATAGCCAAAATGTAGATTAATACCGCATGTAAAAGTAGTGCACGTTAAATATGCTCCAAAGTCCTGGCACCGGGTACGATGCCGCCCTTGAAATATGCTTTGGGACCCTAGGTGTATGCTCCATCACTTGACTGTGGTTCTAAATTATGACGCCCGTCGCCAATAGCCCTCGTGTAGCTCTTGTGCGACGAGAATTAAACTTAATCTTTTCTGAACAAACATTTCTGTCTTTAAAAATCTGGACCTACAGTTAAGAATAATGGATTGCTAAGCATTTAGTAGATCTAGTGTATTTTTTTTATTCGTACGGTAAGAAAATGTAAAAATTTACCAATTGGTTTATACATCCTTGTATTTAGGGTTTTGGATTGTGACTATTTTTATTTAGAGTATGGGATATTACGTAAATTTGAATTTTTCCAAACATTTCAAGTTTTAATTGCAACACTTAATGGGAACTTTAGTTTTATTAAAATGTACTTTTTTTAACAGGTGTTCCTAGGAAAGGAGCTTCTTATTTGGCAATACAGAAATGGATTGCAAGTAAGTCATTGATTTAACGATTTTGAAAATTTAAGATCAAATTTGTAAAATGGTTGTATTTATGATCCTATTGACAATTTTCAGTTGAAATCATTTAAATAGTCTTTTCACGGATATTTAAAAATAAAATATTTTAAAAACTAGAAAAGAAAACACCGCTCAACAAGTAACTTACTGGAATGGTTTAATTTTAAATAATAAAGAAGACTCAACCAGGTCTTAACGAGATACTTTTTTCAGGTAGCAAAGAGAATGTGATGATTAACAGATTGAAAGCAAATTTGAAGAAAGCTATCGTAAAAGCTCTTGAAAGTGGATTATTGAAGAGGCCTGCGATATCAAAGAATGTTACAGGACTTCGTGGATATTTTATATTGAATAAAGATGCAATTGCTCAGAAGAAAAAAGATGAAGTTAAGACTGCAAAAAAACTAGTAGAAAAGGCGAAAGCGACCAAAGTTGCAAAAACTAAAACTGTAGCTGTTCCGGATAAAAAAGCTGCACCTGCTTCGAAAACTAAAGCTGCAGCTATTCCAAAAACTAAAGCTGTAGCTGCCCCGAAACCTAAACCTGCAGCTGCCCCGAAACCTAAAGCTACACTTGCCCTGAAAACTAAAGCTGCAGCTGCCCCGAAAACTAAAGCTGCAGCTATTCCAAAAACTAAAGCTGTAGCTTCCCCGAAAACTAAAGCTGCAAATGCTCAGAAAACTAAAACCGTTGCTACTCGGAAAACCAAAGACGTAGAAGAAATAGAAGAGACGTCTAAGCCAAAGCAGAAAAGCAAAGTTTCAAAAATAAAACAAGACGACTCCGAGGCTGGACCAAGCAACAAACCTAAAGTAAAAGCTGCAGTAAAACCAAGACCAGGGAAATCTCCTGTGACAAAGTCCAAACCAAAACCAACTGCTGGAAAACATAAACCAGAGAAAGACGAACCAAAAGAAAAGATATCACGACAGAACGGAGTTAAATTTCAAACCGAGGAAGATTTACCACATTTACTTGCAAAGAAAGCCGCTTCTAAGCCAACCAAAAACATGAAAGAAGGTCGCCCAAGAAAGTTGTACAACGTTGATACTTCAATAGACTTCTCCAGAAAAGATTTATCCGATACAGAATTAAATGTGAAACCTGATCATAGAAAATCTTTGAAGTCATATGCTTCGGACACGGAATTGGAAGTCACCTACAACAGGAAGAAGGCTAAAGTAAGGAAGGTTTTAAAAAAGTTAGACGTTGAAAAGGAAACATCAAAGACCGATCCTTCACTCACGATTGTTAAAAAGCGAAAAGGTAAAAATTCTACTGCTGACGATGTTTTTGAATAGGACTCGTTCGCCTATTTAAAGTTTTTAGTATTCTATTTTATGATTATATATTTTAGATGTTTAATTGAAAATTTTAATTTTTTAACGTACGTGTACTTCAAAAGTTTCAAGTTTTGTATTTTAAATAAAAGCTAAAGTAAGCAACTGGTGTCTGGTAGTCAGAAGTTCTTTTTGTTCGGGAAGGTAAATTGAACTATCCTTATTGTTTCACATTTTATCTGTTACAAGTTTCAAAGTTGGGAAACTAAAAGCCAAGTCGCATTTTTAATTTTGTTTTAGAAATTTGGTTGTATTTTAAACGCCAAGCACGTTATTTAACAAGCAACAATAATTTGCTCTATTTTTATGTTAGAGGACGGCGTGATGTGACGCTTTGAGTTAAAGTGTCATGTCACGATCATTGCAGGACGCAGGTTCTGTCGAGAGCTGGAGAGCCCAGTCTGTAAGGAGCTTGCCTTACATGTAAAAGATCCCAGATTGAGACAAGGGCATTGCCAAAATAACTATCGACATATGCACCTATAGTGCAGTCGAAATAGAGTTAGGCGTAGAAAAAATTGGAACATAAACTATTCTTGTTGCAAATGGTAGGTAACATGCTTCTAATGAACATACTAAAAATCGCAACCCGTGCTGTCGCGACAAATGTTTTTTTGGCCGCCATCTTGAAAAAACGTCACAAATTTTTAAAAAATCACAATAAACCATAATAAGTCGAGTTTGGTATCAAATTAAAGGAAATTTTATGCTGACATAGAATATGATATTGGTTTCAAAACTAAATATATTTACAAGCATGATTTTGGAGGTAAACGATGAGAAAGTGTCCGAAAAATATCACTGCAAGCGACGAAACCATCCCTTGTTATTATTGAGATGTCCAACAAAAGTTCGCTACTTTGCGACTCAAAGCCATGATTCAAAGAATGAAGTCCCTAATAATAAGCAATATTGAACAAACTCTCATGAAATGTACTAAAAGAATGGACAAAGAATGACTGAAAGTCGACATGGAACCTGGATTTTAAAACATTCGAAATGCAGTGAACTAACTTATGCAATGAGTTTGCTGACCAGTGTTTTCCGTTGATATAAATGATGCAAGGAGGACGAAAGATTTTGTCAATTTTTTAAGTCACAGTCCACTTACTAACTCTTCATGTGTTTTGTGGAATATATTTAAATAAAATAACAGATAGTGCAGACATGGCCAACGTGACATGATTGGAAGATATATTCAAAATAAACTAACAAACCTTTTATAGATGGAACTTTATTGAAAACCGACTAACGTTACGATGAAACTATGGAAAAAATACTAGTTTTTGCGGTGAAACTCATCGTATAAATTGCCTGAGGGAATGCCTGCTTGCATGTCCTTGGATAATATAGTACAAGAAAAAAAGTTTTTCAATTACGAGTTATCTATGTATTACAAACTTCATTATTTGACCATAACACTCGGCAAATGAGGAAAACGGACAGATATTTTGCAAACTTATTAGATTCCATTGATAACAATAAAATTCGACAGTCTCCTTGTGCCCAGCAAAGTACTTCCTACGTTCTTGATAATGGTGCATTAATTCACCTGGACCACTTCTACAACATTTGGGGATATCGCAAGTCAATACTAGTATAATGTCAACTAGTATAATGTAATGCAGCCTCCTCCTCAAATTACGCATAAAAAAAGGCATACGTTGTAATTGTATTTGATGAAAAATCACCTATAAATGTGAAGAAATACATATTTATTTCCAATTGCTAAAACGATGCTTTTGCAATATATTAGAGAAAGCTATTTGGAAGAAAGTGGTAATCGCTCGTTCATGCAGAATGTGATACAATAATCGTCAAGGAAGAATAAAAAAAGGCAAGTAACTGTAGTAGCTGATGATGCGGATATTTTAATGCCACCTTTCACCCATTCTACTAATTCATCGAGGATTATTCGCTATTTGAAGAAAGTACATTTTCGGCTTTCAAGAGTATAATAAGATCAAAAACCTTACGCTATCGGCTTGCAAATTTGGGTCAGCCGACGATATTGGTAAAGAATATTTGGTATAAATTAATTGTGGTAAGGTAACACCAACTCAAGCACACTAAATATGCTGTGTTTCAACTAAGAAAGGATTTGATATAGCTCGGTTACCCTCGACACAAAATGCAGCAAAATACCACCTCCTTCGAGTGCATTTGTACATAATTATTTGCAAAAAAACTTTAATATGACATTCCCTGAATCATACACTGCCGTCGATACAGACATCCATGCTCAGTAGTTTACAAAAACAGTTGTGGAATTAGGACTGTGCAAACTCTGGATACAGTTTCGATTAAGATAACGATGCAGATGAGGTTTAATTTTCATTAAATTAACTTTATTTTACAAACCACTGATATAACTTTCAACTTTTATATATTATGGTTTAATGTACATTAAAAGTTTAAATAATAATTTTTTAAAAATTTATTTTTATTTCTTTAAAATCCATATTTTTAACTAACAAGATTTTAAAACTAATGAGTTTTCAAAAGAATATTTGTACGTTTTCCTGATTTGTCGACTGTTTTGATTAAATAATGAAGTTCGTAATGTAGATAACTCGTAATTGAAAAAAAATACAGTCTGTATTATATTATTCAAGGGAACACAAGAAAGTCTTCATTGTTAAAAGACGCGTATCTAAATGTTGAGTTTTACCAGCAATAACTAGACCTTTTTTTTGTCAATATTTTCAACATAACTGCAGTTCAGTCAGTTTTCAATAAAGTTCAATCGCTGGAAGAATGTAAGTTTATTTTGAATATCTCTTTCCATCATATCACGTTAGCTTTGTCTGCACTATCTGTTAATCCATTAAAAAATTCCACAAAACACTTGAAGAATCAGTAAATTTACTGCGGTCTATAAAAAATTGCATTGCCTTGTTTAGAACTACAAAATATTTCATCATCCCTGCATCAGTTGTATCAACGGAAAACTCTGGTCAGCAAACTCATTGCATAAGTTAGTTCACTGCATTTCGAAAGATTTAAAATCCAGGCTAAATGTTAACTTTTAGTCATTATTTGACCATTGTTTTAGTACTTTTTATGAGGGTATGTTCAATATTGCTTATTATTAGTGACTCCATTCTTTGAATCATGGCTTTTAGTCGCAAAGTAGCAAACTTTTGTTGGACATCTCAATAATAACAAGGGGTGGTTCCGTCACTTGCAGTGATAATTTTTCTGACGTTTTCTCATCGTTTCCTTCCAAAATCATGTTTGTAAATATTTTTAGTTTTGAAACCAATATCATATTCTTTGTTAGCATAAAATTTCCTTTAATTTGATACCAAACTCGACTTATTATGGTTTATTCTGATTTTGAAATTTTTTTTGACGTTTTTTTCAAAATGGCGGCCGAAAAAAAAACATTTGTCGCGACAGTACGGGTTGCGATTTTTAGTATGTTCATTAGAAGCATGTTACCTACCATTTGCAACAAGAATAGTTTATGTTCCAATTTGTTCTAGGTTAAGGTGTTTTTTCGCTTATTTCTACTGCACTACTAATAAGTCCGACGAATAATACTCTGAAACATATTCAAAGCTCACTCCCTAAACACAGTCCCGACGCGGCATAGGATGTCACCTTTAAAAGTTGCTTTAGGTGCTATTAGGTGCTTTTCACTTGTCACTTGAATTTGGTTCTAAAGGACGTTGTCCATGCTCAAAAGCCCTTGTGTAGCTCTAGCGCGACCATGATTCAATTCGACTCGCTTTCGTCCTTCGATATCGTCACTTGATTGCAGTTCAGAATTACGAGACTCATCGTCAATAGCTCTCATGTAGCTCTAGACATATGTTAACTCAAACGAACAATAAGTTTCAAACGTTTCAAATAAGTCCCCTGAAAATAGAATTAGTCACCTAAAACAAGCAATTTCAATATATAATATAACAAATATGGTGAAAAGATATTAATTATAAAAATTGAATAGATCACTTTACCTTTATTCCTAAGAATTTTCTAATAAAGTATCGTTTGTTAGGTAGGTTAGGTTGAATTATCGTTGCATTAGAGCTACACGAGGACTATGCTATGGATATAATAATATGGATAATCTGATGATTAAAAACATCGCGTTGTTTTTGCAACGCATAATTTTACTGAAATCCACACAACTAAAAGCTATTTTTGTGTTTTGGTAGAGTTTCCAGCGATTTGTTAATTCTAAAATCGAAATAAATCCCATGTTCAACATTTCTGTCCACAAAATCCCCCTAATATTGTTGGTGCTGCCATCTATTGATCCGTAAAAGAGTTAAAATTTCGTAAAGAATTATAAGCGCGTCGCAAAAAAAGCAAACAATTTTGTTATAATTTCTGAATTAATTTAACAGCCAAAACTTTTTAATTAAATTTTCAGCTTTTCATATAGATAACTGGCGAGATTTGCGATAATCAGACATTTTTATTTGTTATGCTTAAGTAATATATAGTTCTACCCAGCTTTCATTTATGAACTTGCTTCGATTGGTGTTCTGTTACCACCTGACATTAATTCACCATCCGAGGCTCGAGAAACAATTTATTTTCATTTAGAATTTCTGTTGCCACTCAAGACCTCGAACATACCCATTGCTTTATTGAGGTTGTTTCAGATGACGTAGGTTTCCAATTCTTTTGCGATTTCATGGTTGTTTGATTTCACTCTCAATGCTCTATAAAAACCGCGGATATTTTTTTGGATATTTTATATTTAGCGGATATTTTAGTATTTAGATAAATTATTCTACAGATTACAGTGCAATAAATTAAACAACGTGAAAAGAATAATTAGAGAACAAAGACGACGAAGCCAACAATAAGAGAGAATAAAATAAAAAGAAATAGCTATGAAAACATACTGTCCAAAATTATTTAGCAATTCCAATATTTTTTCATATTAAATTGAAATAATTGCATCAAATTATCATCAAAACAAATATATTTCCAGAAGAATCAAAATGGAATTATGCCACAAAATTTATTTTTAAGTTCATTTTATAGCTTACACATTATTCCATGAAGCAAACTGCCTTGTAAGAAAGAAACTGAATGATTTAAAACGCTTATTGAAATTAGGATTTT
Source organism: Oedothorax gibbosus (assembly GCA_019343175.1). Classification (NCBI taxonomy): domain Eukaryota; kingdom Metazoa; phylum Arthropoda; class Arachnida; order Araneae; family Linyphiidae; genus Oedothorax; species Oedothorax gibbosus. The sequence continues at coordinate 260,822 of JAFNEN010000487.1, forward strand.
GTAACACTATACACGACTTTTAATTACCACTCAATAAAACAATACACATTTAAATGTAATAATGTACCCTGTAAGGTAATTTCAGTAACACAAAACCTAAAAAGTTCTATGGCAGCTACCACTTGCTCGATTTTCTACTTTATTACGACGTTCGACAGGTATAGGAAACTCGTGTACGAAATTTGAAGTCTGTGTATCTTTTCGTTTTTCGTTACCTTTAAATCCAAAAAAGAGCTTTAGCAGCTACATCTTGCGCATGCGCAGTTTTGCAATTTTCTACAAAATCTTATTATGACGTTAAACAGGTACTATGAACTTGTGTACCAAATTTGAAGTCCGTAGCTCTTTTAGTTTGAGCATTAAAGTGGTATTGACAAACCAATGTTCAAAAACCACTTTTTCGGAATCAGTATCCTTCAAAACGTGTAGAAAACACAAACTCTCCATTTCGGATTTTTGACCCCATCGCAAAACTTTCATTATCAGATATTTCATATTTGATAATTGAAAGTAAATTTTTTTAATTATGTTCTTGGCAGTTTTAATGAGGTTGAAACAAAGTGAAAAGGTATCTTGAATTAATTTGACTTTTTATACGAAGAATTCCTATAAAACCAAGCAGCTGTCCATAGGTAAACATAGCCTACTAAACATTGAATTGCGTTCAATGTTATGTCGTAAGATGACATCACAGGAGCGTAAATACGCGGGAAGTTGCGCCTACCTAGAAAAAAATTTGGTCAACCAGAATACAATACAGGTTTACTTGAAGTTGGCAACTTATCGCTTTACTGGCACGCTTGCGAAAGTGATGGTGTGTTTCATTTATTACTTTTAATTTCGTAATATGAAATATAAGGTAATGAATGTATTGTGATGGGGTCGAAAATTCCAACTGGAGATTGTGCATTTTTTACACGATTTGGAGGGTGCTGATTCTAAAAAAGTGGGCTTTTAAACATCGATCTATCTGTTTGTCTGAAACCACTATACAGCTTGAAATAAAAGAGCTACGGACTTCTAATTTTGTACGCGAGTTCGTAGTCTTTGTCAGACTTCATAATTCTGCCAATTCCATAGAACTTTTTTTGGGTTTAGAAAGTATTGCTGAAAAATGAAAAGATGTACAGACCTTAAATTTGGTACACGAGTTCCCGGCTGATGTCATATTGCTTTTGAGAAATTTGCCCATTCGCAAATGGTACCTGATGCCATATGACTTTTTAAGTTTTAAAGTTATTGAAATTTTCTGATAGGGGAATATTAAATTGCCTTTAATGTATTGATCGATTTCTGAGTGATAATTTAAAGCCATGTAGTATTATACACCCCACTATTTTTATGTTTCGGTCATTCAAACCACTCTTCAAATAATAGCAGTACTAACAAAAAAATATTTTTTATCAAAGTATGACGAGTTATCTTTTGAAGAATAACACTCATCTAAACAAGCTTCAATTATCACATTAAAAGCAGTAATGAATCCTGTAAGATTCGATTCGAACTATTAAATTTATTCTTTAAAGTTACATTGTATAAACAGGAGTGCTAATCGGGTTATTTAATTCAGTAGACCTACGTCTAGACGCTCTAAAATAAGAAAATATAAGAATTTTTCATTGAAATAGGTTGAGTTTTTTTTGTTTTTATATTTTTGAATGCATTTACACCAAATATTTCTTACATTGACATTATTTAAATCAGTACAATTGTATAACTTAGTATACCGTAGTACATTTTATTTAAATTCATTTTTATAAAATAGAGAAGGCAATGGAAAGGAACAGCATTTTTTTTCGACCACGTGAAAATTCCTTTTTTACTACATGTTTATATTTTTTCGATGTAATCTAAAGTTTTATAGCAATAGCTATTATTTGGCTAAAGGTTTTTGTCGATACAACTTAAATAAAGGAGCAAATCGAGACATTTTATAATTGCTCGAAACAATAGGTATCATTCCAATGAAAAAGTATTTAAAATTAAGCAATTTAAAGTATCAAGTATCAGAAAAATATTAGGTATTAAAACCGGAAATGCAATGTGGCGTACAACTAAAGAAGTTAGTTTACCACTTCATAAGCCAACAACCGCCCTACCAAAATATACCCAAACTATAATTTTAACAAAATACCAAGAACCATATTTCAATTCAATGAATTTGTTTATTTGACAATTATTCGTGCATCGCACCCATTATAACACTTTTTAAGAATTTTATTTTCTGGTTTCCTTTCAAGTTGTCTCGCATTTGCCAAGGGCTGTTCTGGCCCTTCTTAGATTCCGCGAAACATTAGGATCCACTCGATCTACACTTCCAAATGGTGTTGTTTTAAAAAATGTTGACAGGGGGTGATTAATTTGTTGTCGGTTCCTCATTAAAGAAAGGAGCGAAAGGTCGGAATCGCACCCAGGTCAAACGCTCGTCATCCCGCGGATCGGATTGGAGACTATTTTATTTGTACTTGAAGTGTAAAAGAAGAAGAATTTGTTATATATACTTGTTTCTAATGAATACTGTAGAACTTCCATTATTCGAACTCCAACTAGCCGAAATCTTTAGGTTCTTTAAATCTTTAAATCCCGTGGATTGGATTTTAGACTATTTTATTTGTAGTTGAAGTGTAAAAGAAGAAGGCTCTGTCATACATACTTGTTATTAATACATACAGTAGAACTTCAATTATTCAAACTCCGACTAGCCGAAATCTTGAATTTCTAGATCTCACGGATCGGATTTTAGACTATTTTATTTGTAGTTGAAGTGTAAAAGAAGAAGACTCTGTCATACATACTTGTTATTAATAAATACTGTAGAACTTCAATTATTCGAATTCCGACTATCCGAAATCGTTATGTATCATTCTGCTCCATGCATTCATCCATCCGTGAGCCTTACAGTGTGTATGTGTTGAATTTTCATTCAATTAAAAGCTCTTTTCTTTAAAGTTTTTCATTCATTTCATTTCAACTCATTTTCAACATACTTGCAGTAATTAATTAAAATATAACACTTTTTTTCAGAAAAAAGTCCTATTATCCAAATTTTCTATTTTAAGAATGAGAACTGGTTCTAATTGATTCGGATACTTTGAGTTCTACTGTATATTTTTAAAAGTTATATTTTAGTAGTTTGTTGGTTCTTTTACTTTTCTTCATTTTAGAAATTCGTATGGTTTTTTAAATCAAGGCACCAGCTTAAAAACACAATCTATTCTATCGACCATAGGATAGAAAATTTACCGAAAAAAAGAATTATATTGTCAAACTCATTTTTATGATTTATACAAAAAATTCTTAGAATATCTATGAAATTTTCATTTAATAAGCTGGTCTATTTTTTTTCGCTGTACGAACATTATTGGGATAATGAGTCACCGTCTCCCAATTGTAGTTATATTATTTGCATTCGGATAAAATACGATTTCCGAATTTTCGACTATGCTGTAAATGAATAAAGATAGAAAAAAACGAGTTCCGAGAACAATATAAAATTAAATCGTATAATAAAGTTATTGACCTAAAACGAAAAGTTAGGCAGTTTCTCGAAAATATTGCTTTAATCTAAGGTAAGGAAAATAAAAGCATTGTTTGAGAACTTAACTTTAATGAATTGTTTTAAAAATATTTTTTTTATTCTATTCCTTTATTTTAAACGAAATTGATCATTTAAACAATAAGGTTTTTTAATGGCCGAAACTTCCGCGTTGAATTTTACGAAATTACTGATGCATTGGGTATTTAAGAATGGAGAAATGCTGAAGGTCAATGTACTAAATGTTCATTAAAATGATTTTTCTAGTAAACATAAAATGAGCAATACTAAGTTTGTATATTAGTCAGGTCCAAATTAATTTGGATAATTGAAGTTCTAATATATCTATCTTAAGTTGAGTTAAGTGATCGTCGCACTAGAGCTACACGAGGGAGGGCTATTGGAAACGGGCTTTGTAATTTTGAATCACAGTCAAGTGACGTGCCTATACCTGAGTAGGCACCCAACGCAACTTTTAGGTGTGACATCGTAAGCAGCGTCGGGACTTTGGAGCATATTTAACGTGCATTCCCTATACACAGGGTATTTTTCGTCAGACTTTTGGGTTGCACCGACCGTTTATAGGACGGCATAGTTATTTTGACAATGCCCGAACCTGGGACCTTTCTCATGCAAGGTAAGCCCCTGAATAAGGGGGCTCCGTAGCCCAGTTGTCAGAACATCGGCCTCTCATACAGAAGGTCCCGCTTTCAAAACCGACTACATCCTATAGCCGGATATTTGTTGGCAAAAATATAATACTAATAGACTTAATTACAGGGTTCCTCGAGTACACTGGGACAGACGTGATCGTTTAATCTATGGAGTCCAAAGTCCCGACGGCATTAGCTTACAATGTCGCTCGAAGTCCAGTTGGGGGCCAGCTTAGGTGTCGAGCTCGTCACTTGACCTCGGTTCTAAATTATGAGGCGAAATTATATGTGTTAAAGCTCCTAAAGGAGGCCAGATATAGACAACTGGAAACGATTTAATTACCAATTACCTTACCGACTGGGCTCTCCTTCAGGGACATGTCTAAATTGTAGAGGTGGCGATAGATGGCAGCATCTGTCACTTATGTGTGTGTGTTGTGTGTGTGTCTTACTTGACGAAGGTTTATAAGCGGGTCTCTGACCAAGCACACAAACCTGAATATATATCTACCAACCAACCAACCTTACCGACTGGGCTCCCTAGCCCCATCTTTAACTTATAAAAAATGGTGTTTTAGTGTAATATAGATCACTTTATAAAAAATAGCCATCTCTAAATAGAACCGTGGGGGCTGAGAGCCCAGTCGGTTAAGGCGTTCGCCTTGCATGTGGAAGGTCTCACGGGTCCGGGCATCGCCAAAATAACTGCCGACCTACTAAAGGCACGTGCAGCTAAAAATATCCTACGAATAATACCTCGTGTAGAGGAAGCACATATTAAATATGCTCCAAAGAGTCCCAATGCTGAGTACGATTTCGCCCTTTACGCTTGCATTAGGTGCCCTAGTCAGGTGTCGGCTCTTTAATGCAGTCTGTTGTTCTAAATCACGTCGCTTGTCGCCAATACCCTTCGTGTAGCTCTAGTGCAGTAGTTCTCAACCTTTTCTGGACCATCGCCTCGTATTTTAGGTTGATCAACATCCATCGCCCCCTTTTAATTTTCATGTTATGTCTAATCATAATTTGAGTTAAAGTGTAACTATAAAACAGTTTTATAACACTTACTACCGTTTATAAAAGCAACCAAAAAAGCTTTATCCGCTCACTTTTAAATAAAATAGAAAAAAACATAAAACACATATTTTTAACATTTTTAAAGAACAAAAGTGAAATAATTAACTAAGATATTTTTACTGGTTTCTAGAAAATTTAAGAGAGTTGAATGTAAAAATTGGTTGGTTTTATTATGGTTGGAAAATGGTTTTACTGTACAAAGGTACAACATTATTTTAATTTCCCCCCTTTCAATACTCATCGCCCCCTGATCGCCCCTCAAGTATTTTTTGCCCCCTTGATAACACAAATCTCCCACTTGGGGGCGATCGCCCCCAGGTTGGGAACCGCTGCTCTAGTGAGACGATTTTCAAACTAACCTAACCTAGAGTGATAAAAAAAATAGCAAGTTCTAAAAACAACCGTTATCTAAAACATCACATCCCTCCCACTGTTTTTCCATCTCTGTTCCCCCATACCGGTTTGTGTCTCTGTGGGGGTCGGCGCGTTTTCCCACCCACTCTTTTCTCAGAAGTATGTCTCATCCGTGATTTTTCAGGGATTCTCCGTTGGGCTCATTTATTTATTCTGGCTCATTTCCTTTCAAAGGGAGGCAATTAGAAAAATAACGGAACTCGCCAATTTACCATAAACGCATTTCTAAATTGGTAATATACAACTGGCAAACCATTTATTCAAAAGTTAACACGAAACGTTTTAGATGGTAATAATGTACTTTATACGAATTTTATGATGCATTGCTGCATTCGTTTATTTCACAGGTTTATCAACTTGATTTTAATTTAATTTGTAAATCAGTAAAATTTCCGTGTTATATAAACTAAATGCATTTAACTTTCTAAAAAAATATGAAATAACTAATGAATTCTATCCTTTTGTTGTATAAAACAAGTGTTTTAAGCATTTATAAACTATTTAAGGGGCAGCAAATGGACCTTACCTTATCGGAAAGTGGAAACACTGTTGGTAAGGTGTTGACCTTTAGGTCTTTAAGTCTTCGAATAGCAAATAGTTTTTGACACTGCTATACTATAGACGGATTGTGGTGTTGAAATACTAAATGAATATTTTTTGCGCGAAGGATGCTAGACTGCTGGTATATACACGTTAAATTCTCCGTGGTCCACACTAAGAAAATACTTGTGTTGACTTTCGATGCAAAAAATGTGTGTTTCCCAGTTATTACAAGTTGTGTTGAAAAAATAAAATAAATTGTGTTGCTACGAAATAATAAGGCAAGGTAAGCAAAAAAGTTGAATTGAAGACGCAGCACACATGTATTCTTCTGAAACGTACTTAAGCATCTGCTCTTTAATATTTCGGATAAATAGCTGTACTAAAGCTTAAAAAAATATATAAACGGAACTTTAAAATGAATATTATAAGTTTGTTATACATATTTAAAATATATAGTTAGTTTTTTTTTAATAATGGATGTAATAATCGTTTCCTCTCGCGATCGTCAGTTGTGTTAAACAACATATAGTTTGTGCTCGTATGTCATCAACGCGATTCTTCTATTAAAATAACACAATATCATAAAGGCGTCATTTTTTTCTCCAATAGCCTACTTGTGGCTGTAAACAGACATTTAACCAACCAAATATTGTTAAGACGATTTTTTTTTATTACATTTCTCTTTGTGTGTTCCTGTCAATTAACGTTAACATTATTTCACTATATTTAACGAAAACTCACTATTTTTAAAAACGAAAATTCCATCCGAAAATATTCGAAAAAGTTGAACAGTTACTTTTAAAAATAAAAAAGTATACTTTCTAACGTAATGAAGTCATTTAATACTGAGGCAGAAACAAATAAACGCATCTCATCAAATAATCAATTTTGTTTTATTTAGCTTTCAAACAAATTACCTTTTCTACTGCAGTTTTCTCTTACCAACAAGGGCGGGGTTGAAATCTCTCTTGTTTTACGTGAAATAAATAAGAAAACCTCGTAAAATACTTTATAGCAATACCACCCACGTTCCTAGGTACTGCATAATTTACGATTCGACATTTCCACAAATTCGGGTTACTTTCGATAAGAGACGTCAGTGTGTCGCACTCTATGCGAAGAGTTCTGTATGTGACATTTTAGAGTTACTTTCGACAGAGTTATGGACTTTTTTTTTGGGAAAAAATAATGTTTTTGACTTCATATACGTGAACCAAGTCATGAACAAACATTTCAAAGAAGTCATTTAAAAGAAGTCATTTACTTATGACGTTTTGTTTATTCCATAAAAAGGCTATAATTTTCATAAAGATTTCACACTTTTCAGAAGTAAGTTCAAGAACTGCACTTTATATCGGGTAATAACCTATGGGGGACTTTCCCATAAGTGCATAATTTCAATCTATGATTTAGTGAAGAAATAAAAGTTAATTTTTTTGTGTGTGCCAAAAATAGACAAAGGAGCATGGCCAGAAGAACGTGCAACATTCCTTTATGAACGTTTAACAAGTTTTTTTTCCACTACTGGTTCTTATATAGTATATTGACAACAAGTAAAAAATTCTCTTATTCACACACACTCCTGGCTCGGGAAAACTGCAAAAAGTATATTTTGAGCTATGCTAAAGTATGTTTAGAGTATTTTAAGTATTAAGTTCCTTAAATTTGAAGTAGTAAGTTGGAGGATTTTTGAAACTATTTGCTGCGCATCAAATTAAAAAGGATAATTAGTTAAAATAAGAAAAATAAAATTTCATTTCGGGAAAACAAATTTCCAGTTATCCTCATTGGCTTGTCCCTCAGAAAAGAAATTCGCAATTTGAAGTTTTGGAACTTCTGCGATTCACAATAATCTGTAAAGAATTTGTTTATCGGACAAACTGCATTCGAGTCATGACAAGAAGTTTGCAAAAGTGGAGAACATGAGCATCAGTGTAAAGTTACAATTGAAGAACTTAGTGGAAGAACGAGCTAAGCGACAAAAAGGTGAAAACGAGAAAATGAGCTTTTAAAGTTTTTCATTTTCACTTAGATACGTTAAAAACTGCAATTACAAATGGTAATAATATACTTAACTTAAAGTTTATGAAAAATTGGAGACTTGTTATCTTTAAAGGATGGAGTAATACGTTCATTGATTCAAAAATGTAACTTAGCACGTTCTTCCACTAAGCTCTTCAATTGATAGTTTACAATTAGAATTTTCGATTGACACATTAAATTTTTAGTGATAATAAAAGGTGTAAAAAAAGTCTACAGTAATTTTTTTTTGTAATAGGCAAGTTCATTTGAGCGGTTTTATGTTTTAGCAAGTCACTATAAAAAGATTTTCGAAGTGGATATTTGTAAAGAAGAGCTTGTCAAGAGAATTTAAGAAATAAGAACGCGAATATATACAGTCATTCCCACAGGTTTCTGTAACAGGAAGAAACAGGCTGTTAATCGAATCTGTCGGCATGCTTTCTATCAGATTCCGTGAAATAATCGTCTTGGATTTAGGTTTAAAGAAAGAATGCGGCATATAGCTTATCTCTCGCGCGCGACTTTCTTCTAATTTCTCTGGTTTCTTCAATTGGACGAGAAAGAAACAAATAAGTGTATTTTTTTCACCGGTTAGATACAATGAAAAGTGTCCAGTGTTTCCGTAGTTTGGTCTTATTTCAATTATTTTTTGTTTCCTTGAAAAATTTACTTTACTTAGACTTTATAAATGCTTCAATTTGATGTGATGAATAATTGCTATAAAAGATATATTTTAGTTGTATTTGTGTAGAATATTTCCCTTTATTTTCTCAAATCGAAAATGTTATGGTATATATTTGTAATTTAAAAATTTAAAACTAAAAATTAAAAAGGTTTTTTTTTTATTTTAATATTTTAAATTAAATATTTTTCATTCTGACCTCTGATTTCAAAGCTTAGTAAACGTCAAAAATCACATTATTTTTCCAGTCCTTATTTGACTATATTTTATTAATTAATTGCTTCAAACTATCAATAACTTTTTCTTATTGATTCATTTATTATTTTTTATTGTTGGATGCAATAACATAAAAAGTTTTATTAACTACCATTACAGTTATTATTTATTAATTAATAGTTAATATGCATTATTTGCTATAACATGTTAATAAAATTCTACCAATCGATAACTAATTGCTATTTTTAATGATTAGTTAGTAAATTATACCTCAAACCAATATTGGAATCAGACAAACAACCTACACAATTGCTCAATAAAAACAACGAATTATAAGATTGGAAAGTTACTTATTTACAAAGTAACTTTGTTACAGTTACTTAATATGAAAAGCAACTAGATACAGTTACTTAGTACGAAAAGTAGTCAATCACAGTTACTTTTAGAAATTTCAAGTTATAAGAAAAATTGAAATTTAGCCATCTTACCATTTTTTAAGAGAACCAAGACTAAAGAAATAGGGATAATCGGAAAAAGTTAACAATGAAAATTCAACGTTGTAAAAAGTTAAATTTTAATTAATTAAATTTAAGCCGAACGCCAAACTGTCCCGAAAACATCCGTGAACAGCGGCGTGAGGAAGTAACGGGGAAAGTAACTAAATTTTTCGTTACCTCTAAAAGTAACTACGTTACAGTTACTTTCTGAAAAATATAACGGCGTTACACTGCGTTATCTAAAAAAAGTAAGTAATAAGTAACGTGTTACTCCAATCCCTGAAACCATCCCTTACTCTACCATATAGCTTGCGAAAACCTGACCACGCCAATGAAGTCGCCAAATGATTTTACAGTAACCCGGCGAAACTTGTTGCCCATCATATCTCTCCATGTGGTTTTTCAAAGTCAGAGCTGTCAGTAATGAGCACAAAGGCAACACGCGTTGTTCTCGCTGTATAAATAGAGTTTTCTTATTGTGCTAACGGAAATTGACTCTTCTTGGGTGTCCAACCAAGTACCGTAAGTACAAGTACTTTTTATATATAATGTGGAAAATGTACTTTTTGTTTAATTTTTGGACTAAAAAGTTGATTTAGTGAAAAATTGCACTTGATACTTAAGAAAAATACTATATAATATATAAACATGTGTGTACATAAACATTTTTTGTAGTTTTTTTATAATTCAAAACATAGTTTGTAATTTTATGATACTTCATACTTGAATTGTAATGCTTAAATTATTATTCTAAGATTAGCTACTAATTTGTAATTTACAGTTTGGGATGAGTGACTTTTTTAAAAATAGAAATAATAAAAAAAAATTCTATTCGTGTTGTGAAAATGTCAGAAATCGTATATATTTTTTAAATATCGTTAAAAAATAAATGTTGATAACTAATATTGGGATTTTCCTCTTTTTGTTTCATTTTAAAAATAATCCATCTGGATTTTATTACAAAACTTTTTATTCTTTATCATTTGTAAGGCTTATTTTATAAGTTGTCCAATTCAAAATTCGTGTATTTTACAAAACCCCGGCTTAAAGCTTTAATAAAACATTATTAGATTGAAATAATAATTTTTTAGACTGTTGTTTTTAATAAGAAATGTTTTTTCCCCTTCTAATATATTTTGATCTCTTAAGCTTAGTACAGTTGTATCCTAATATATGGGCAAATAAGTTTTCACACTATTAAAATAAAAAAAGAACAAACATTTACAAACAATAAAAAAACATTTTCTCATTGCAACTTATATTTAAATTTTAATAAATTCAAAGACTGAAACACATATATTGACTATAGAACAATTAAAATATCTCTTTAGAAGAGTGATCTCATTTTAAGAGTCAAACAATTTGTTTCAATAATTCTAAATTTTTGCAAATTACATTTATTTTAAATTATAATTAAAATTGTTTATTTTTTGCTTACGGTTAAAATTTATGATGTGTGTGAGAAATATTGTTTGCAAAAATATGTTATCTCTGCAAATGTAAGAAGAGCAGCAAGAAAATTTCATAAGATTAAACAAACAATTGAAATAAAACTAACATTTCTGTTTTTGACAAAGGCACACGTTAAATAGATATTTTACGTAACTTTCGTAGATTCTTTTAAATGAAGTTACATTAAAAATTTTGTTTAAATATCCTTTATTATGCTTAAAACATTTTACAATCGAAATTCTTATTTAGTTTTATAAATAGTTTTTAAAATTTCGAAGCATATATTTTGAAACGTGAGCTTATATTCATATGTTATTTTATTTGAAAATCCATTCACGTTAATTTTATGTATTTTTATCCAAGTACAGCAATGGTATTTTTTTAATTAACCGCATTGGAAATCCTTTCATGGCTTTTCTTAAACATTTAATGAAAAAAAATCCGTCATTAATTTTTTTTATTTGCATTCAATTGTGTGTTTCTAAATGACATTTAATAACTTTTTTCAACGAACGGACTGTTGCAATGGAAAAATCGTGACTATTTTCACTTTTCCAAACAGCAATTAACCTTGTTTTCTTGGGAAAGCTACTAATGTTAGTCTCACCACTTGTGAATGAAAAGTTTATCAATTCCAACTATGTAATTAAATTGGTTCAGTAGTTTGGAAACACGTGCAGCTAACAAAGCGTTACAAAGCGTCAAAACGCTAAAAAAGTAGGAAGTTATAATTATTTGAGGGAAAATTACTTTTTTATGTAATAAACGGCTTCATAAAAAGTTGCGTTTTGCTTGGTTTCGAATTGTTTCACATCGATGATCCTGTTTAGAAATGTTTAATTACTAGTATTTTCATTAGTTTTGGAAAGTCTGGTAACGGATTGCTTAATTAACGATATTTGACGAATGCATCCAGATAATGTACTTATTCAGAATCAGCCATTTTTTAAAAAAAAATTTCGACATTGTACACATAAGTCTAGTCAATATTTTTGCCTAATGAATGTAGTATAATTTATATTTAATTCGTATTAGTGCTATCGTATAATTGTTCGTTCAGAAAACACTGCACTCTAATGCTGTTTTTGTATTGAGTTATTTAAAAACATTAGTTTATGGAAGAATTGAATAAACCATGCAAAAAAATGCAACTAGGGATTAAATATTAAGGGAAAATGTTTGTTTTTACTTTGCTTTAAACACTTAATTTTTCTACATGGTTTCAATATTATTTGTTAACAAATTTGGTTGAATAGGTTGGTGATACTAATTTTTTAAAAAGTACTTAAAATATTTATACTTAAATGAAATTAATATCTTTCGTACGCAGTTTATTAAACTTATTTCATAAATTTCTAATTGTGCTTTTACAAGTATGTTATATTTGGAGGGTCTAAATGCAAAATTCTTTTTCTCCAAAGTATAACAACTAAGATATATGACCTGGATCCTTCATTGGCGATTTCGTCCCATTGAATTTATTATTATCAAAAGTCGCCAATAAACAAATCGGACCCTATATCTTAGATAAACTTTGGAGAATATGAGTTTTGCATCTAAACCCTTTTTTTCATACACTTCTATACAATAAAAATACTTTGTTTTATTCTTTTACATGGAAAAATTTGTAATTGTTTTTGTTTTTTAATTTCTCTAAAAATAAATATTGTAAATATTACGATAATGAAACATTAGATTTAAATGAAATTCAATGTCTGTAAGGAATATTGTCCGAATGTTTCATTAACCTATATCGAAAAATTTTAGCACAGGTAAAATTTTACAGAACTAATTGTAAAAGCAATAAAAAAGCTTCTTAAAATAGTATTGAAGTTTTATTTTATTGAGAGGTATAACAATAATGTTGACAATTTGTTCAAAGTGAAACACATTTCATGCGCAATTATACAGACAAATTTTCACGCATTTCAAGCAATTTTTAAGAATTTCTTATATTTTTATTCATTTATTGGCTCTGATTTAATACATGTAATCGCTGGTGTCGAACCAGAAAAGAACCTGAAACTATTTATTTAAAATTCTTTTTTTTTTAAATTTTGCATTTTGCTAAAATTAGAAATCTATCATTTGCTTTTAAATGATCTCTGTAAAATTTATTTACTATTTATTTTATACATGGGAATTTTAAAAGATGAAATCAATTTCCAGTTATAGGTTTTAAAATAAAAGGAATTAAACCGATAAGGATAAAAAAGAGTTGTTAAATTCGATTTAGCAACTTTTCAAAATCTATCAAAAACCCTTAACTGATTTATGTGGGAGGTTTTATAAGGTATGGTATTCTTTAAACGTCGTTTTATTGCAGTTTTAGAGATTTTTATGACGTCTGTTTGCGTCATTCTATGCTGCAGTGACGGATATAACAGTTGCCTAACGAAAACTCTTAAAATGTTAAAATTAACTTTTTTTATCTCCACCCCCGTTGGGTACTAAAACAGTTTTTTTTCTTTAAAAGTTCAGACTTAATTGGTTGATGTATTATTGGTCAGTCATTGAACCCCCTTTGGTGCTACTAAACACAAATTGGAAGATAATATGAGGTTATGGTATCTGTGTCTGTGGTATCTGTATTTTTATGTGTTTAATTCAAATTAAATAGAAACTGCTTTTAAAATATTATACGCTTTGGTATGCATATATTATCACCAAGAAATAAACTTCTTTCAGTAGAATGTATTAAAATTTTATAAATATTGTATGGAACATGTTTAAAACTTTAGATTTATCCTATTTCTACATTTAAATTATTTTAATTGCTTTATATTCAGTCATTATGCTATTCTTGAAGAAAACGGACTGAACTTGAAGAAAAAGAACTGATGTCCAATTTTATTATAAGGACATAGACTATATGAAGGTAGTTGCAAAACTCACAATTCTCCAAAATATAACAGAGATGTAAGGTTCGATTCTTTCATTGGCGGCTTTTGATGATCGTAAGTTTAATTGGACGAAGTCGACAATGAACAAGTCGGACCTTATATATTAGTGGGTTCAAGGTTGATTAATGATAGTTCATTTGGTTTTGGCTTAAATAACGTCCCACTAGAGCTACATGAAGGCTATTAAATATTGATATATATACAACTGCCGAAGTGCCGTACTTTGGACCCGTTATGTCATCCACTAAACTTCAGCTGTATTTTTATTGAATTTTTCCACTTGATTTATTAATGAAATCGATGTTTTATTGTTTATACAAATTTCGATTTCAATACAGTTATTTATATCTACACATTATTAAAGCAGATTTATATTTTAATAAGCAATTTTTTCGGTCTCGTGACAATTATTTAATGTTAAGGTACAGCTGTGGACAAAAAAAGTACCCACTAGTGAATATTTTGGCCGTTAGTCATCCTATGGAATCGAACTTTTTTGACTTTGGGAACAAATAACATTCTGAGTTAAATGCATGGCACAAAATTTGCATAAGGGGCTGTCTTCATATTAAATATGTTACCAACGTTAAATTTTCAATAGAAACACCCCTTTTTGAGTCTATATTTCAAATTTATGACATATTTTAACACTAACTACCAAGTTTTGTTAGTTTTTAAGCATTATTAGTGGAGTTAGAGAAGTGCAAAGTTTAGGGGCCGTAATGTTAAATGAGTTGCACATAAAAAAACTATCCCAATCTATGAATAATTAAGATAATTAAATGAATTTTTTACTGAATAGTAATTATTATAACCCAAACAAAATGCATACACTATTGGGGTATTTAACAAATTTTTATATTTTTAAATAATTATTATATTAATTTTTAAAAAAATAGGTATAGAAACCCCTTAATATTTTTACAGAAATGAATTTAAGACATGAGGTTTTATTCGAAATCCTAATTTTTAAAATTTTGTATCCATAATTTGCTGAGTAAATTACAAAATACTTTCTAATTACCCTTTAGGGGGACTGTATATAAGATTATAATATGTGAACTTGATAAACAAATACGGCCTTGCAAAAGGAAGAAAACATTAAACCAACAGGCACATCACACAACAGGCGCCTTCAAGGTTGATTAATGATAGTTCATTTGGTTTTGGCTTAAATAACGTCCCACTAGAGCTACATGAAGGCTATTAAATATTGATATATATACAACTGCCGAAGTGCCGGAAAAGCTCTGAGTGTGAACATAAGTTAAATATGTATTTGGAATAAGTAACGTTAACCAAAGTATTTATTATATTTTAAGCAAAATATAAACTATCGAATTATAAGCTTAATGTCTATCACTTTCATAGTCATCTTTAGAATAACTACGTTTAAATTGATTACTTTTTAATAGTAGTAGGCCTTCTTATATTTCCAAAGTATCTTTAGAAAATACTCGAAATTCTTTATTTTAGGCTCTTTTTCTTTGAAATTAGAAATTTATCTATTATTATTATTCGCTTTTATTTATTCTTTTTACTCTTTACTCGTAAATATTGTTTTAAAATCGATGTTCAATAAAAATATTTGTTCATCTCGCTCTGCTTTATTCCTCTTTTATTTAAACATGGAAGCAATGCGCGGTATTTTTAAGAAAAATCTACAGAACAAATTTTAAGAAATTGAATCTAAGTTTTACTAAATTAAATATGAAAATTTTTCGTTTTGTGTATTTACATTAGATTTTTGCTTCACACAAATCATATGCATAAATGAACTAATGTATTTGAGCCTGTATCCGAAAACAAAATATATTCTATTCATCTTTTAAAATGTTTTTATTATATTACAATGCATGCATCTAAAATTAATTTAAAATTATATTTTTCAGTGTCTTGGGTTAAAGTCAATTTATTTCGTATATTTAAACAATGTTTATAATTTTTATTTATTTTTTAGTAAGAAAGTATATTAGTTATTTAACGTCACATAGGATTGCTTGAAAATGAACTCACAATAAATTTAATTCTTTCTAAATAGAGCGTGTATGCGCGAGATTTTTTTTTAAAAATCGCCTCTTTATTTATCGCCTCCACATTTTTAAACTTTATCATTGAACATTTTTTAATGGAGGATTATGGTAAAAATCTTTGTAATTAACCCAACTTTAAGAGGCATTCTTGAATATAATTATACGGATGTGCAATGCTTTTTTTAATAATAATATTTCAACTATGGTAAGTGCTCAGAATAATTTTAAAAACATAACTATAGGCTTGTGTTGCATTTCCATGCTTTATTTATTTTAAATTACAAAATGAAAATTTCTATTTTACAGTAACAAACGATTTCGCATTTCAAACTATTATCGTCTGCTCGTTTACTTTGAACGCGCTGAATGTGTTTAAAAATATTCCACCGGAAAAAAAATATGAACGCTTATTAATGCGTACAATTATCGTTTGCATGTTTGCAAAAAAAAAGAAATTGAAAAATCCGTACCAATAAGATTTTTTTAAAAAACTTTTTTAAAGATAATTTATAGTTTATTCTGTCATTCTTAATTCAAAAATTCAAATTAATATATTTATTTTTGATTAGAATTAAATTAAATTTGAATTTTTAATAAATTAGGTATCAGAAAACGTTCTTTAAAAAGAAAACTAAATCACACGTCCATCTCTCTCAAATATGTAAACTAAAACTTAACTACAACTATCAGCATGTCAACGAATGATTAATATTCTATAATAAATAAAAAAAAATTCAATCTTTATAAACAAGTTTACCAACTAAAACATATACCTAAACTTAAAACATATCATGGCTCCCATAAAAATAAATATTGTTGTCTCGTTATTCAATGGCGCCCAGTATAGGAATCCTTGGCATACACAATTTTAAAATTTAAACTTTAATAAATAAACTTAAAATGTTAACTATACAGTTGAAATAAACTTGTAAAAGGGGAAAAAATTAGACTTCATCACCATTAACTTTTCATCCCTTGCAGGGCCACTCAACATATTCTACCTTATATTTCAATATTTCGCTTTCCCCCTTTGGACGAACCTATAGACTACGCTTGTCATTTTAGAGATGGTCCCCCAAAGGACATCAAGTGATTCGATCAAATAACTCGTCAAACATTCATCCAAATGTAACAAAAACTTAGATTTAGGGGTTTTCGAGGGTGCTTAACATTTCTAAGTTATTAAATCTGGGTGTTGCTATTGGAAATTTTAGTAACATTTTTTATATGAAGAAGACCCCTTATTCAAATTTTGTGTCATGCAATTACCTCAGAATGTTATTTATTTACAAACTCAAAAAGGTCCGATTCTTTAGGATTAATAACTGCCGAAATTATCACTAGTGGGTACTTTTTTTCCACAGCTGTACATGACCGTGGGAATAATTTTTTTTGATATTAAATGGTTGAATTAACACTAAAATGGAGTCATCAATCACTAGATCCACCATTTTTCAAATCGAAATTGCTGTAAATCAGAAAGGTCGTTCCTGGTAACTTACTTTTGTTGCTCTATGTAATTGTTCTTTCAACCTTTGGACATTGGTGTTGGTTCTTTCCTTTTTGGACTAAAGAAGTGTCTCTCATTGTCCACCCGTGCATTCGTATTTACAAAGGAGATATTCTTAGACACTAGCGCCACCCACAGAAAACTGATTAAACATTCATAGAATAGAAATTCACGTATCTGATTGTATACATTATAATTATTTAACTTTCACCCCTATGTAGTTAAAAATTTCAAGACGCTTTGGCCACTTCTTCAAGTCCGGTTAGTGATACCTGTAACAATTACGTTGCGCTAGAGCTAGACTATTGGGTTGCGACCCACCAGTTGAGAAACGCTGCTCTATGCCACACAAATATGAGAACTAACAATAACCTTCAGTTTAGCCGGTTAAAATGTTTATTCAAACAGGTTCTTCAGTTTTAACCCTTTCAGTCCCAGTGATGCCATTTGGCATCATTATGTTTCTGATCATAATTTTAAAAAAAATAATAGGGCTGACATCTATTAGGATTAATAAAAAATATTTTCTAATAGAAAAAAGGTTGAAGAATCGAATGATGTGCTTTTTGATATCATAAATGGCTATAGACGATCAGAAAAAATTTCTAAAATGATGATGCCAAATTGTCATTGGGACTGAAAGGGTTAACCGGTTTAGCTAAAGAAATGTTTTTGCCCATTTAACCGAAGCCAAAAACCGGTTTAACTGTTTCCGGTTTTCCATCCTTTAGCATATTTGTGTTTTTGCACATTCGCGGTTTTGTCATTTTACCGACGAGATGACTGAAAAAGAATAGATTAATTGTGGACTTCCCTATGTATTTTGAGTCATTCATACCATATTACCCTAAGAAGGACGTAAGGGTCTTTTCTTGGGAAATCAATTGGGTACCTTTAAGGACGTGCATATTTTGTTCGATTGATATTAATATTTTGCTTATAGTGTCATTTGATGCAAATTTATTTGTAGATTATAGTCTTTGAACACGTAAAGTTTAAAATTAAAAATTTTATGACAAAATGCTAGACACACTAAAAAAATAAAAATTGTATATTTTAAAAAATTGTAAACTTTAAAAAGTAAGTTATATGATAGCTTTTTTCAAAAAAAAATTGTTGCATTAATTTAGTCTGAAAGGATAACTATATGATGTTTAAAATTACAAAAAAAATGGTCCGTTTAAAAATATAGATAAAGTTTTAAAATATTTTTTTTCATGAGTTTCTATAAACGAGTTTTTAAAAGCTACTTTTATTCCCTTAATTGTACATTTACCGTAGACTATTCTTATTAAAAATTATTATTATATTTATTTAAAAAACTAGTTTTAAACTTATTATTGTAAAATTCATAAATGTATTTTTTGAATTCATTTTGTAAAAAAAAAACCCGGAGATTTTTCAGGAATAGTTACCTTGCGCTTGTTTTATTAAATACATTATACTAAATAAATGTTAAAAGTCACAGAAAATATTAACGCTAAAGGATATAGATTTTTTATTATCAGGAAAAACACAAATCAAAACACAAAACATTTTTTCGAAGAAAGTGAGGTATATATGAGGATAAAACCTTAAATTCCTCAAACTCATGTCCCTGACGCAATGTCTTTATCTCTAAAATTTTTTTATTGAATTTATTTTCATCGAGAAAGAATGTGCTACAGTTTCCTCAAAAATGAGTGCCTATATTTCTTGTTCAAATATTGCTTCTTTGTAAAGTGGGGGCCATAAATATTTTCATCGTATCAAATATAAATTTATGTTTTAAAGCACTATTAATATATACCACATAAATTCTATTTGCGGTAATAGGTATATGTATAGAGATGGAAATTGATGTAATGGAAAAATACATTGCTATTATTTAAGCTATAAATTTAAGTTTTACATTTATGTCAATTTATTTCTTATAGTTCGAATACATGTGAAATTTTTTGAAGTTGATATTTATAAAATAGTTCATTTTTTCTTTCGATTACATCTAAATGTTTATATCGTTTGATAAGAAATTTGGTTCAGTTTTATTTTATGTATTCAATCCACATATTCAAAAATATTTTTAGAAGTATTTTAGGATATTTTACCAAAAATCATTTTTTTTTGTCAACGGTTTGATTTCACACAAAGGGATGGATGTTTCTATATACCATACCTTATCGCCAATCCGTAATCAAATATAATTTGTTATTTACTTTTGTTTCCCCAATAGATTACCTTTCAGAAATGGCATTGAAACAAAAACTAACAAAAATGTCTAATTAAACCAATTTAAATATGTAAACAATTGTAAAAATTGAATTAGCTTCTCAAACTCTGACAAATTTTGACATTTACCTAAAAATGCTTATCCATTGAATTGATTCCTACCAAAATTGCTTTTTATAGTTGTTTGTTCCCAAACTGTCCCCCACACTAAGCCCGTCCATCAGATAATGTCAACTTCTCTGCTCCCCCCCCCATTCCTTGAGGTCTGTCTATGTCTATTCGGAGGGTGTTAGATTTCAGAGATTCCTGCCATGAATAATCAGACACAGTCCACGCTGCTTTTGAGATTAAGAGACCCCAAAAAACTAGTTTTTTTTTGTCCAAGATCTCTAGGAAAACTGTTTGAGACAAGAATCGTAAACGTCAAAAAGCACACAGACTTAATACTCATCCCCCTGGTTTGGCGGAAAGCTGGCAAAGAAGTAACAAACCGTTTCTTCCCCCCATAATCTTATATACAATCAAGGATAAGCTGATTAGTGAATTGAATTTTTTTTTTTGCTTTTTAACAAAAACTTCTTGTTAAGCTTTGCTATTTTTTATTCAGTCGGGTACAATTATCAGTGCGTAGTAACGTTTTTTCGTTTTTCATCGATTGAATTTTCCAAACCTCTAACTTTGATCTACGAAGTTGATTTAAGTATGAAGTAATTGATTTAATTGTGAATATTCTTTTTAAGTGAACTTTTATACACTTTCTTGCCAAATCATTACCACTATCATAGTTTCATGTTAATCAATTATGACTCTCGTATTTCCCTTTGAAATATTTTTTTATACTGTGTAACTAAAACTATTTTGATTTCTATTTAAAAACAATCTTTTGCATCAACTTTTACAAATACGTTACAGTAAGTAAAAACATATCTGTACCAAAGAACGAAAAGCTAGAGGGCTTCAGGGGGATTTTAGAGACTGGCTCTGAGATACAGACTCAAACTACACTGCTCAAAACAATTAGGGGAGCACTTTGCGTACTTCTGTTAACCCTTTCAGTTCCAACTTTTTATTTTTGATTTTAAAAAATTAAAATTTTTGCAATAGATTTATTATGCATTCAGAATCAAATGGTAAAAAACAGGGATTTTTTAAAAATTTTTTTAACTAAAATTTATATGAAGGGTAAAAAAAATTGGAATCATAACTTTTGAATAAGATTAACAATAATTTTTTCAAATTTTTATGTGTTAAAAAAAGTTAAAATAAATTTTTAATCATCTAAGAATGCAAGCGTGAAGAATTTAGGGTCAATTTATTTCTTAAAAGTTTTTGGGAGTGAATTTTATTTTACCATGTTTTTCATATTTTTACTTTATTTAAACAAACATTTTTTAATTCTTCAAAAGACATGATTCTTCCATCTAACGATAAATAAGTGCGAGCTCAACTAAGTGAGAAAAAAAAATCGCAAGCTGATGATTCCAAATGGGATCATTGGGGGTGAAAGGGTTTAAACCATGCATTCCCCTAATTCTTTTGAGTAGTGTAAATAACAGTCAGATAGTGCTACTGTTGATGCCAAAGAACACGACGCTTATTTTCTCGGTTAGATAAAGGGAATACCATACTAATTTCCAAGGTCGCCCAATCTTGGTAGCCCCTGGGATTCGCTGTTTGCCCTTTTTAAGAGCGTCTTTGTCCACCGAGTTTTATTGCAGAAGTAACTTGTGCTTCTGAAAATAATTGGACACTTGGTAAGTGCCTCTTCCTACTATAAATTTTTCCGCCCAAGTGCTTTTTTCCAAGAGATTGAAAACCTTTGCTGGAGAACTTCATATTGTGGCGGAAGACACGAGGAAGTTGCATGTGTTGTTCATTTAGAATGTCGTTGACACGACCATAGCCGTTATATCGACAACTAAAAAGCCTGGGAATTAAGTGAAACGTTTTATTTTTATGTGCTTAACACTTTGTCAACGTCTATTTTATATAGGATTAGGGTTATTAAACTAGCTGGGATCTTTTATTTGTTTGTTTAAGACTCGTTAAACTTGGGCTATTGGAAAGGTTAAATTTATTAAATTTCATTTCAGCTGCTTAAAGATATTAATTTTTTATTGGAGTTTTTCACTGTTCTTGTATTTGGTAAATTTGGTTTATTATTAACAAACATATCAGTTTATTATTAACAAACAATTTTTATTAATATCATGTAAGTTTGATTAATCTAAAATAATGTTTGTGTGGTATATAAAAAAAGCATATATTTCAGTATACATACACAAAACACTTCATCAGTTAAACAGAAATGATATTTTGACCATGTTCAAAAATAGCAATACCACTAATAAGTTGCAGCTATACTAGCACACTCAGTTTTAGAATATTAAAACCAGTTAAAGAAACTAAAAGTTTAAATTCTTATCTTCCAATTGAAGTAAATTTCTACCGATGAACAATAAACAGGCGAACCCGGGTTCAAACCACGGATCTTTAGATTTTAATTCCAACACCCTTCAAACTGAGCTATTTCGACACACAGAGATTTAAAAAAAGTTTGCATTCAAATACTCTTTACGTGATTAAAAACAGGGACAAACTGTTTTTACTCTTCTTTAAACAGTATATTTTAACAGAAAAAACTGTTTAAAGAAAATAACAGTAATGTTATGGTTAAATATACGTTATTTTCCTGTAAAATTAACAGATATTTTTTACTGTGTAACCTATGAAACGAACTAATGTCTTTATCGCCATTTTAATGATCGCTTTTATCTTATAAATTGCTACCACACTCGTCACTTATCAACGTTTTCGGCAGATTACGGACGTGCGGAAATGTGGTCTACTGAGATAATATTGTGAAAAGCTACGATGAGAGCTATTAGAAGAAAAACTCCCATGACTCATGTGGGTTTCACAATATTTTTATACAAAAAAAGCGAGAAGTTAAAGTCCGGGGAACACTGTTGAAGTTTTAAAGCTTAGAAGTTATTTTTATTATTTTGCGTTTTTTTTAATGTATTGGCTTTATTATTTTTTGTTTTCCTTGAACTAATTACTGCGATCCGTGGGAAAAAGTCGAAGAATATCGTTTTTTAATGTGTGGGTTTTATAATGAAGTAGTTATTCATTATAATGGCCATTGTTTTAATCAAAACTAAAAATTTAGTTTTAGAATATTTTTTTCTCTTGGGGTGTGTTTACATGAATGAAAATAAATGAACAAGGAACAGAAAACTGATTTTGATTTTTTTTAGCATCTTCGTTTGATATTATATATGGAAAATTCTTGGAAGGATTTTCGTAAATTTACTTATGTAACCCAAATATTTTACTGCTTTGATGCATAACATGGTCTAAAGTAAACAATCAGCAAAAAAAAAGTAAAAGAAAAAATGTTTGAATGGGCATCTTAACTAAAATGTTTTTTTTAAATACATCTTAAGAACTTCGTAACATCTTAAGAAACATCTTAAGAACCACTGTAAACAGACAAAAAAAACCGCTGTAGTTATTCTTCAATTCTAAACTCTTATTTAGTATTTTCCTAGAACAACTAAACCCATCCCCTAAAGGTAATTTCATGGCTAATTTACTATTACTCAACACACCATTTAAAACAAGACACAACAACTAAATGAAGACTACCCCAGAAACATTCCAACCCCTATGATTACAGACCCACCTTACTGTATATTAAAAAATGTCTTTTCCTTTTTCTTTAGTGATATATTTTTTCGATGATTGTTTAAAATTGTTATTTCGAAATACATCATAGGAGAATGCTCAACCATAAAGGTTACCATCTCCTCCATCAAATTGTCTTTTTTTAAAATCTAAGTTCCTGGAAGGGTATGGTATGCGAAGTACCATGTATTATATTAAACGTGCATCTTACCACCTCAACGTTTAGTAGTAAAGATGGGGACTTTCCTTATATTAACCTATTAATGAGTAAGCAAAGTTTTGTTAGTTCATTCCTTTTTTTTATTGTTATCAAGTTCTAATTTTATGCACAATTAAGCAAAAGGTACAATTAAAGGAAAATATTTATTTATGTTTTTTTTTAACCTGAATTTGCTAATAAGGAACTGCGAGTGATTTATTATGTCTTTATAGAATATAATCGTTTAAAAAAAAAAGCTGACGCATATATCTCATCGAAGAAATAACTTTATTTTCAAAACTTATTTTAAGGGTCCTAATTACCATGCACCAGTTGATGTACTCTTTCCACGTCAATTTTGTTAAATGTATAATTCTTTTACTGTCATTCCTTTTAAATGTCATCAGTTGTGTTTTTTCAGTTGTGTCAGTTGTGTTTAGACTGAAATGTAAAAGTTTTTTTAAAAAAATAATTTTCTTAAAAAAAACCCAAGTTCATTAAGTAAATTTCTTAATAAAATTATGAAGATTTATCATTAATTCCTGTTCGAAACTGCTATATAAATTAATTAACCGTATTTTATGACATAATAAATAATTATAAAACGAATATATTTTACATTAACTACAACTTCTAATAGAACTTTAATACTCATAAATATTGTTTGTTATTAATTAAAGGTAAAATAATACTTAATGCAATTTCGATATCAAATTTAATTGTAACAAAATACTTGAAATATTCTTAACATTTGATTTATTTATACAGGAAATGTAGTTTTAATATAAATATATAGCCCCCCTTACATTACACGCAGAAAGAGAAGTGTTTATCTGTATTAAACGGGGGTAACACCCATATGGAAAAAGATCATTGGTAATAACAGCACGAATTGTATTTTCGGGCGTGTAAAACTGTGAGTGATGAGAATCTTTTTTCCCATTCGTTTCAACGAATGGGTTGTAGATGTTAAAATACAGTTCAGTTGATATACTACTAAAAAGAAAAAAGAGAAATTACATGTTGTTAATATATTATCAGTCTTGTTTTGACCATGTTAAAGCTCATTGTGATCTGTAATTCTAGTAACTTTTGTTTTTTTATGTAATTAATATCTCCCGGGAGCACGTGAAGTTTTGAGACAGATTTTAAGGATGGTTTGTTTTGAAAAGTTATTAAGACAGCGGGTACATTCAGGATTTGCTATGATCAAAAGGACTATCTCGATAACTTTAAAAGTTTTGACAACTTTAAAAAAAATGTAAGAAATTACATTGAATTTTTGCACTCCTCAATCCAATCCTCGTCCAATAGACCCAATCTCCAGTGATTACGCTTAAGGGTTGACATTTTTTTATTTCTTCTTTATATAAGCTCTTATTTATATTAAATACGCACTAAACCTTTCCATTTTAAATAATTTAATAATATTTTAATCATTAATATATTTTATTAGATATAATTTATCCATGTTACCGGATAAACATTTTCTCGACTCTTCCAGGCTTTGTTTTCCTTTAAATATTATTTTTTTAAAATATATAATAGGTAAATATAATATTTTCTTAATTTTTTTTTCAGGAAGTTCTCTTATATTTCAATTTATAAGACTTATTTTTCAAAAATATCTCGTAGTCCAGTTTTATGCCTTTTTTATGTTTGAAAAGAAATTAAACCAAAATATTATTTTAACCCAATTGAATGGTTTTCAGAATCCCCACTATATTATGAGGGAATGGACGAGAGTCTCCAAACTAAAGTGCCTCTGTGCTACTCCAATGGAAAAAATAATTTTCTAAGCTTCATTACTCCGCTTGTATTGAATGTTTTTACAAACGGTTATTTATATGATAAATGTAGCTGACTTACAGGGCTTAATATTTCCCTTTTTGAAATTGAAACGAATACTGTGTTGTAAAATTATTTATTGAAATTAAAAAAAACATTCGAACCAATTTTAGAAAGTAGGATTATAGATCCTTGTCAGCTACATTTATAATAGAGAAACAAGTAGGTTTGTAACAGAATCTGTCACTTAACCCGCTTCCACACAACAGTTGTATTTAACAGGTAAAAATGCGACAAACACAGCATTAATATTCTATATTACACATTTACATGCTAAATTTGGCTAGTTTCATTTATTTTATTTAGAAAATTCAATAATTATTACTTATCGTTTGCAAAAATTAATTTATATTTCAAAGAATAAATATGTAATATTTCTCGTTTTTAAATAGAATTAAAACATTTCATATCAACGTACAAAGTATCTCGTAGTGAAATATATTTGACGTCATTTCAAACTAATCGATGTCGCAAAAATAAATTTATTTTAATTTATTGTCTAAAAGAATTAAAGTTTCTCGAGCGATTGTTGCGAATGGCAATGGTGATTTAATTCTAATAAAAATGGCTTCCTATGCTTTTTAAATGGGCATTAAATTTTGCAGTTTTTTAAATAATTGAAGTACTTCGAAATAATTCTTTTCTGAAATTTTCAATGTATTCTAATTTCGATGCGGTGAATTTTTTGACGTATCACACTTGTCCGTAGTATTTGTAGTTTGGGCTATGGAAGTGGGTGACGGACAGACAGACAGACAGACGGACTGAACGATTATAATACCTTCCACATTTTACGTTATAAACGTAGTGTTTAAGCTAAAATTGTAAATAATTCAATATAGCCGGAGAAATGTGGCCTTAGAAATTATTTTTCCATTTAGATTAACACAGAGGCACTTTGGTTTGGAGACCCTCGTCTATTCCCTTTTATGTTGTACTGGATTAAATCCCGGTGGTCTGGCTTTCTTTAATCTTATAGGTAAGTTAAAAAGTGTTTCCCCAGAGGTCAACCTGTAAGGTTAACGTACTTTTCTTGCTTTTATGCGTTTTAAGTTGAGGATCTCACTTATGATGTTTGCCGTGTGATTTAGTTTGTGATTTAGTTTAAAAGCAAACGCGGAAAATGTCAATATTTTTGATGATAGTTTTTAAGGAATATTTATCACTAGTTCATAATTTTTTAAGTGTGTGTGCAGGAGTGAGAGGGAAAGTTGAAGTTTGCAGATAAAGAATAAATCGGGATATTTTAAAATAAAAAATTATTTGAAATAGTGTTTCATCTTTTTCAATAATGAATAAACAAATACTGGAATACAAATTATAAACTAAAAATGTAAGAAAAGAAGATAAAATAACGGATTGGAATAAAATTGCTCACATAAACTTCTTTAACTCTTTGATGGTCAAAGCTCTGTATATACGTTTTACGTTTGTGAATTTGTGAATTATTAGTTTTTCTTACACCAATCATATTTTAATAATTTACATACATTTTTATATTTTTTGGCTTTTTATAGTTAAAAGACTTGATATATCTTTACTATGGACCTGCAAATTTGAAAAGATTTTTATTTTCTAAAAAAAAAAATCAGTTGAAAATATTAATTAAAATGTGGTTTAGTAAAAACAAGTATAAAAATATCGCTCGATTGTTGGAAATAATGCAAGTGCAATAATTATTTGGACATAAAATGATTTTTAAAAAAACATTTCGCCATGAATAAACTTATATAAAACCGGGCAATTCGCAAAATACCCTATAAATACCAACTGACCTTGACATGCGACTATAAACTAGGCACTGATATATTTATTGGGGAATTAATTATGCGGGTATTGTGAATAGGCAATTATCGTAAGAAAAAGAAACATTTTTGCTTTTGATGAAGTCAATTTAGAGGGTCTAAACCCAGGCTTTAACTTAATGTATAATTCAAGATAACTTGTTAAGATTTTCTTGGTAAACGTTTCGTTGGAAATTCGCATTGTCGTATTAAACTAATTGTTTCTCTAGATAAGAGTTTCTTTGGAGAATCAGTTTTTTTTTTCATTTTTTAATGTGTTTGCAATTGAAGCAGGAAAATTTCAACGAAAGTAATTCATTTTTTTGTGTTGAAATTTTCGAATTTTGAATAATAAAAATAATGTAAAATTGTATAAATATTTTTCAGAGATCATTAAAATTAAGTTCAAGAGATTTGCATAAAACGAATCATTTACTAGATGTAGTATTGTTCCTAATCCTTTTTAGCCATATTCAACTGCATATAATTATAAATTTACAATGGAACCTTTCGTTTGTAAAATCAGATATCCATTAAAAAAATATCTACCTATTTTGTTATTCCATTATTTTTAGCCCTATTTTCCACTATTTATGAGTTTCGTGTTATACTACAAAACATTAACTTCTTTACACTAATTTCCTTAAATGTTTTAAGCATGTCCAGTGTGTTTTTCTGCCTCAGGGATTTTGTTTACTTTTTTCATTTTTTATTCGACATTGGTGAAAGAAAATCACTCAGTTGTAACATGATTGCTTGGTTGTTTGTAATGGATTTGCTTGAGTAACACTCACACAAGTGTTAAACGAGAATGGCCATTACGCAAATGATATTTGTTTTCAAGCTGTTTAATATTCGGTTTTTCGTTTTATTATAAATTTATTCGTTTTACAGGTAAATATTTATAAAATATAGATATGGGCTTAATCTAGTTTTGTCTTGATTATTCAGATGACGAAAAATACATTTTTTTAGCTACATTCATGCGTCTAGCATAGTTAAGAGATTTTCGCAATAAAAAAACAATTACTTTTCGTATTAGATTGTTTAGCACAGACAAAATTTTATCATTCAGAAATGATGCATTTTTTGTTCTTAATACAGTTTGAAAACCCTCTCCTTCCCACCTCGAGAACTTTTATTCAATTTCTGTTCAATCAAGATTTTATTTTTCAATTCTTTCTGTAAAGTAAAGAAAAGTCTATCAAATAAGACCAATACATATTGGTCTTATTTGATAGACTTTTCTTGTATGATACCAAGGAATGACTAGTAATTTGTTAACCGGGAAACTCGCAGCGGTTTCTTTATTAAAACCTTAATGACAATGGTATTCATAATTTTTTATGCAATAATGTGACCTTCGGATTTCCGCATATTTTAAAGATGGACAAAATACGATTTCCTCTATCTAACAAGATTGGACATCAGAACATTTCCTTGTTATAAGAAAAAAATAAACTTGTCCAAACCACCCTCTAAGGAAGTGACATCTTTCATCACGCCTTAACCAACAATTTTCAAGGGCTCATTCGAAATTAGACGAGCCGGTGAATATATGATTATAAGATTTCTATATTAGCTTTCCGACTAGATTAAAATAGAAATAGCGAAAACATCCTGGACAACTCAATTTCATCTGGCTACCGAGATTTCGGTCCTCAAGCACTGTAATCAAGTATAACTATGAGTTGATAAAGCTATTTAAAAATAAAAGGAACGTTTCAGAAATTGCTGTGGGATACGGAATAAACTTCGTTGTACCAATTATTCAAATATGCGACATAATTTTGAGAGTTTGAATTTTTTTATTTGATAGGATTGCTATATATATTTTTATGATACTGAGGAATCTGTTGTTATTATTTTACTTGAACGTGCAGGGTTCTTAGGTCAATCTGCAAAGGGAACCGCCCTTAGGGGTGTGCGAAAGGTGCTTTTGCACAGGGCCTCGCGCTCTTAGAGGGGTCAAACAATTACTTCACATGTAAAGAAAAGAACGGATAAATATTTGTTTAATTTAAGAGGACACGGTACCCAAAACAATATTTCTATAAATAATAACATTAATTTGTAAATTATGTTGGTTTTATTTAATGTTCACTCTAAATAAACATTTTTTAGCAATAAAAACAAAAATTTACAAGTAGTTTTTCATTTATTTAAAAAAAAGTCAAAATTTTTAAATTTTTTAAAACGCTACTCCTCTTTCAATTTTGAGAATAACTCCACCGAATTTTTATAGTTTGTTTTTAGTACTATTTGTTCAAGAACTATTCATGGATTTTAAAATGTGAGCTACAGTTAAAAAGTAACATGCATTTATACTGAAAATCACAAAAAAATTACAAATTATTGAATTCAACATTTAAAAAAAAACTATACATAGTAGACCTTATTCCATGCACAATTTTGTGCACCATATATATAAGAACATATGTTAAAAATCTCAAAATTTTAACGTAATTACCAAAAACGCCTTAGGGATTTATTAAAAACAAGAATTGAAAAACGCGAAACAGGGAAAAAAGGTTGAAAGCAGATGAAATACGTATTCAAACTTAAAGGAATGACTCCAGAAAATATTTAATAACTTTTTTTCTACAGAAGATATCATTATGAAACTTCCAGTAAATGTCCAGAAAGATATTGTAAATAATAAGAAGTAAAAACTGAAAAATCGATATTTTGACCAATTTTTGGGTACCGCGTCCCCTTAAAATGAAATCGTTTTAATTTTCAATTCGATGAAAAATGAAAAAAAGTAAATGGACGTATGACAAAGAGTGTTTGAGTTGATTTTTTTTTATTAGTGAGCCGAATGAATTTTTTTACTTAAGTAAAACGTAATCAAATGCTTAAAGATTCAAATAAAATAATGTGTTCAATTTTATGTTGATAATAAGCTTCATAAGAACACTATTAAACGGACATTACTATTTTTTTTAATGAAGTAAATTTTTAAACTTGTTTCGAAAAAAGAAATTGTTGTTGTGATTTAATTTAATTTTATAACTATGTTTTTGAAGTTATATCGGAGTTTTTCCAGCAGCAAGACGAATAAAAACGTTTTTTTTAAATGTCTGTATTATGCTCATTAAATCAATTTACAATGCATTAACGTATGTTTGTAAATCATTAATGGCCAAAATAATTGAAAGAAAAATGACTACGTAATTGCAATTGTTTTTATAAACGTACTAAGAAATGCCCTAAATGATAATAATGATGAAGGTTATTAGAGGTAAAAGTTGAAAATTTCATACATTGTATTCTTTAATGAGAATCGAAATTTGCATTTGATTTTTGTGTTTTTTCCGAAATTTCTATACTTTATTAAGTTTAATGAAGTAGGGCACATAAACAATAAATTAGAATATTTTGTAACTAAGTCCAAAAATCCTTATGAATATTACTTGCATATTTATTATTTCCTTATGTGAAAGTTAGATTAAGACACTTTTTAAGGACAAAAAAGTGCTTACTAAAACTTGTTTTCTATTAGCTAATCCTTAGATTTTACTGTAGAAAGTATTCGGCTCTTAGCTGTCATTTACCTAATGCATCCAAAATTTTATCGGTTAAGTAGTTTCATTAAGTCTTATTCAAACATACACTGCTCAAAACAATTAGGGGAGCACTTTGTGTACTTTTGTTAACTTTTTCAGTTACAACTTTTTATTTTTTATTCTAAAAATCTAAAATTTGTGAAATAGATTTATTATGCATCCAGAATGAAATGGTAAAAAAACAGGAAAAAAATCTTAATTTTTTAACTAAAATTTAAGGGGAAAAAATTGGAATCATAACTTTTTTGAATAAAGTATAACAATAATTTTTTCAAAACTTTATTTGTTAAAAAAAAGTTAAAATCAATTTTGAAACATCTAAGAATGCAAGCGTGAAGAATTTAGGGTAAATTTATTTCATAAAATTTTTTGGGAGTAGTTTTTATTTACCATGTTTTTCATATTTTCATTTAATTAAAACAAACATTATTTAATTCTTCAAAAGACATTATTATTTCATCTAACGATAAATAAGTTCGAGCTCAACTTAGTAAGAAAAAAATTGCAAGCTGATTATTCCAAATGGAATCATTGGGGGTGAAAGGGTTTAAACCATGCGTATCCCTAATTGTTTTGAGCAGTGTAGAATTGATTAAGGTTTAGAATATCAATTGTAGGGTAATAATATTCTAAATAGATAAGAGCATCAAGTAAATAAACCATGCCCATCAATTTGCTCATGCTCATCCCTTTTGATATAAACAGATACTATTATATAACGTTATTCAATTTAAGTAATTGGATATCTTCTGCTTTTTTTCATACTCAATGGTGCATAACATTTTCTGCCCCACACATTTTATGCTTCAATTATCTTGCAATATTTACCACAGCAGAAGAAATGGATATGAGAAGTCCAGTTGTAAAACTCACATTCTCCAAAGTATACTAACATAGCGACTTCGTCCAATTGAACTTCTACTACTACTAGAAAGAATTTTTACTGTCACAGATAAAGGAATATACACCCAGGGCGAAGGCGGGAATCGAACCCGCATCCGTTACAGCGCGCAGACTGCTAGCGTAATGGTCCAAACCACTCGGCCATCCGGGCCCCAACCAATTGAACTTACAATCATCAAAAATCGCCAATGAGTAGACGGAACCTTATATCTTAGTTATACTTTGGAGATTGTGAATTTTGCAACTACATCATCAACTACTGTGGGCGTAATTTGGGCAAAGAGTCAAATAATACTAGGCATAGTTCATTAAGTTCAATTTAATCGACAAGCACATTCACAATTCAGGTACATCTAACTTCGATGAATAAATAATAAATTAACAGAAAGTATATCATATTTAGATATTAGAAAAAATGTCAGAAGAACATCCCCGAACACACATCATCTCACAAGCCAAAAAGCCTTCCCCCTTTACAAGTCCGTAGTAGGCTTTTATCTTAATAATCTTGTGACGTCAGTCAGGCGTCACACAGCTTGTGTGTCTCTTCTTCCAACATCCTTCATATGAAGATTGAAATATGTCGAAATATTAATAACCCTGTTCAATTTTAAAAGCGTGAAGTATTTTATTGTACTTAACTTATGAATGTTTTACTCGTATTTTAATACATATTTGTCTGGCTAACTTAAGTATTGATGTAGATATCTGGTATTAATAATAGAGTTTCTTCCGCAATCTTTTGCTAGATTAGTTTTTCATATGATTGAATAAGTGTAGAATAGATATAATTATTATTAAATGGCTTGACTTGTATTTGTTAATATTTTAACTTTATAAGTTTGATTTTAAACTGTATTAAAAGGCTTTTTTGTATCTTTTCGCATGAAATTAGATTTTTCTAATGAAGTAGAAATTTAAATTAATTTTAACAGCTTAAAAATATATATAAAAGACAATTTGATTTTCATAGTTTTTTCAATTTGTGTTGTAGAAGATACTGTTTAACAAATACTACTTTGGCAAGTAAGTGACTGCAAATTGAGGATATACAAGTTTTGTTTAAGGTTTATTAAATTATAAGAAAACATTTGATTTTATATAATTTTCTATTATATAAACATCTGCAATGTAATTAGAAAGCTGGTAGTTATCAGTTAATTTGATATAGTGATGTACTAATGCTGGATTTCTTTATATTGTAGTGAACACAGACAAGTTTTTACTAAGGTACGATTGATGAAAGATAGAACTAAAGTAGAACTCCAATTAACCGAAATCCAACTATTAGAACTCCAATTATCCGAAAACGACTATCCAACTCGCTGATTATGCGAATCGAACATTATGGAGATGACGTGTCATTGTTACAAATTGTATTTTTGTTATTGTCTGTCGACTATCCCACCTGTAACTCTCCGTTTTGATTAGTTAGTGTGTCCGATTCAATCAAAATCCAATTATCAGAATTTTTGATTATCCGGAAGGAATCCGGTCGGATAATTCGATAGTTTACTGTAGTTCTCCATAGAGCCGCTAATTTTATCAATGGTCTTTTAGCCTCAACTTCTTAACTGCTGGGTTCGCGACCTCCTCTTCAAGAGAGATTGATAGCCCCAGAGTATGTTGTCTTCAATTGAAAGATAGGGTTTTATGTTTCCGGCGAACAGAAGTGTAGCATGAGACTTGTCATTGTAATCAATTCCTCTGCGCAATTTTTTGGAAGAAATCTTTCTTCCCTTTCTGCTATCGTATTTCCGCCTGGGTAATGCAAGGCTTTGACATCCTGATAGGGTGGTTTGGGGTTAGGATGACAAAGAAGTGGGTAACCTGTTCAATTATCATTTTATTTCAGTTTGTTTAAGAGTAAATATATACCATTTTTTATTTTTCAAATCGCTTTCTAAAGTTTGGTTACTTAAAAACTTATTTTGATTTGGCTTAATTTAAGCTCTTAACTTCTGAGCAAAATCCTACTCATATATTCTTTTTATAAACATATTTTTCAAACAATTAGGATTTAAAAGTATGTTTTGCAAATGTTGAAAAAATTTAACGATTATCAAATGCTGGGGAGGGGGGGGGGGGAAGAGGTACATTAATTTAGTGGAATTTGGTGTTTGGAGCAGAGTAAAACTACACATTTTTTGCGCTATGAAAGAAAAAACACGCCATGTCAGGTTTTTTTGTAATTAATTGTCCATTCGAACCCTTTTTTTAAAACGCAAAAGTGTCTTGTAGATTTATCTCTGAAAAACTTTCTACAGTACCTCCAAACCCTAGTTCTACGAGATTCATAATCATGAAAGTGCGTTTGAGTTGGTGGCTGATGGTAGTACTTATTTTCTTTACTAATGTACTGTTTTGTTCTTGTCATAAGTAATTTTTTTCAAACTATATAGTTATTATGTTATGTAGAACCTAAAGCTCTTTATAGTGTTTTTTGCAAATTTTGGATAATTTTCTATTTAAGAGATCGAATATGCACTCTCATGTAAAAGAAAACTGTTTACAAATAATTGGCGAATACAACCGAAACAGAACACAATAGTCTCTAGAAAAAACCCTTATATTTCTATATTAGGATTTATGCAGCTGGGCTCTTTTAATATCCCACACAACTGTCCACTCGGCAATGTCACCCACTGACATCAAGCACAATTCGGCGTGCAACATGTAGGCTCGCCTACGGTTTGACTCAAACGTTATACTTTCTCTCTGGTCTAATTCAGCACTGCTTTGATCGTTTACTATTTCTTTAATGCGACCTGTAGGGTTTTGTAAACACGTTCGCTGCGGGTGACGCGTTTGCAGCTTCATGGTAGTCGTAACTAGAGTGATTTAATCTTGACAGTGAAATATCATACGGATACCTTAGAAAACTTATTACGTTAAGGGGGATCAGACCCCAAAAATTTTCAAAAATGACATTTCAATGCGTTTAATGTTTCTTAAACTATGCAATCTTAGCTTTATAGCGATATCTTAAAATAAAAGTTTCTAGTGCTAGAAGTATTTTTAATATATATATTTTTAAAAAATTTGTTTAGGTAAAATCCCCTTATGGGAGAGAATGCGCCAACAATCGCGGAGTTCGTAGGCGCCTCCGTATCTCCCCGCTGTCGTGTTGCTACTGGATTTTGACTACAATAACCTGTCAATCATCGGTAGGAAACACAATTATACAATGTTGTGACATCCAGGGTTTGAAATTCACAGTCGCTAGTCGCAAAATGCGACCAGTGTTTTCGATTTTGCGACAACAAAATAAATTTAGTCGCAGTTATCGCAACTACAGTTTTTCGAAAAATCTTTCACCGATCTTTTTAAACCATTGCTGTGATCATATAATTGCAAAAATTCGGCAATCCTAAAATGGCGAAACTTGTGATTCCATAATATAGCGAAACTCCGGTGACTCTATAAAAATGCAAGTCTGGCGAACTTAAAATCGTTCATTTGGGCACTGTAGACTCCAAAAATGGCAGAGAAATGTTTATTTTTAAATTTAAATACTAAGCTTCTAAGGAGGATGTCTCAGCTGCAAAACTGGATTTTCCTTTTTCTCTTATATAAATATACTGAGTTAGTTTTATGTTAAAAACGATATGACGATAAAGTTTCTAGTTTAATAGAAAAAAATGTGGGTTCACCTGCATTAGAAATTCACCTTTTATTAGATTCGGCTCACCCGGACTAAATCCATCTTACTACAACACCTGATTTGTGAATAGTTTTTTAAGTCGCGTAAACGACTCAAAAGGGAAATTTTATTTTGAAAATATAAATAAGTGACTGTCAACTATACTTATGATGGGAAACTACATCCAGAAAAAATAATTGATTGGAAATTTCATTTGGTTAAGTAGATCGATTTTTTTATAAAATCAACTTCCTGTAATTTTTACTTTTTATTAGTTTCACTTTCCTATAATTGTGAGATTAGGAAGCCTTTATCCTTCATTTTAAGACAACGCAAGTTTCAGTCAGTAAACACAACAGACTAAATTGGACTGCTATTTCTCATTACTTACCAGTCTCTGTCCAAACTATAGTCCAAATTTAGAAAATTTGGACTACTATAGTCCAAATTTTCCAAAAAATACGAATGAAAAAAAACGTTTCAGAAATGGAAATTAATTATAAGTAAATTTTAAACAGAATAAGGGATGATTAAACAATTTAAAGTAGTTCACGTCTCGTATTTTTCTCGTGTTTTAAAATGCTATTCGCAACTGTAACCGAAAGTTGAAAGTTAAATGATATAAATTTTGTTATTCAAACTTTTAAAATTCCGAACTTTGTTTCAAAGTTTGAAATAAAAATATTATTTTAATCAGCATTTTTTTTAAGTAAGATAATTTAATTACATATAAATTCGTTGGAATGCAAAAACGCCTTATATCGAAGAAAGTTAAATTGTACTTTTAAAATACACAAACCTGTATGTTGAAATGAGGGATAATAATATATGCAAACCACTTTACTAATTGCAGGTTTAATAAACACGAAATAAAATACTCTTCTTAACATGCTAAATAGTATATTTTTAGAAAAAACATATTTTTTCACCCTATTACTACTTATTAAATTTTATATAAATGACAAAAACCTTAATTTCAGTTTCCTATTAGATATTTCACGTATTCCCCAAAACAAACAGTCAATACAAAGAATTTTTAAAAAGAAATAATTCATGGAAATAATGAAATGAGAGTTCATTGTTAAAATATTTTACTGTTTGTCTGTTATGTAGATTCAATATTGGTGTAATACCATATCTACTCGCATTTTTTCCTTTGTAAGTATAAATTCGAGTTTCATATAATGTTTCGTTGTTATTTATCAATTTATACTTGACACTTTTTTTACAAGAATCTATTACACATATTTCTCCATTAAAATAGGAAAAATATACGTTACTAATATATTAAAATAGATGTCATAACAATGGGTTTCATTGAAATCTGAGAAAAAATCTAAATTTATGCGATAAAAATAATTTTACTTTTGATGAAAAATGGAAGATGTATATTGCAACTCTGTTTATATATTAGTTCTTGGCCTAGGCTAATTAAAAAACATATTTCCTAAAAGTATTACTTTTTATTTTACAGAAATCACTATAAAGATATTGAATGAGATTTTTTAAAAAACATTTTAAAAGCATGGTTGATATTTTATCGTTCCTGAAATCATGGGGATATTAAACCAATAACAATTGGCAAATATTGTATCATGAAATTACCATTATTATATATTGAAGTTAAGGTTATTAGGAAAATAAAAGTAATAAATTTTTTCAGTTGTGTGAATCTTTGAGGTTCGAGGTGAATAAAAAAAGCTACTTTTAAAAAAATAAAATAAAGCCCTCTCACCAAATAATCGTAAGCGTAATTTTTCAAATCTAAATTTTTATAAACGATTTTATCACATTTTTGGGTGAAAATAACTAGAATATTGTTATGAAATAAATTAGCTCGTAGTGTTGCTATTTCTCAAGTCACGACTAGTATCTATCGAAACGCAACGCCAACTCTTTGTATACCTCCAAGGGCTACCTTAATTTTATTCTTACATGTATATTTTTTTAAAATAATAACAAGCGCATTTAATTGTGAATTATATTAAGAACCCATCTTTATCCTTTTGAATCAGTTCCCATTTTAAACCACTGCTCCATTGTTAACAAAACGCGGGAGTTCCAAAATACGAAGTTTTGAATCACGCTAGTCGTGTTCCATTCAGTAGCCATGTTAAACAACCGATCGCGATACAAATATAAGCACCACTTTCACATTAAAGATTGTATCCTTTCAATAAATTGAAGCATCTTTTTCCCAACCTGCGCATCACGAATTCGGGACGTGCTTGGAATTTACTTAGGATCGTTTACTACAGAAACCCTCTAACATGCATTGTTTTTGGCTTGTTGTAGGATGGTTTCTGAAATTAATACTTCATATATTGGGTTTATTACAGAAACCCTCTACCATGCATTGTTTTTGGTTTGTTGTAGGAGGGTTTCTGAAATTGATACCTCACATGGAAAGGTGTAAATCCTTGGGTTTTTATACATCGCCTCGGGGCCTCTGCTTCGTTACGTACTCTCTACTCATGTGGATTAAGGCATAGCTATGACTAATAAGATAAATGGGATATTTTTCACATGTTCTCCATAATTAATTGGTACAAGGTGTTCTGTTCAATGGAAGGCGTTATTGATGAAAATTGTAAACACTAATTAGCACAAAATTAATTGATTAATAATAATTAATAGTAATTATTGACCTATTGATAAGCGTTAATTAATATTCAATATCAAATAATGTTTGTTCATTAACAATCTTTTAGAAAATATTTAAACGATAATTAATTAAAAGTTAATGGTTATTAACTAATAATTAATAGAAGTTATTGGAGTGTTATTTAGTACAATTTTATTACATAACTGTCCATTTCGAACTAGTGACAAATAACGGGGCACGATGGAACTTCCGCTTCAGTTATTTTATATTTTCTAAGCCAACATCACACCTTTAGAATTATTCTCGTTAGATTTATGTAATAAATAATTCCACTGTGAAGTTTAATGAATGATAAATTACCACATGGCAAAAATATTATATGCTGGCATCTTTAGAAAATCAGTAGGGGAGATGTGCGTACCTAGGGTCTCCGTGTACCTAGTTCACCGACCATAACTTTAAAATATCATTGGGTATGAGCAATGTTATTTGTATGGGTAAATGCTAACTCTCTCTCTAATTGACTTTATTTAAAATAATTTTTATTCTAGGATGGAATGCTTGCGGTAAGTTAATCGTGAAAAATGGTTTTTGGTGGGCAAAAGTAAAATTATTTATTCTCTATCTTTTTTATTTTAAAGAAATAAGTTCATTATTTTTTTTATTTAACACTACTAAAACATATCATGTAAGACATGTATCAAATGATGCGTCAGTTAAAACTCATTAAATTAAAAATAACTTAAATTTAATTATGAGGATAAAAGTTACTCGTAAAAGAACATAGTTGTGTCACTTTAGTTAAGGGGACACGTTACCACTTTCAAAAAAGTTTTAATTTTGACATATTCACTATAAAATTGATGTTTTATTAGTTCAACCTATATTTTAAAACAATATATGACAATAAAATTCAATAATTAATTTATTTTGTAAGTTATTAAAAAAATAATTTTTTGAACTTTTTTAAAAAGCTAAGCCTTTTTTAAATAGAAATATTTTAACCAAACTTTTTTACAACCAATATTCCTAATTATTTTACATGAGAATTTGCATCCAAATTTGTTTTTATTTCAGTAGTTATTTGGAAAAAAATATGTATCTAGAAAATCCCAAATATTTTTTAGCATATTTGAAAAATGTCGACTTCAGTATATTTTTTATGAAAAAAGTAGTACTTTTGAAAACAATTTTAATGACAATTCCTAATGTCAACATATTTGAAAGACTACATAAAAAGTTCCTTAGACTTTTATAAATAATTAAAAAAGCCTTAGCGTTTTGAAAAACTTGTCATCAAGGAAAAATGAATACCGAGAAAAACACATTTAAAGTTTTCATTTGTCTGCGTTTTTATCCTACCTTTCTGCATAAAAAGTGGAATAACTTTTAAAAAAATATATTTACACTTTTAAAATTTAAAAGACTTATTTAGAAGATTCCAAACTTTAATTTTAGCAAATAAAGAAAATCGCAATTTTTGCCATTTTTGAGGTACTGTGTCCCCTTAAGTTGCCTCACGGCATTTAAACTATCATTTGACCATTGACTATTTTTAAACTAATACGTTTAATGATACCAATTTCATTCACAAAATTACTTATTTCGTAACACAAAAAAACTAAAATAAAAAGCACCACTCTACATATAAAACTACCTAACCATCCCATCAATTGATTAAAAGAGGCCTCTCTGGCTAGCATGGGCAGCCAATCCACCTTTATATTGATGGCCTTTGCTGATGATGTCTCAGGGCGTGTTCTTTTTTCGCATTTTATGTTTACCAGACACTAGAGGGAAAAAAACATTTGCTGTTATAATAAGCCCTTCGAGTCAAAAGAATCTGAAAAGAATATTTAAATAAAATTGTCTATAAGTGTCCGTGACCTTCACTTAGGTAGGAGTGTTTAGTTCTAACACCTGATGTTTGTTTTGGAAATGTTAAAGGTTTAGAGATGGAGGTTGGTGGATTCAATGGAATTTTACTTGTTAGTTGGGTGGT
Organism: Oedothorax gibbosus; assembly: GCA_019343175.1. NCBI lineage: Eukaryota > Metazoa > Arthropoda > Arachnida > Araneae > Linyphiidae > Oedothorax > Oedothorax gibbosus. The sequence continues at coordinate 300,807 of JAFNEN010000487.1, forward strand.
TTTGTTAAATGGCTGAAGTTTGAAGGATATTTTTTAAATAAGGTTTGAATAGAGAGTTGTGGAAATAGTGCTGTAACTAACCACTTAAATGAAAATGTAATTCATAAAGCCAATTAAAAAATACGAAATGGATATTTTTCTTCAAATTAAATTTCTTTATATATAATTTTAATAAATAGAAAGTATTTGTACGAATTAATCATTATTTTTTTGTGTTTCGTACAGTACTTTTATTTATATTCATATAATAAATATTTCAAAAATAAAATCGTATATAGATGATTTTTTTAAAGCACATTTAGCTTTCACTGTTAAAAATTGGTTTTTTACTTTGAGGATAGTGTTCATGTTTTTGAGAACACCATTCGTTCATAATAGCTCCGAATAAATTGGTTCACAATTGTTCTTAAATTTGAAAATGTGGGTTTTTCGTATTTGAGAGCATGCATCTTCTTATGTTTGAGAATAATGGAGAAAAAATTGACGTATAGTAGTTGAAGTTTTCAGAGCAGTAAATGGTAGCAATAAACTAACGTCTCTGGGAAGTTACATTTATTGAACGAAAGTTTAATTACAAGAACGCGTATAATCTCAAATTTGAAATTCCGGCATATTTGCTTTTGAGAGATTATTGTTCTCGCAATAAAATGAGAATATACTAGTACTCATTTTTGAGTTTAATTTTGAACAGTGTTTATTGTACATTCCAACTACAATTATTTTTCAATAGAGAACATAAATCAATCATTTAATTTCATTCACATTTAAAATATAATTTTTTCTATAAAATATTTAGCATTATTTTAGCATTTTTTAAGAACAAAATTTAATTTTAGTGTTGCACACTTTGTTCAACGACAAAATCTTTAATAATACTTGCTTATGTCTAGCCTTTAAATTATGATTGCTGTTAATACAAATAGCATTACATGATTCTGATATCGAGAGTTTATTGTAAGATATAGTGCACTTCAAATATTATTAAATGCTATCACACCTTGGGTGGTGGAAAACTGAACACGATTTTCAGAAAATATGTATAATTCTATAGAAACGTGCAAAAAAATTCATCGTTTTCGAAGAAAATGAAATACGAATTTAATCATCTATTTTGTACACTGCAAACATAAATGTCTTGATTTCAGACAAAAAAGCGTCTGAAACAGGGTGCACATTATTCAGACACCAAATGGCGTCTCAATTTTTTCAGACATATAATGTGTCTAAAATTCAGACACATATGCAACAGAACTTCAGACACTTCATGCATCTGAAATTATTGTGGACGCACACCCGATCTGTTTTTATATCTACAAACAATTCAAATTAAAACATTTCAATTTGAATAGTTGGCAGATATTAAAGATTATAGTACATTACAAATACAATTTTTTAAATACTTTAAAAAGCTTGGTAAAAATATTTTATGGATATATATTAAAAATTAAGCAATTGAAAAAAAGATTTAATTTTCCTACATGCAATGCATTTTAATGTTTATTAGGAAATAAAACACATAACAAAAAGAATTCAATATTTATTGCTTTCAAAAATGTCAGTAGTTTTGTATGTTTTGCTTGTTATCCGTGGGAAACTGCGCAATGACTGCCCACAGGAATTTCGGACCCAACAGATTTAACGAGCACGTACTCCGCATATACTCGACAAACACAAACATCCATGCCTTATCGGGATTCGAACCCGAACCCAGAGGATCCTTAGGCTATCTCCCTAACCGTTGCGCCGCCGGGTCGGCTTCCTTGATTGTTTGGCTTTGATTCTCTTCTTCTCTTCTTCTTCTTCTAGGTAAGGTAGTCGTTTCCGGCTGCCTATTTCTAGCCTCCTCCTTCTTCTATTCTATTCTTTCTAAACGTTACAGTTGCAATATCAGTCTGAAAACCGAAAATGAAGGGGTTTTCCCCTGCCGGATGTAAATTTACGGCGTGATGCAGATCTTTTTAAACTTAATTTATTGATTTTAATATATATTAACTAATATTAATAATATTACAACTTAAATTATTAATAACCCATTATATTACTAAATTTTTTTTCCAAATCCTATTAGATCATGGTTCAATATTGACTTTTGAGATAGATGTTAAAATAAATATTATCCTAAAAGAAAATTTTAAACTTTTTTTTAAAGTGGTCTTCAATTAAAAAAATATATAAATAAATGATAATTTTTTTGGTGGCATATCAAATTATTTATCAATTAATTAAATTTTGAATTTTTAATGAATAATATCATTATAATTAACAAATTTCAAGTGAAAAAGATTGTTTTACTTATAGATTAAATTGCGTTTCATCTAAAAAAATTCTAAGTTCAAGTGTCTGAATTGCATGGCATGAAGTGTCTGATTTAAAGTGTCTGAATTTGAAAGTGTCAAATTTTCAGACATTTACATCAAAAGTCAGACTCTACAGTGTCTGAAGCATATTTAAGACACTATAGTGTCTAAAATACATGACAGAATATTTCAGAGAGTGTTCAATTAAGACACCAAAGTGTCTGAAAACTCAATTCAGACATCATTTGTGCTGAAATTGAGACACTGCTTTTTGCAGTGTAAGGGAATCTATTAATCTTCCATTTTAGATTGTGATTAAAAGCATCAATTATATAATTGTGTTAGTCCATTCAAGCATACTTAAAGAAGTTTAGTTTTTCCTTTTTCGTAAGTTTAAGTTTAATAATATTGAAATTAAATTTTACTATTACAAGTATTAATTAAATAAATATAGCCTTATTTTTTATGATGTATTATTTTTTAGTTTTTAACATGAACTTTTACTACTTTTTATATAAAATTTTCATTAATTTTACGACAGTTATCTTTTTGAGTTAGTATCAGTTAAAATTATTTTTTATATCTTTCTTGACATACATTATTCTGGGTTTATTAATTTTCGGGAAAATTTGTTCTCTATCGATTTGTTCTTCTAATTTGACCACAGACACGGCATTTCGTTAAAAAAATATTTCTACATTTAAATAAAAAAACAATTTATAAGGGAATCTATTAATCTTCCATTTTAGATTGTGATTGAAAGCAACAATTATATAATTGTGTTAGTCCATTCAAACATACTTAAAGAAGTTTAGTTTTTCCTTTTTCGTAAGTTTAAGTATAATAATATTAAAATTAAATTTTACTATTACAAGTATTAATTAAATAAGCCTTATTTTTATGATGTGTTTTTTTTTAGTTTTTAACATGAATTTTTAATACTTTTTATATAAAATTTTAGTTAATTTTATGACATTTATCTTTTTGAGTTAGTATCAGTTAAAATTCTTTTTGATGTCTTCCTTGACATACATTTTTCTGGGTTTATTCATTTTCGGGAAAATTTGTTCTTTATCGATTTGTTCTTCTAATTTGACCACAGACACGGCAATTCGTTTAAAAAAATATTTCTACATTTAAATAAAAAATACAATTTATAAAATAACATATAATCTGAAAACAAATTGCTTTCATTAATGATGTGAATAAGGACATTTCATTTCGGTCTTTGCTTGGAACAATTTTATCAAAACCATTATTAAATGCACAAAAGCGTTTTTGTGCAATCTTCTGACCTATTTTATAAACAAATATTTGAAATAAAATTCCTTAAATATATAGAAGTTAATTACATAATGGTGTGAAGTAAAGTAAATGGAAATAATTATTGGGGAAAAAGATTTTTTTGAAGGATTATTTGATTATTATATATAAATGTGATTTGATACAACGAATTTTTCATTTTAAAAATGATTATGTTGCAATGTAATTAATTTAAACGGTAGAGTAAATTAAGTAATGATTCCATTATACGTCGTTTATTACACATGTTACTGTTAAAACCCGAAATCAGCTAAAACTGGAATTAACTAGGGAGAATTTGTTTTAATTGATGCCCTTAGTGAAAACTAGTTTCCTCTAGCTAAAACTAGACCTTCCTAGCTAATACCAGTTTTCACCAATTGCATTGGTTAAAACTAGTTGTAATTAGAAAAAACTTGAATTATCTAATATGTTTTTTAAAAAAATGGATCCTTTATTAAACGTTCTAAAATATTATCCAAACTTATTCTCCTAAAATTGCTATCTGCAGTTAACTTTAATCTTTATCTACTAGAAGTTTTTTATAGTAAAAACTAGATTTAACCAATCTATTTTGTCAAAACTAGTATTAGATTATGATAACTGGTTTTAGCTAGTGGAAACTAGTTTTAACTAGTGGCCTTAGCTAAAACTAGTTATCACTAGCTAATTCTAGTGGTAGCTGATTTCGGGTTTCAACGGTAACATACATACTAAGGTGGTTTGACAGCGGGACATATAACGCCACCTTTATTTTCGAAGATATTATGTCGTTTTTAGAAAGTCCTTTTCTGAGTTGTGCACATTTTTATAAACTTTTGTTCGTAGCCGAGTTGGTAGAACACCGGCTTCTCATCTATATGTGATTCCCTGTCCTAAACTCAGCCATACAGTAAACGTGAGCGTTCTGGTTAAAAAAAAATCACTCAAATATCATAAGGTCCCCAAGTATACTGTAACAGACGTGCTCATTAAATCTGTGGAGTCCAAAGCGTTAGTGTACAATGACAATATAAGTTCTTTTGGTGCACGGGTGTGAGCCTCGTCACTTGACCGTGGCTCTAAATTACTGCGAGTGCTTAACTGTGTTAAAGCTAATCATGGAGGCAAGATATAGACCCCGGAAACGCCCAAACCAATTCGATATATAATCCCGGTTCTTTTAAAACACCTATAACTAGAACCAACCTCAGAACGATGGTTCTTCCATAGCTAACCTAATGTAATATTTTTTTCATATTCTATCGAGAATAAATTTGTCCTTGTGCATATCCGTTCTTTAAGTAACCATTAGCGGTTTTTTCCGGCTTAATTACCTATTAAACAAAGTCTAATGTCTTTTATGGTTACCAGCGTGTACAGTTAAAAATGTGGTGCTTGGTTTCAACAAAAATATGGTTCATAGCAGTTGCAACGGCTATGTGGTGAAATTTTTAATCATTATTTAGGTATTCTGTTGAACTATTTCTCCGGTTTTTGTTTCTAAAAACTGAAACATAGTCCAACGAAATACCTAAAGCATGGTAAAACATTTAACCTCACAGCCGTTGTAGATAATTGGAACCATTTTTATGGTAAATTTTTTTAAACCGTGTGTGGTTGCCTATGCCTAAGCTTAATAAATGCGTAACATTCAATAAAATAAAACAGTTAGTACAAATTAATTCTGAGTAAGTTGCTTGTAAATAAAGTATAAGTACTTTAATTTTATTATAGAGATTCTTTATGAACATAAATACTTAAGTAAAATGTGTGCTTTAAATAATATAAATAATATAATAATTTCCATAATTAATTGCAATTATGGAAACTAGTTGTATTAGCATATTTTGTATTTATTTATATTCTATTTTTGGGATTGTCCTAGTTGGATTGCCTACAATACATTTTTAAAAACGTTTTTTAAAACAAGTTTTAACAGTTAACTCATAAATTTTTTAATGCAACTTATCTACATGCAAAACTTTCACTATCAAAAAGTTCAAAATTCTTTCCCAGGACTTTTCTTAAAAAAGGCCTTTCTATCTTCTTGCACGTTTTACAATCGGAGTAAAAACAAATTTAGTTGCTTATTTTACAATACAGTTTACATCGTTAGAGAAAAGTTTTGCTTAGAAAAGTGCTCATAGAAATGTTCTCTGAAGTGAAGATAATGGCACTAGTTAAGAAAACTTTTCGGAAGCTGTAGTTGGATGTTTACTTTATATTTTTTCTTTTTATTTTAAACTTGTGTATCTCAAAAGTGTTTTCAAAAAGGGAACTTGACAGTTTTTTTTATTAAACTTCAAAGATTTTCTGAGGACTTTACTTACTCTATCAAATTATGCAACAGTTGAATATAGTTGAATTGGGAAAGAAATTATTATTTAGAAATTATGTTGGGAGGTTTGCTGCTTTTGCAGTCATATATTTCAAAAGAAACCTTTTTTCTTTAAGTTAATTGTTTTTTTAGAAAATTTTATTAAAATGAAATTAATGTTATATCAAAATAAATTATGTAAAAAAATATCGTCTGTAAGTTTTGTCGTATGATTCAGAAAAAAGTGACGATTATTGTTTAAATAAATGTAAATTCACGTGTGTAACCTTCTTCTTGTGATTGTATACTTCTGTGCTTCTGTGCATAAATTGGTTTCATTCTATATTTATCAACAATTACTTTGTTTTATTTGTAAACTAAATAATTTACAACAATTTATATTTGAGGAAGGGAAAAATAATTAAAAATAGTGTACGAAGGAGTTGTTTAAAAAAAACTGAAAAAATGTTTTTTTTTTGGAATATCATGTATAATTGACTTTTGGTATTCCAAACATGAAGTTGCAAAGCAGTTGCTATTTTAGTTAAGTTTATATAAATTGTATATGTTATGTTCACGGATGTTTATGGAGAATCATGAAATGTTTTATTTAAATATCGATAAGTTTACTTATGAGTTTCTCAGATGTTTTTACAACCGTACCACAAATGTCACAGGAAAGTGTGATTCCTCAAATCAAAGCAAAACATCATTCTAGGATAGATTCCAAATTTTATTAAGAAATTCAAATTAGTACATTTAAGAAGTAGATTTAAAGTTTAAAATAAACTAAACAAATAAATGCCCAATTCGAATAACATTCTTCCTATTTTTATAAACTTTTTCACTGTTGCCACTTCACTGACTCTCGAGAAAGTTTTTTTATTTGAAATGAAAATTGGAAGGACAAATATTACAGTGTTTTACAAATCAGTTAAATTGACGTCATAACAGATATCGCAATGGGATATCGGGATTGTTTAATGTTTTATTATGTGTTTATCAAAATGCGATACAGTGAATTCTATTTTTTTTTCATAAAAAAACAGATAATTATTTTTATTTTACACTTTAGCATTTATTAATATATAATGACGCCCTAATATAAATTATTAACACTGATGGTTTTTTGGCGATGTTTATTTTCCCCAAAAGCTTTTACATTTAGAATTAGCCATTTCATATATTTTTTCTTTAAACAGCACTTAAATAAAGCAAACGATAAATAAAATTAATTGAATTTGTAAAAGGAAAAGCATAAAAATATCAAAGTTTCAGAAAGTTTAAAATAGAACGAATTGTTGTGTTTGGCGAATTTTTTCTAAGGTGTATAAAGCTTGTGTGGAAGCGGCTCTAAGTGACAGTCATCAAGTGACTCCATCACTTCAAAATGCATAGTCTATGTGGTTTAGTCTCTAAATAAGTTATTTATTTTGTCTAAAAACTAATTTCTCTAGGAGGTTTAAAAAGTGCTAGCCTATCCGGTTTAATCGTGAATGTGATACAAAAATGCGCTTCAGGGCAGGATTCTAGTAAAGGTGATTGTAAAATTCTTTTGTTATTTTCCGAGAAAAGTTTGTCAGTATTTATGTTATTATTCTTTAAAGTGTTCTACATTCTGTTTATATTAGTAAATTTTTTTAACCAAAAAAACGGTTGAAGGTAAAAACGGTTTTTAATCGTGAATGTGATACAAAAATGCGCTTCAGGGCAGGAGCGTTCTCAGACTGCGGTGGGTGTACCAGTACCTACTAGTACTAGATGTACCTACTAGTGGATGCACCAGAACTTAGAATCATTGTAAAAACTGTACTGCTGCAGAACTTACACTGGAATGAATTTTCAACTGCGGTGCAATACTTTCGATTTTACAATGTATAAGGAAGTTTCCTTTCCATGGATAATTTTATGAAATATGGTACAGCAAAACTCCTGGAATATCCGAATCCAATTGGGACTGGAACACATTTGAATCATCACAATTTTCAGATACTTGGGTTAGGTCCTTTCGACGTACAACAGCCAATACTAGAACCGCAATTTGAGAAGGTGAATCATCATCTCAATATTGTTCAAGCTGTGAAAAAAGGAGTGGCTAAAGGGAGGGTCAATAGTGAACGAAGCCAGAATCAAGATTTAGCGAATTTTAGTACGTTTCGGATTATTAGAACTGGGATAGTCACTGGGCTGCACTGCTAATAATGCAACTCTCGAAAATGAGTGCACCAATGTTCTTATTTTATTGTGAGGGCAACTTTCTCAAAAGCAAATACTTTGAAATATAACATAACATTTGAAAAAATTTATGTTCCTAAAATTCAACATATCCTAGCGGTTCACCACACAAAAACTTTAAGAAGTTTTTACACCTATCTGCTAATGGCGATCGCTTTAACAATGGGATTACACCCCGTAATAAGCTTAGTGTGGATCCTAACATCGTAAGTTCGAGCTCGCGTCCGCGTAAGAAACTTCGAAACTTTCGGTCAAAACTTAAAACAGACGGTCTATCTCTCAACTACCCATGGATGTGATTTCACTGCTGCTATTTACTGCTCTGAAACTCCTTCCGTGATGCTTTACTTTTTTTTCAAAAGGAGAACATGCATTACCTCAATTTTTAAAAACGCGTGTTCTCAAATTTACGAACAATGTATTCGGAGCTATTATAACTAATAATGTTCTCAAAAAGGGGAGAAAATTATTTTTTAAAAAATTCATATTTTTAACAGCTTGGAGAAAATGGACTCCTACCTGTAATTTTTTTTCTCATCACTCAATTTGAGTTTTAATGGACATGACAAATCAATCAGGTGGAAAAGACCAGATTGTTTTATCTTGCCATCCCGAGTTGAACGGGTTAGAAAAAGAGGCGTTGGAGTACAAGTGGATGAGATCTCGTTTTAGTTAACAATCCGAAATGACGGTGCTATTGTTTGATTTCCTTTCCTTCTGCAAAAGTTTATTTTTGTCTATTGCTTGACAGTAAGGAGAATGAGGGATGTACACATATAAAAATAAATTTAATTTGTATATTTTTGTATATCGAGATGGTGCCTTGATAGTCCTAATTGCCAGTTATGTTTGAATGTAGGGATAGAGACATGTCTTTTTTTGTTTTATTGTTGTTGGGAAAACGTGTTATTCTTTTCATTGAAAATATGTGTTATATCTTTTACTGACAAGCATAATAAATAAAAATGTCTTCAATTCATGTTCCTAAATAGCAATTAGTGTATTGTAAAAAATATTTTTTTTTACTCGTGCCCATTAAGTGTTCGAATATGGTATACAGAAATACACTGAATATATAATTTTTTTTGGCATAGATGAAACAACTTTCAAAATTTTTTTTATGTACAGTAAAATAAAAAATAGTTAATTTTACGATATATCTAGTATATTCTGTCGAAGTGGCGAAAGAAAAATTGGGCAAGAAAATATGTTGTTGTTAGTTTAATTTACTATAGGCTTATTTTTTATTAGTACATCTTGCTATATTATTATAAGTCTTTGCCGTTGCAAAACAAATTAAAGTGGGACTTGAAATTATTATTGAAAAATAATAACTATTAAAATAAGTAAATGACGTTTGCAGACCACTGTTGCTAATACTGATATTATGATGAATAACACTACAAAACAAGTTTGTAGTGTTATTTATCATACTATCATTATTCGCAGATTGTTATTTAGATTAAATTTCACCTCTTCAGTATAATTTCAGTTTTCATAAATTTATGTGTGTCTGGACGGGCTAGGGCCCCTTGGCAATCAATATATTCCGTTTACGATAAAGTTATTTTTCTTCTCTCTCACCTTGAAATACTTATACAATGCAAAAAAAAAACATATTTCTCAGTGCAAAACGACATTTTCTATATTTTAGATCAGGGGTTCCCAACCTTTTTGCACCTGCGTACCACTTGACTTTTTGAGAAATTTTGGCGTACCACCAGACCTAAATATTTTTATATTTACTATTCTAAAAGTCTTCAAAGGCTTTTTGAATTAAACTCCTCAGAAAACATGCTTATAATAAAAGGAGAAATAAAAAGATTAAAATGGTATTAATTTACAGTTTTATTTATTACATTAGTCTAAAAACATACAAATAAAAAATCAGTACAAACTCAGCAAAAAATTAATCAGCATACAAAATAAACTGTTATAGTCTTTAGTGCAAAACTTGATGTTGTTTGCTGGTGATTCCAATATCAACATTAGGAGTAATGGTACTTATCTTTACTCTTAAGTAATCTTCTATCACACAAGTAACAAATGACTTGTAACAAATGACATCAAAAATAGTAGCATGTTGCTCACATCACTCACGCGTACCACCTGAAATTTTCCCGCGTACCACCTGGTACGCGTACCACCGGTTGGGAACCCTTGTTTTAGATGGTTTAAATGCGTTTCGCTTACTTTAAGGTTTTGAACAGTTATATTAAACTCGTTTACAGTTTAAAACCGCTTCCTCTAAAACTTGTTATCAGTGACGTTACGCCTGGGGCGTGTCAAAGTCAACAAGACTACTTCCTTTGACTAAGATCTATAACGGGCCAATTCCATGCAAAATTACCCTTTTTGTAGTGTAAGTCACATGTGGTAAAAAGTGATTATCACTAAAACTTTTAACTGGAAATAATAAAAAAAATAGCAGAATATAGCTGATCCACACTTATTGCAACTAAATGCTGTATCGTGCTTTATTTAATTTGATTTATTTTTTCATACTTAAAAAGCTTTTTTAATTGTGACTTACCACAGTTACATGGAATTGGCCAACGATATTTGGTGGCCAAGTTGGTATGACAGTTCACTTGTAACTTGAAGAATGCGGGTTAGCCTTTATACTTGTAACTTGAAGAATGCGGTAACACATAGCCTTTTATCAATTTCAAAAAAGAATGAATGTTTAACGTGACAAATCGTGTTTTAACTGTAATTTACCGTATGTCATTCAATAAGTTTTTTACGTTATTTTTTCTGGCAACTCAGCTACCTGTCTACAACTGTAAATTTGGCGAGATTTTGTCTGTGCATTGTAGGAGTTGGCTTTATTGTGATTATAACTGTAGTTATAATTAATTTTAAACACAAGTTTTATCTTGTATCTTTCGAAGCAAAGTACCATAAACTTGTTATATTTATGAATTTAAATTAGACACAATTAAAGCTAATGTAAAGTTCCCTAAACTCTAAGCTAATTTTATATCCTTAATGCGAATTAATGTCAATATGAAAAAACTGATAAAAATATTGATTTTTTTCTTTGTAAATTTCACTAAATGTACAAACTTAGAAAATGACATTCAACTTTAACACTTTAGATAATTTTAACTGTAGTATAGTTTTTGTTTAAAATGCTTCGAAATTTAATTAATTAAAAAGTTAACCAGGTATTAAACTATCATGAGTTTAAATCGGTAACAAAGAAAATCCGTCACCTTACATTATTCGTCATATTAGTCTTATTAACTGTAGAAAACTTTAGAAAAGAAAAATAAGTTTTTCGTCCTAAGGCCTTTGTTCCTTAGTCCGAACAAATCAATTTTGACCGAACCGTTCACATTAATACTATCGAATTGAATGGTTTTTAACTTCATGACTTAGTCTAGCCCGCTGACTTTGGGATTGGCAACACACTATCGAATATCTAACTGCTAATTATATTAAACATAAAGTATCAAATTTTGAATAAGGCGAATAATAATCTATAAAATCAAAATTCGAAGAGAAACCCAAATCTTTCGTGCTTAATTTAGCACACAATCTGAAGAAATTTAATAGAAAATATACTACACAGTTTGGGAGCTACCTAGGACCATTTTTCCTTTTCATTCATAGAAATACTATTGTGGGATAGTAATCTAAAATTTGTGTTAATTATATTCATTTTTCAATTTGAATGTGAATGATAATATATTAAACGGAAGTTGCGGTTAGTAATAATTATTCTTATTTTTTATAAAGACCACTTATCCCTAGTTATTGTTATTTACTTAACAACTTTTTTAATTTTTGTAAAAAAAATATTTCTTCAAAACAGAAAGAACGGAGATATGCTTCTAAATTAAAAAAATCTGTGGGAAGATTATTTATTCATCTGTTTTCGCTATCTCTCAATACATAATTTTAGCTTATTATATTGCTCCTTTGCTGAATGCTCTATTTTTCCATCGTACCTATAATATTGACTCTCATTTAAAAGTTATTTTAAAAAAATAACAACTGTGATTATAACCATCCTGTCACAAACATAAAAATTATTACATTAATTTCGATTTGTTATTAATTGTAGTTACTTTTTTTTTATTCCATTGCATTATTATTCGCTTTCCATATTTCTAACAAAACTATTATACTAAGACAGCTCTTGTCAAATTCTGCTTTCTCGAACCACTACTTTCCATTTAAAAGTTATTTTGAATTGTTATTTTATTATTATTATTAACACCTTGTATAGTAAAAAGAAACCTTACGATTAATCCGCTCCTATTTGTTTGAAGGGAGAGAAAACGGGTGAAAAACAACAAATTGTTCCCTAATACCATCCTTAGTAGTTGCGGTTGTAAGCCGGCTTACATAAAGAAAAGCCGAAACCGCGGGCAGCGGAGAGAAAGACACCCAAGTTTACGTCATCGTCTGGTTGATTCACGGCTCTTCTTTTGTAGTAATGAATTATGCTTAATTAGTTTTATCTTTGCTGGGTTTTTATGTTGTTGGTCTTGACATATAGACACAATGAAGATAGTGAAAGCGGTAATTCAGAGTTTGTATGGGTGGAGCGTGAAAATTAAATCGAGAAGGTTTTTTTTTGAAGGTGAAGGGAAGCGTTGATGAAGAGTCTTTGAATTAACATCTTTAGAAGTCTTTTGTATTCAGAATACTAAATGTGTTACACGTGTTCAAAAGTTTTTCCTGTGTTTTTAAACTTAAATTTAATGTGATAAGGATAATATGTTTGCTGAATTTTAATGAAAAAATGAACCATTTTAACGTTTTTGTTTCAAAACATATGTGTAAATGTTTTTAAAATCTTTGATTTTTTTTAACGTTTGGAAAATGTTTTTGTTAAAGATAAATATATAAGCATACTTTTGTTTGATTTTAATGAGGTAATGCGTTTATTCTTTAATTATAGAATAAATAATTTTTTAAAGAAAAAATGCTATATTTTTTGGTTACTCAATAGTTCTGCTTCTTTAGTTACTAAGTTTTATGCATATAAAAAAACGAATTTCTATTCTTAAAATATGCTTTTTCTTTTAGAACTGTGGCAACTTCGGTCACTTACAAGCACGAGGAACCACCAGCCTTCATGGGTCTACACACCATCATGAAGCAACCAAGGTTGCCAGGAACAGAGAAGTTCAGGTTTTCAACCACGGGTGAAAAACACCGGCCTCTGTCAGAATCTCAAGCATCTGAAACCACCGTCACACCACAATATGTGTTCCATTCCAGAACGTCTTCAATTTCTAGTCAAAGTGATCTGAGGCCGATTGCATCAACTATGTCTGTACCAGCTCTCAACCGCCATGATTCCAAGAGACGCGCTGTCTTGCCTATCACTTGCAAGAAGACATCCAGGATGCTAACGAATACAAACCTCGAACTCAATGTCGATCCTGCTGACATTATTCCTGATGAAGCGGTTAAAAGGCATGTTAGAATAACTTCAACTCGAGTGCCATCCTGCCCGAATTTGGAAAGTTCTCATAGGAGCCTGAATTCCTCAAAATCATCGTTGGACACCCATTTCCGGAAAATGTCTTTACAGAACCCAATAATAAGAGAATTGCCGAAGGATTTCGATTGGAAGAACATCAGAGCCTCACCGTCTAGGCTATCTGCTTCGTGTTCTAGTTGTTGCTCCAGTGAAGAAAATGTATGGGTTCTTAGAGAAGATCCAGAAATGTAAAGTTTTAGTTAGTCAGAAAGTGGTCTTTGAAATGTATTAAGATTTTCCTATTATACAAATCCAATCTGATTATGCTTCGTCTAGTCCACTCGACTTCTATCATAAGCACAATCATTTTAGAAATGATTATGAAGAATAGAAAATCAGTATCATTACAAAATAGAAATTACTGCTTTTAGTGTTAAGCCAATGTGATATAATTTAATTAAAAAAGTAGAGAAAAGCCTGTTTATGTGTGAGTATAGATTTAATTACTCACTACAAGATAATTTACTAGCTGCTGATGGTGATGATGCTTTGAAGCTAATATTGATATTTTTTAACTTTTGCGAAAATATCATGTGTGAAGCCCAGAAAATACTTCAATAATAAAATATTTATACTATAGATCAGTATTAAGTAGAATTGAACCCATTTCTACACATTTGTTGCACAAACAAGCTGAAAGTAATAGTATGGTGGCCATCATTATATTATCATACATTATAGTTTTTTTTTTTCATTTTAAATATTGAAATTTTTTTAACAAACTAGTTGAACGAATCGTAAAAGTGTTTTGATCTTTTTGCAAAACTTTTTTTTATCGATTTGTTTTTGTATTGTGTAATGATTGGAACTATGTGTTTGCAATATTGATTTTGTATATATAGTGAAATATGATATTTTTATTTACTTTATAAGAAGAAAAGCTTCTAAAATTTAATGAGTAGGACAAACTCAAAACCAAGATTGTATATTTTTAACCGGTGACAATATGAGTGCCATTTGTGGGAGTAAAAATTCTATGACTTTTTAAACTTTTACAGAAAAATGTAACGATTTTGACTTGTGCAAAATTGTTCTTACATTGAATACTGAATGATGTTGTGGACTGTTTAGACATTTGAACTGCATGTTTTATTAGAAGATGCAAACAAACTTTTGTTTTCTTAAAATAAAATTTTACGTATCATCTCTGCTTAGGGCATTCCTTTTATTTGAAGTCTAGTTTTCAAAGAAGCGATTTGCTTCTTGAAAATCAAGAAGGCCAGTTTGTAGCTGTTAAACAGATTTTTCTTTTGGGACCAATTAAATGTTTTGGTCACTAATTACGTCACAGTTTAATTCGGTTTTCTGTTGTATTTAGTACAGTGTTATTATTTATTAACAAGGCAAAAAGTTAAAACAAATTTCAAAATGAGACCAATTAGTATTAGAATCCCCCAAGTCCATTATCTGTAAAAAAAAGCTTAATATTATGGTGAATGGCAGCAATTGCCTACATCTTAAGTAAAATTTTGAAACTAAATTTCTAGGGTCTGATAAAAATGAAATTTCGTTGAATAAAAGATTCTGAGTTCAAAATTGATTGTATGTGAGGTAACTTATACTACAAACCTAACCACTACCCTATTGTAAGAGTTAATAACAAGAAAAATTATTTATGGGAAATATTTAATTAATAGTTGCAGTTCATCAAACAGTGAGGTTAAATATCAGTACAAGTAATTATAGTTCACACTTTGTAAGTTAGGTGTTTCTTTAACGAATATCATTACAATTTTATTTGGTGTGGTTGAATTAACATCACACTAGAGATACACGAGGGCTTTTAGCGAAGGGCCATTAAATTTAGGTAAACGAAATGCTTTTAGAGACTACGGCTATCACATTCAAATTACCTTTTGTGACAGAAAAGCCACTGTATAATTTTTAGAAAATAATTTTGGGAATTTTTGTACTGACACCAGAGAAAGAGAAAGATTTGATTTTCTCATCACGACTTTTTGTTTGTTCATTTTCTTAGAAAATTCAGACATTTTCCCTAATGTCAAATGATAAATATCAACCTGTAGAGCAAAACTGTTTTATAGGTACTCAAGAATATTATGGTATAGGCGTTTTATGTTCTCCAAAAATAAAATTAATGTCCAGAATTTTTGTCCAGTTATTTAATTAAAGAGGGGTAGGTTATTTTTGGATACCCTGTTTGTTAATATAAATAATCATGAAAAGCTTCATGTGTAATATTTTCCATTTTTTTTGTAAATAATATTTAGAGTGAATAATATGCACATGACAAAAATTTAAAACTTTTACTATAAAAACAGTAATTATAAAATATATAAAAGCATTGCTTGTGCTTAAAACAAAGTTTGCTACATAGAATATTTGTCAAGTGAAATATTTTGATCTTAGAATGCATAATTGTTTACATTAAGGCTGTAACATATGACTCTCTAATATAATGTTGTATTTCTAAAATCAAAAGGAAATCATGTAAGTGTAAGGTATGAAACAAGAAAATTAAAATAATATGTAACTAGTCACATATTAAAAAAATAATAAAATGCAATGCAAGATTATATCTAGCTGTTTTTTTTAAAAATTACTATATTTAATTCTACAAAAACAGATAAAATTTTTATTTTACTAATCACAGAAAAATATTCATATAAGTAATTGGTACATCGTTCAAAACAAAACTGAAAGGAAAAAATAAGCTTTAAAATATAAGTTTATTGTTGAAAATTACAATGAAAACAAAATATTTTACCACATAAAACTAAAGTAAATGTAAACTTATTTTTTACATACTACGTCAGTATTTTGTTCTTTCTTAAAAAGTGCGATTGCTAATGCACTTTTAGAAAAAGGCAAATGACGTTAGAATTCCTGATGATCTATTGAGAGTTACGAGAATGTCGTATTTGTAGCGAGAACTTTGCAATGGGGGGGGGGGGGGTATGAATGTCTTTAAGTAGAACTCAAATAATTCAAATCAATTGGGAACGTTTCAAATTCGGAAACTCAAAATATCGGGTTATCAGATTTTTTCTCCGAAAAGAGTGTATATTTTAATATATTACTGCATATTGTCGAAAATGAGAGAAAACTACTTTTAAGAAAAGAAACTAACTTGGTAAATCTACAAATGGATGGACAGAATAATACCGTTGGAATTCGAATAATCGGAGTTGGGATAATTGATGGTTCAACTGTATGTAATTGTAGTATTCCTCTAATTTAAATACTAGATCTAGTACCCTCTAGAGTCGTTTAAGGTATTTCAAAGCGGGTCTCTGATCAAGCACACAAGCTGGAATATACGAGGGCTGTTTTTTTAACCTCCGATGGGCTATAGCAAAAAGACAGGCAAGATACAAAAAAAGATTTTTTTACCAAAAGTACAGTACAATACTGTTTATTTCTCCATATAATCATCTTGGCGATTAAGGCATTTGTTATACCTGTAAACAAGCTTTGAAATACCCTCTTCATAAAATGTAGCCGCCAATGATTGGGAGGAAGTTGTGACGGTTTCGTTTAAAAAAGTAAATTTGGAAGCTTTACGTCAATTTTTTTCTGTCCTCCAAGCCACTACTAGTCCATAATTCACTTATGGTAAACCTTTGAGTTTCCCTAAACACTTGGTCAACTCGTTGAACAATACCGTCTGTAGCGACAGACTTGCTTCCTTGGTCCCCTTCTTCATGAACATCAGTATTGTTCAGCGAGTTGACCAAGTGTTTAGGAAAACTCAAAGGTTTATCATAAGTGAATTATTGATAAGCATAGTGGCTTGGATTGTAGCTCTTCCAAGTTGACGTTAAGCTCAAAGAAACCGTCACAACTACCTTCAAATCATTGGCGGCTACATTTTATGAAGAGGGTATTTCAAAGCTTGTTTTCAGATATGACAAATGCTTTAATCGTCAAGGTGATTATATGGAGAAATAAACAGTATTGTACTTTACTTTTGGTAAAAAAATCTTTTTTGTACCTTGACCCGTCTTTTTGCTATAGCCCATCGGAGGTTGAAAAAAAACAGCCCTCGTATATGTATATGTATGAGTACGAGTATGAGTGTATGAGAGAAGGTATTTCAAGAGGTAAGTTGAAATTATAAGGTACTGCTGATTTACAGCATTAATTTAATTGTTTATAAATATAACTAAGATTTAGACTAATTATTATTAGAAAAAACTTTAGATTTGAACTGGCTAGATTCGAAATTTTGCATTTAGTTCAAAAATGAGTCAAGACTCAAATTTTATTAATAAAATAATCTACTTTTTTATATTCTCAAATTTTGAATTTGTAGCTGTTATTTTAGTATAATTAAAAGTTCGTAATTCCCACAGAAAGTTGTATTATCATTACTCTTCTTTTTGGCTCACTCGAAGAATTAATTTTCAGGAGAAATGAGTTAATCTTTGTAACTATTCATTTGTAACCCATTGAACAAATTACACTCCGTAAGAAATTAAAATTCATGTTCGACAACTACACAGCAATCATATTTCTCTAAATTCTTTACCTTGAATATGTTTTCTGTAAGTTTGTAATCGAATTCTTGAAACGAAAAATAGTTTTCTGTATAAATAAGCCATGATACCCACTTACGGAATAGGCATCAAAATCTAATCGTTGACATTTCAGAACATATTTTGAATTCCCACCGGCTCATAATGCTTTACCTACTTATTTACAATTATAACCCGACCTTCAATTCCATATTAATTCGAATCTCAATGACATAAAATGAAAAACATGACGTTAAATCGTTTTATTAGTTCCGATGCTTCTATCAAAGCGTGCTTTTATTACACTTTCAGTTAATGCCATTCTTCGCTTTACCGCAATGGATGGTTTTATTAGTATTTAAAGTAGTCATGCAAACAGTTAAAGTTCATTCAGATGAGGCTTCTTTTTTTATAGCAAAATTAGCGTGACATCATAACACGACATTGAACACGAGGAGTGTTTGGTTGGGGGTTATTTATGTTTTTTTTACCTTGTTCAAAACTCTATATTAATCCTAAATCTTTTTTTGAAAGTTAGAAAAGTGAAATTTTGCTAAGTATAATTTCTTTTATTTATATCTTTACCTCAGATCCAGAAAGGCATGTCGGTTTAAATGATTTTTGATGTTTTGTTTCGGGACTAGAATTAAAATTTACTCTTCTGACCATAAAAGCCAGTTTTGTAAAGTAGAAACGTAAAATTTACAGGTGAATTTATATCAATTTAAACTACTAGTTATAAATTTTTGAAAGCCATAATTATCTATGAGGGAGTTTTAAGTTTTATTTTTCAAGGGAAATAGAAAAGTTTACTTTTGCAATGGGATAAATTAGTATTTTGTCTGACACACTTTACTCAATAACAAACAATTTATTTTCCTGTGGAACTATAATATTTAATGAAGTTATTATATTTCTCAAAAACAGGTATTTATTTTAATATTGGTCTAGAAAATGTATACCAAAAATTGTTTATTTAGAGCACTGCATTCCGCCATAACTGTTTTGGAGACAATTAAAAACTGATGGCTTTCCTTGGAAAAAAATTTAAAATATGTTATTATCTCAACAAAGATTTCCATTGTTATAAATTTTGAAATGCTAGAAAATTAAAAAAAAACTTCCTCTCATTGTTTCAGCGATTATTAAAATGGAACCTTTTCAAAACTTTTCTTCCGAAGAATCAAACACGAAGACCCTTCATTAAACTTCAATTTTCATCCACCACTGATTCCAAACACATTACTTTGGTCGACACAGATCTCTATATGGTAAATGAACAAATAGTTTCTTTATTACGTTGCTACAGGGAAATTCTGTCAAAATATTATATCCGTAGCATTACGGGCATTTTCTGGCAACTTGCTGCCAGAAATTTTCTGTTATATAACAGGATTTTTTACACAGTGCACACCAAACTGCTTGTAAATCCAAAAGTAACGTCTTCGTTACGATGGAAGTATCATGTGCATCTTACCTTAAAAAATGTCCTCCCCCCCCCCACACACAGATTAACTCAACCAATATGTTCGAAGTCAATGAAAAATGCCCTTTGTTCAATAGTGATTTTATTCATTATTACGTTTATTTTCGAATTCTGTCATGTCTACATCTGCGACACTTTTGTATTAAAATTTAGTGCACAGATTTTCGTGGTTAGATTCAGATATAAGTAACATGTTCTATACTGTTCCCCTAAAAGTTTGAAATGGGGAAGTTTTTTTAAAAAATTTTGTTCACCAGGATATATGAATTTTGATGTGTATGAAAAATCATATAATATTTAACATTTACTAGTGATACGGGGCCCGGATGGCCGAGTGGTTTAGACCATTACGCTAGCAGTCTGCGCGCTGTAACGGGTGCGGGTTCGATTCCCGCCTTCGCCCTGGGTGTACTTTTTTTCTCTGTGACAGTAAAAATTCTTTCAGTGTCTGTCTTACTTGACGAAGGCTTATATAAGCGGGTCTCTGATCAAGCACACAAACCGGAATATATATGAACCTACCTACCCCACTAGGGATATCAAATTGTATTACTCTTTCGTATTTCATGAAAATAGATAATTTTCAACCATCTCTCTTAAGTTGTGAAACCCAGATTTTATTGAATTACAATTTCTTTTGTAATTTTTGCAAAAAAGATATTGATTCGGGTTCGTTTTTTTATAGTTTTGCTGCATCCTTTAGATAGATTCAAACAGTTGTCGAAATAAAAACTATCTAGTTTAAAGGTTTAGTTAGACGAAGTACTTGATGTAGCTGTCTCAATTCACAGCTAACATACACTCAGTTTGTATCCACAATTCACTGTCCCTGGACAAATTATTAGACGCACTGTATTTTTTTTAGTAATGATGAAAACATACCAAAGAAAGCCATATCATTAAAAAAGATGTCGATATATGTATTAAGTATAGCAGATAGTATTTTCTGTTCAATAGCTTAAGTTTAGGAACACAAATGTCCTTAAAAAGGTATTTTGTTCATCATTGATTGATACATGAAATCTTGCAGTGCGTCTAATAATTTGTCCAGGGACGTTCCATACACTGTAAAAAAAGTCTTTTACATTTACAAAAAGAAAAAACCAACTCTGACCTGTGTGCCAGAAAAACACCGCAGAATTTTCAAAATCTGTTTATTTTATACGAACACTATGTAATTTTTACTCATAAGCCGTTTTTTAGAAGACAACTTGTAACGAAAAAACAAAACTCTACATCCCCCCGACAGGAAATTAAACCCTCGACCACCCTAATGGCAGGCGAGGATACTGACCACATACAATCGAGGAACCATGAACTTCTAGTTCTTCAGTCCAACGCTCTCCCATCTGAACCGGAATACAGAGTTTCAACAAACTCTCAAAAGGCTTGTCCGATTACAGTCTAGTACCCATTTACTCATTTAAAAACAGAAAAAACTATTTTTACTTTAAATAGTATATTTTTACAAGAAAACTTGTTAAAGAAAAGAACATAATTTGTCTGTAAATGTTTTTTTATATATAAAATTAACATATTATTTTTTACAGTGCATTCCAATACATCGGACTCGCCTTGTATCTCATTTAAAAGAACAAGGAGAAATGATAAATACTACCCAATAGAACCTTAGAGTCCTTGAACCTAAAAATTCCTAGCTAGATGACCCTTAACTATGTGGGTGCTCATGAGCCCAGACTGTCTACATAAAGTGAGGGCTGACAGTTTCCTTAATGCCCCACCTGTGTTTACTGTCTGAGATCAAACGGGTTTTTTAATGGCAATATTTCCGTTTCGAATCTTATTATTTCACCCAACAATTATAAAAAACGGATATTATTTAAAATAGTATGACTATTGCTAGAATTCTAGGTTGAAAATATTTTTTTTTAATATTCGTTAAATTTGTAAAAAGAAAATTGAGTTTGTTTAAATTTAGTTGATTTTAAAAAATTGTTTGCGGTGAACGAAATTAGTTTTGAATGATAAATTTTAAAATTTAACTAAATCTCTGATTCTGAATACCTTACATACCACGCTACTTGGCTATCAGTTTTGAAATTGCGATGCTTCACTATTTTGGAAATTTTAAAATATTGTTTTGAATCGGTTGCAAATTGAAATTCGAGGCTTATTTGTAGAAGTTATGAATAATTTTCGTTCGGATATTTTTAAAATAATAATTACCTAGAGTTTAATACATTTCTTCTTAGAGAACACTATCAAAACAAAAAAAAACTGAAAACACATGCTTTTTAATATATTTGGAAAGGATTTTAAAAAGATAAGTTAACATTTTCTTAAGAATCTAGTTCTGGATTTTCTAAATATTTTATTATAATGTATAATGCTTTTAAGTTTTTGTTTTCCTAGAACAGTTCTTCCACAAACCTTGATGAATAAAACGCTTATGTTTTATAAAAGGTTGATGAAACATCCTTTTTGCCAAAAAATTACGATTTCCCTTAAATGATTCATTACCGGCTTAATTGATGAAATTATGTTTTTCAGATGGCACTTGTTCCTTCCTAGCTAGTGCTTCCGGCCCGCGATATTGCAACATCCTGTGTACTGTAACTTCCGCTTAATACATTGAAATCTTATTTTGAATATTTCTTTCACAAATAAAAATTATTTTTTATCTTTCTATTTTTGAATAATTTTATAACCTAACAAAATTTACGAGGGCTGTTTTTTTTCAACCTCCGATTGGCTATAACAAAAAGACGGGTCAAAATACAAAAAAAGATTTTTTTACCTAAAGTAATGTACAATACTGCTTATTTCTCCACATAATCATCTTGGCGATTAAGGCATTTGTTATACCTGTAAACAAGCTTTGAAATACCATCTTCATAAAATGCAGCCGCCAATGATTGGAGGGAGTTGTGACGGTTTCGTTTAAAAGAGTAAATTTGGAAGCTGTACGTCAATTTTTTTCTGTCCTCCAAGCCATGCTAGTCCATAATTCACTTATGGTAAACCTTTGAGTTTCCCTAAACACTTGGTCAATTCGCTGAACAATACCGTCTGTAGCGACAGACTTGCTTCCTTGGTCCCCTTCTTCATGAATATCAGTATTGTTCAGCGAGTTGACCAAGTGTTTAGGGAAACTCGAAGGTTTACCATAAGTGAATTATTGATAAGCATAGTGGCTTGGATTGTAGCGCTTCCAAGTTGACGTGGAGCTCAAAGAAACCGTCACAACTCCCTTCAAATCATTGGCAGCTACATTTTATGAAGAGGGTATTTCAAAGCTTGTTTACAGATATGACAAATGCTTTAATCGTCAAGGTGATTATATGGAGAAATAAGCAGTATTGTACTTTACTTTTGGTAAAAAAATCTTTTTTGTATCTTGACCCGTCTTTTTGTTACAGCCCATCGGAGGTTGAAAAAAAACAGCCCTCGTATATGAATTTTATACAAAATTTAATGACAAAGTTTAATTAAATTAAATGTTATACTAATAAGCACTGTTTCAGATTTGTATCATAAAGTGTATAAGTTGAGTAATTTACAGTTGCTTATAGATTTATGTACGGTATTTTTTGTGATAAGAAGTTTAGAGTTGATAGGAAAAAGAGTTATTATAAATATTTAATGCTTTCGTTTTTTTTCAATGAAAAATTATTAATAAAAACTACATTTGAAAACTTATAAACAGTAATTTTTGTGTGTTCTAATTGTTTGTGATATTTATGTTACGAATAGTCCAATGTAAAAAGGGCTCAAGTCCAATGGAGAACTGTGGACTACATTTATATTCCTTTTAATATTTTAGTGAAAAGGTAGTGTGCACAGAAATTTGGCCTCATTTTACCATTTACAATTAAAATATAGAGTTTATAATACAAACTATCATTTATATCTAAAAATATTTTTGTTTACTTAAGAAATTGTAATTATTTCCTTAATATAACGAACTTAATAGTTTTTGATTCTAAGAGAAAAGTTGTCATGACAAAAGTGGCAAGTACATTTACTTGAATAAACGGACATTTAATGTTAAAACTATTAATTGTTGCATACAATTACAGCATTTAGAATTTGCAATTATCTACGACAAGGTTGTAATGTAAACAATAATTAAACTTTGCGCTTCCTCACGAATTCAACCTTTTGAAAAAGACTATTGTGACATTACAAAAGCTTTTGGGGTTGACATAGATAAAGTAACACAATTTTCGAAAGTATTAAAAAACTGACTGAATTGTGTATTTCAACAGAACTCTGGAAATTAAAATGCCCTAATTTCATTCCAAAATATTGACACATTCAACAACACCAAGGATCAACCGCGAATATGAATTCTCATTATTTGAAGATTGTTAAAAATGCATGCTGCTCCTGAATAAATAAAGATCACACGAGATATAAAGTTGAATAAAGATAACACAAGATATATTTGTGTTATTTTTGCAGGGAGACTTATAAATTGATTTTGTTTATTTAAATAACAATGTGCTTTTACCGGAAAATGCTTGATTTCACGGTCCATTGTCCGTTGCCTGCACTTTAACGATAATTGATTGGTTAATTTGGGGTGTCAATCAACCAATCAATCAGTCTTGGAGAGCGTGAATCACTGAAACAACATTGACCGTGGAACTTAAACTGTTATTTAAAAAGCATTTTTCAAACAAATTCGAAACATCGCAAAAAGAAAATTTGCAAAATTAGCTCTAAATTCTAATCATTTTCTCAAGTTTTTAATGGATCCTTTAAGATATAATTTCGAACTTGAAGCAATTAGTAAACGGTCAAATGTTTCAAAGAATTAAATTATAGTATTAAACGTACAAAGGATACAAATGTGAAGAAGAAGCATGTTATTAACATGCATAGTATAGTAGTTAGGAAAAAAAAGTTCGAATCAAGAAAAAATAAATCTCTATTTTGTTTAGATGAAGAATAGTTTATAAAGCCAACTGTAATTACTTCCTTCATCTTACGCACTTAGTTGTGACTTGAAAAGTAAAGTTTGTAAGATAAAATAAGTGATTTCATCTAACTCAAAATATTTATAATCTAAATGTTAAAGCTACTTTCTACTATTCAGACTTTACATTCACTTTAAACTCTAAACTTCAAAAGAAAGTGTTGTTTTAACTTCAGATACTTTATTCAAAATATTTTTAAAGTAAAAGTTCTTTCAACTCAATGTAACTGGTCGAAAAGAACATTTGCCTCGCTTTAAATAACAAGTTTACAGTCGTTTATGACCTTTTACAGCTTTAAAACTATTCACAAAAGCATGAGATTTATGTGGTTCTAAACTTTACATTAAACGGTTTAAGTTTTACCTTTCAGTATCAAAAATATGAAATCTGGAGATATAATTCAACATTTCTTGTAATATAATATTTATTATGAAAAAATAATATTTTACTATCACATGCAGTAATTTTAAGGGCAATAAATTATTTAGTAATATTTTTACACATAAGGATAAAATCTATTAATTGTACTAAACTTTACATTAAATGGTTAAGGATCTATTTCTCTGTCAGGAAGCACAACCATTTGAAAATATTTTAACAAATCTAGCTCTATAAATAGCACGATAATACTATATATTAGAATCTAACCTGTGTGGGGTAATTAATATATATAAAACTACTTACTAAACTTTTTGTTTAATATAAAATTCATTTAAACTCAATAGCTGTTTACATTAAACAATAATACACAGGCTTTACTACATGTGAATTGTTCTTAAGTACCTCCAAATAAATAAGCTGGAAACCCTAGAAGAGAAGTTATAACCTTACTAAGAAGAGGATATACGATATTTTCCAAGAGTTTTTTTTTTCTGTTTTCCATTGAATAAAAGGAGGATTGTGAGATTTCTGGGTAGCCATGATCACTCGAATTATCTGTAAAAAAAGCCTGGGAACAGTTTGAAAACCCTTCTCGGTATATTAAATTAGAACAAATTCATTAAGTGCATAAAAAGTCGTTAATGTTTTGAAAAAAATAGGGTAAACATTCGCAAAAGTTGTTTGAACTTCTAAGATTTGTATTTTAAAGATTTCTCCAACCTTTATAAGATACTTTTTTTTGTTTGTCTCTTTATAGGTGATTCCACAAATAACAGAAAGAACCGCATTGTAAAGGAAGGTCGAGATAGATTGTTTTTCAAATTTTCAGCTACAAAAATTAGTATGCAAGAAATTAAATGAAAAAAAACACAGTTTGATACTTCGACAATAACTAACAAAAATCCATTATACTTTTAAACCCCCTTAAAGGAAAATTTGAGAAAAATAATATTCTACTTTTTATTTCATTAGTCCTTTTCCAATTAAAATCAAATAACCTCTCATGCTTTCTATTAATGAGCATGTTTCCGGTCTTGAGTGGCAACCGAAATACTGAATGATAATAAATTCTTTCTCGAACCTCGATTGGTCTCTGTTCCCAATGTCACGTGGGAACACAGCACCAATCGGTGTACCGATCTAAGAAAATGCAGGTATAAAAGCTGGAATATAAAAGCTGGATATACGTCATCTGAAAACGGCCAATTTTAGACTTAGCAGCATGAAAGGTGAACACATGTTGTCTGTAATTTATAAGTTGCAAAAATAATTACCAACATTTTTATAGTTCTTACAACCGAAGTGCTATAATAATGCAAGTTGACTGCAGAGAAATTACAAATTATCTTTCATTAAATGAATGTACTGTCGATTTTTGAATATAGTATTCCTAATCAAATAACAAAAGCTTATATATTTATATTTTAATTCTGGGGGCTGGGGAGCCTAGTCGGTTAGGCATTCGCTTAGCATGTGAAAGGTTCCAGGTTCGGGTCCGGGCATCGCCAAAATAACTGCCGACTTATAACCGGCCCGTGCAGCCAAAAAATATCCGACGAATAGGATAACGACGATAGGAAATGTCCCCGTATAGAGGGAGTGCATGTTAAATATGCTTCAAAGTCCCTACGCTGCGTACGATGTCGCCCTTAACGGTTGCGTTGGGTGCCTACTCAGGTGTCGGCTCGTCACTTGACTGTGATTCTAAAATACGATGCCCGTCGCCAATAGCCCTCGTGTAGCTTAAGAGCGACGATAATTCAAACTAAATTAAACTATAATATAATTCAAAAATCATTTTTTAAAAAAATTTATTGTTATAGTTTAGTTTGAATTATCGTCGCACTAGAGCTACACGAGGGCTATTGGCGACGGGCGTCGTAATTTAGAACCACAGTCAGGTGACGAGCCGACACCTTAGGAGGCACCTTAACGCAACCGTTAAGGGCGACATCATATGCAGCGTCGGGACTTTGGAGCATATTTAACGTGCACTCCCTCTGCACAAGGTATTATTCATCGGACGTTTTCGGCTGCACGAGCCGTTTATAGGCCGGCAGTTATTTTGGCGATGCCCGGACCAGAACCTGGGACCTTTAGCATGTAAGGCGAACGCCTTAACTGACTGGACTCCCCAGCCCCCTTTAATGTTATAGCCCTTGAAAACGAAACTAAAATTTCAAAAATTACTCAAAGTTCCGAATCTTTTTAGGAAATTGTGCTTTTAGACAGTCACAATCATAAAAAATAAGTTATATGAATTAAAAGATATTGTACACTATACTCTGCGTCTACCTCTACAAAAAATGAAGGAAAAAAATCGTTCAAAATAGTTTATTTCTTGAGAATAGACATTATGAATATTTCTAAAATGAAAAACATCGTAAGTGAAGATAATAAAATGGAAGTTGTATTAAAATATGCACTAAATAACAGTTACCGTAGCAGACACAACAACAGAACCAAAGTCATTTTCAGCCTTGCAGAAGTACAAACCATCGTCTTTTTTGGAAAGACTCAAAAACAACAGCCAACTTGTGGTTTCGTCTCTATTGGGGTCATTCCGAGACTGTATGGCCAGACTAGTATTGTTTCCTAAAGAAAAGCAGGAATGATTCTTTAGTTTTTGTTTTAAAAAATGCTTAATAATATATTTTCAGCATACCACAGATAGCTCTTTTCTATTGTTTGCATTTTCATTTAATTTGTTTTAAAGCATTGTAATATGAAGAATTATCATTTTAAACTATCATATTCAACATAAAGGTTGGCAAATCATTATTAATATTCAAAGCACAACATGATTTTAAAATAAAAATATCATAGCCTGTTTCGAAAAGTTCTTGCTGTAGAACCAGTGAAAGAAATGACTTAATATTTTTTTTACAATACTTTAAATTTAATATGGGGTTTAACGTTCAAGATCTTAAATCAAGTAATTATAAAGGTAAATTTTGCGTTCGTAACTTTATTTTAGCATAAAAGGTTTTTACGACTCTATAATATTATTTACTTACACGTATTATAAGAACAAGCAATAGGCTTAATTTAAGTTAAGAAAAAAAGCCATAAACACAATTCAAAATTGTTTTCGTTGGCTTATTAGGGTTTAAATATGTGAATAAATACAGATTTTCAAAAATAGTATTGTTTTTATTAAGTAATCCTAGATGGCAGCAGTGCATTTAAACAAAGGGATGCAGTTTGTTTGTTCTTTGTCTCCATAGAGGCAGCATCACACACAGTGCCTCAATGAAATAATAAATATTAAACTCCCTAGATGGAAGCACCATACAAACATAGTATTTGAACTATTTTAGTATAACTATATAGTGTGGCTCAAAAGTAGGTTTACAGTTAGTTAGGTATACAGTTATTAATACAGCAAAAGTTATTTGAACTTTTATTACAGGTTTATTTACGCACTGTCTCCGCATTCTCATACTTCCAGTAGGTCTTAACGATCCACCGTTGATGCTCCTCGCTCATATTTCCAGCCATGGTTTGCACTTTTAAACAAAAGCACAAATTTTCCACCAGCACACACAGAAATCCTTTTATAGGATTACTGGTAGATGGCGGTATTCAAAGTAACGTCCTCTGGCGACATTATTTGCTTATTCCTCGAGCATCAAAGAAATAAGCCGAAGCTATCTCGAAGCTAAACCAAACAAAGTCCACAAATCGGCACTCTTTGGATTCGATATGCTGTAGTACGGCTTAATTTTAGCCAACCAACAAAACTAAACATGACCATGTTAAATAACCTTTTCTAAATAACCCAAAGTTCTTACCAATGGTATATTTGAAGCAGCATTAACTGAAAACGTACTTTTGGGCCACCTTGTATTAAAAAAATGTGTCATACTCTTTTTACTTTAACACCGTTAATTACCTGGTAATTGAACTCGAGAGTTTTCTACTTGACGTTCCCAAGTGATAGTTGGTAAAGGATAGGACTTTACCTCACAGCTCATCATGGCAAATTTTCCAGTGCTATTCCGGATATTTTGAGGAGGTAATACAATCGTTGGTGCTGCAATAAGATATTATTTTTTTTTAGTTTTACAAGTCCATATCCTTTTCTAAGTTTATATTATTTATTTTATTAGTAGAAAACAATTAAATATATAAGCCGAACTGATTAACATGTTCCCATATCTAAATAACTTTATATATTTTTTAATTCTAAAATAATAAGAAATTAAACATTCTTTTCATTTTGAAACAAATTATATTCCTACTTATCACACAAGTAAACGAACATAAATATGCTGATTACGTACATTAAAACATTTCCAGGTATTAATTTTAGGGTGTTGATAAATTTTTTATGTGTGCCCCCATACTATTACATAATGGTTTTAGTAATATATTAATCAAATTTCTGAAGATCCCGAACAATTCAATATTCAGGGAAGGATTTTCGTTGATGTAGTATAAATATGATGTACGAACGTAATGAATTATCTATCAGTGCTTGTCTTGTCTATCTCTTATAATTATGTATTATTAGTAGTTTAAAAAGTTAGGTTAACTTTTTTCATGGCTCTTAGAAAAAAAAATAGGACAAATACAAATATTATTCAAATCTGTTATAAAAGAGAATATTTCTGTTGTTTTATAAGACTAGAAATTTACTGAAAATTTACACATCAGTTTGTCAGACACATTTTATCTATAACCCAGTGATACAGATTGCAACCGTTGAGAACAGATGTTTTCTGTTTGATTAGGTGGTGTAGTGGTCAGATCATCTGGCTCTTATGCTGTTAGCCCGGGCGAGCATATCGACAGAGTATATTACTTTTTTTAACGATCTAATATGCACGAATATTTTCTGTATTGCTTTGAATTGGGAGAATTCTGTCCGCACCATTTTTTCCGCAGTATTACGAATATTTTCTGGCATTTTTTCCCCAGAAATATTAGGTAATATAAAGCATTTGTTGCTTTTGTTACTTGTTCTATTTCTTGCCTGTACTATAGAAGTTTATCAAACACATGGGAACAGAGCATAATCGTAGCATCGATTAAAGGAAACGTAGGAATGAAAGCTGGAACGAACTACGCCACCTGAAACAAGCCTTTACAAACCTCACAATTTTGAATCCCAGTGAAATGGCAAGATCGAATTGAAAAATTTGTTAGTCTTAAATTAAACATATGTGTTCAAACTTATTTATTTTAAATGAGATTGATTGATGTATTTTTGAAAAAATTAAAAACATATTTTAATATCCCAAATTATCACCCATATTTGAATTGCTCTAGAATTTTTTTTTTAACCCGGCAGCACTCGCAAGGGGGTCTATCAGACACCACGCACATTCATGTTTCGAATTACCCAACAGCTCATTTTTTAAAATTGGTCAAACCTAGAGTAGCTGCCTTTAAGGTCACCCACTTAGGAAAGGAATGATTATCTTTCACATTCCTAAAGCGGTTTTAGTAAAATTGTGGTTTTGGGGTGTGAAAGACCCCACGCGAGTGCCCGCGGTTCTTCTTTCTAGTTCAAATTGCCACACTACTTGTCCTACAATGAGGAGACGGAAAGTATGCGAAAAATGTTAGCAGAAGTTTTTTCGGATGATAAATCTACAAACGAATCAGAAGAAGCTGGTGATGCTATGGATGATGATGATATGACAATGATGCTATGATGATGATGATATGATTATTGTCATTGTTCCGATAGTGAGTCTAATGAATTGTTGGAAAATGAAGACATTACTGGTGATCCTGTGCATACGATCGCTGAAGTGATAAATTGTGTGGATCATAATTATAATTCCGATTACGAAACTTCTCCATAAATACCTTAAATATTTGTCAGAAAACAGCTTTTAAGTAAAAATTGTGCAAGTTTTGAACGTAAAAGTGATATTTGAAGAAAATTCAGTGCTGGGGTCTAAATTACCCCCTTGCGAGTGACGGTGTTTCTCTTTTCGCGCGAGTGCTGCCGGGTTAAGAAAAAAAATGTAAGGATCACCTTTTTAGCTAGTTGACCTGATTTTGTAGATTATGTATTGTGGTCAAGTAAACGCGAGAGATTCAAACATCATTAGTATGTTAAGACAAAAACGCCTCATTCTGGATATTAAGATAAAAAAAGATTTATTTAATTGTCAGAAGAGATGTCTATACCTTTTGGTTTTTAAACTTACTACTCAATCCCAAATATTCAGAAATAATGCGTTTTTTTAGTATTATTATTTTTATAAGCAATAATAATTCGATGAACTATCCAATTTCATATTAAAACAAAACAAACAAAATATTTATACTTTAAATGTGAGAAACAGTGACGTATTGTATGATTAAGGGGAGTCGGGGATGGGTGTTTGGGTCAAAAATGTCGATTTTCTGTTTTTCTTTTATTTTTAATCTGCATATCTATGTCTTTAATTTAAGACCAATATTATCAATTTCTGTTTAGTAGTTTTCTTTTTGTAAGCATTTTTCAGAAACTCTGTATGTCAGTTCCTACCTATACTTTAACTTTCTTATGCGATATAAGGTTTTTCAACAGTTAGGAACATTTTTCTCAGGAACTATAAAGGATATCAACATGTTTTGTTTTATTAATTCTTCCCCATTAATAGTTCTTTGATTTAAACTGAAGAATTTTAAATATCTCTGCTAAAAAAATTTTATATAACTTTAAATCGGATTTTTTGGGTTTTTTTAATACATATTTTAAAAAATCACTGTAAAAGTATTTTTTTAATATGAAATATCCTCAGTTTAAATCAAAGAGCTATATGTAAAGAACAAACTATAAAAAATTCATAATGATATCTCATATAGTTCCTGAGAAAAATGTTCCTAAAGTTAGAAAAATTAACATGGGCGAGATAGAACTATCCGACTCCCCTTAAATAATTTTTTTCTTCAAAACAAAAAGTATAAACAACGAATTGAATATTTATTAAAGAAAATAAAAAATAAATGGGAAAATGTTCTGTTCTACTAGCTATTCATTCAATTTAACACTTTTTTTACGAGCAATTGTAATTAAGAATAAATTAAGAAAATATTAAGACTGCCTTTTGAAAAAGCTCATTTGTATTTGAGAATTTTTTTACTCTGTTAAAAATGTGGCACTTGGTTTAACTAAAAGCATGGTTCATAATAGCTGCAAAGGATGTATGGTGCAATGTTTCACCATATTATAGGTTTATATTATAGGATTAGGCTGAACCTTTTCTCAAGTTTTTTTTTTCCAAAACCTGAAAAATGGTTTAACCTAATACCGAAAATGTGGTGAAACATTTTACCACACAGCCGTTGCATTTACTAGGAACCATTATTATGGTAAAACCAAGCATACATTTTAAAACGACGATGTAACACATCAATAAACTCACCTTCCACACAAGGATTCGACGAAACCGCTCTTAGTCCATTCCGTTTGACATACCTAGCTTCTGTCAGTTGACAAATATTATCATATGTCTTCCCATCGCTCCCACAAAGCGGTGTACGTCTTTTGCATACACATACCGCTTCTGGCGGATCGTGGATATCCAAATCACTTCTTACGCGACATACAAGATTATCTCCACAGCTCCCCAAACCTCTGGAAGGTATGTCTTCATGATAGCACCTCTCGCCCTCCTTGTTACCACACAGGTAACAACAATTGCAGATGTCTTTGACCATGCCTGCTAGGCAATTGCGAGGGGATTCGCAGTTACTTGGTTCGCAAGTACCACATTGGTCAAGTTCTTCTGACCATACAGAACATGTTGTAAGAGCCACAATAAGGGCTTTTACGATGTTCAAAGACAGGAAGCGCATGTTTGGAGAGTTCTTTATTAGCTGTGAAAAGAAGTTATAGTAGAAAGATGCATTAGGGAAGTTATCGGGGAGATCTAATCTTTATTTGATATTGAGAATGTTTACGGGTTTTGTGATTAGTTTTTTGTTAAAACTGTTGATGGCTTCCTGATCAGCCTACGCGTAGTTAAGTTATAAACATTGGAAAGATAATTACTCAAATCACATGCACGTGTAAAAGTAAAAAATGAAGCAGTGGTGGAACGAGTTAATCAATCGCAAAAGTCATCTTTGGCATCCTTGGATTTATTATTTTAAATATTTGTTTTAATAATATTATTAATCATCCGAAGGAGACATCAGATTTTAAACAGATTTACAAAGCAAACAGCTATTTCGAGACTTTATAATCTCAAAAATTTGAATATATGTATACATTTTTTTAATCAAATTTATACAAACAACCAGACGTTAAGCTCCGTATGGAGGCTAGAAAAAGACAGCCAGGAAACGTACAACCAACCTACAATAATTTAAAGTTACGTGAAGTTTTGTGGCCTGAGATAAAATTTACAGATTGTAGCCATAGTTAACTTTGGTGTTACAGTGTTGCACAAAAGTTTAGGCACAACACAAAGTGTTAGTTTTATACAAAAGTATTGAGACACAAGATAAAATCTTTATATGATTTATTCATCAAAACATATTCACTTAATAAAAATAATAATTTTATAATCAAGTAAAACATTTTAGTATTTCGTGCAACTTCCAGGTTGTTTTATTAACTACAAAACCCTTGTTTCCATAGAAAGTACCAGCTTTTGCAAGCTATCAGGCTCGATTTCATACCGCGCCTTTTCAGTAGCTGTTTTTAGCTCCGGAACGGTGGTATTATTATATTCTATCAATTCTTGAAACTATATTAGCACGCCAGAGTAGGAGTCGAATTTAGAACACTTTATCTAGGTTGGTTGGTTGGTAGACATATATATTCAGGTCTGTGTGCTTGGTCAGCGACCCGCTTATAAACCTTCGTCAAGTAAGACAGACACAACAGACAACACACACACACACATAAGTGGATCCATCTAATTTTTAGAGACAGAGGCCAACTAGAGGATCCCCAGAATCGGCTTGTCACCCCCCCAGAGGTATTGATTTGGTATGGGAACTTGGAGGACTTTCGGACCCAACAGATTTAACGAGCACGTACTCCGCATATACTCGACAAACACAAACATCCATGCCTTACCGGGATTTGAACCCGAACCCAGAGGCTCCAAAGGCTAGCGCCCTAACCGTTGCGCCGCCGGGTCGGCAACACTTTACTTACAAAACTAACCAGACGATATATACAAGTGTTGCCACATGGCATTGTGCAATGAATGACGATGACGTAATTACAATGATCAGTGAGTTAACACCTGAGCTGGTAATTTGGGCAACACATGAGCTAGTAATTTCACTTACAATAACAACATCCTCCCATCTTAAGTTAATTACACAACAGAAATTAACTTAACTACTAAATACTAATTACTAGCATCAAAATTTAAATTTAGAACATGAACAGCTAACATTAAAACACTTAAACATTAATACTATATCACATTAGGAATAATAAACTAATTTAAAGCTTTTAAAATTTAAAGTCCTAAAACATGAGTCTATCAGGTACTTTAATGACACGTCCATATCTTGATAATCTCTTTTCGTCTTGCTGAACCTTCACTAGACTCGATTTTGTATCTTCCAAACAATTGTCATGCTTAATTGGCATTACAGGTGGCAATTTACCTTCAACAATCTGCTGATGATCTACAACTTCAAGCGGGTACAACCTTTGAATGGGACGAAGTAAAACACCTGACTGAGTTTTAAGTCGCACTAATCTGGTTCTTCCATCCTTGCCAGGGAGTTACTCAATAACTCTAGCAAGTGGCCAGTCACACCTTTTCTTATTGTCGGAGCCGATGAGAACAATTTCATCCAACATTACTTCTCTTGATTTTAACTTCGGTAATTGCATCTTTAACTGTCCGAGATATTCATTCCTGAACCTCCTCAACAGTTGTTCTCTTAGATTTGTTCGATATCGCAATCTCTTGTCCAGGTTTTTGCTCTCTATCATGTCTAAATCTGGTGTACCAACTTCATCAATGTCTTTCAGAAACATATCTGGAGTGATTGGTTCAAGATCTGTAGGATTTTCTGTCATAACTGTCAAAGGCCTTTTATTGACAGCAGCCTCACAATCGCATAGTATTGTCTGCAATTCTTCATAACCCAAGACAGAGTTTCCAAGTACTCTTCTAAGCAGCTGTTTAAGTACGCCAACTAGTCGTTCATACCAACCTCCCCACCAGTTGGAGGCTCCAGTAAAATTGGTAGCATTGTCATAGCACACAGTGCTCGGTCTTCCCCTACGACCTATGAACCTTCTAAAACCTTGAAGAAAAGCATTAGTTGACAAGGAGGAAATAAGTTCAAAATGTACTGCCCTGTATACTGCGCACGTAAATGGCACGTAGATGGCCAAGCTTCCATGGGTTCCTGCAGCCAGACTGGACCCTCCCACCATCGAGATTGTAGTAATCGCCTTCCGTCACAACCTCGCGATGGTAGATCTGCCGGATTCTGAATCCCTAGGACGTGCCTCCACTGCTCACAAGAAGTCAATCGTTTTATTTCCGTTACTCTATTGTTGACGAAAACTCCCCATTCTTCATCTCGACAAATCCAGGCTAAGACTGTTGTGGAATCAGTCCAAAGGTAGGATTCCACATTGTCCATGTTCAGATTTTGGAGTACCGACGAATGCATACTTGCTCCAATTGTAGCTGCGAGCAACTCCAGTCGGGGAATGCTTACTTTCTTAATTGGCACAACTCTGCTTCGGGCTTGAACCAATTGAACTGTTACTCCAGCGACTGTTTCACATCTGATAAATACTGCTGCAGCATAAGCTAACTTGCTAGCATCACAAAAGGTATGTAGACTAATTCTAACCCCCTCAGCAACTCCAAACCATCTGGGAATCTCTATTTGTCTTATATATTGAAGATCTTGAGTCCACTTTACAAAGTCCTCTTTCAGGTCAGCAGGTACCTCTGTATCCCAAGTCTCCTTGGTCTTCCAAGTTGACTGTAAAAGAAGCTTAGGACGCAATGTGAAAGGACAGGCAACACCAACCGGATCATAAACTCTATTAACAGCTGCTAACATTTTTCTCTTGGTAACTGTAGTACTGTTATATCAACTTCCAAGCAATCTGAAGTGATTTTCAAAGTATCTGAATCTCTGTTCCACACTATACCTAGAACCTTTGACTCGTAACAACCTGGAATACACGTATTAAGGCAAGTGTGCTCCCACCCTCTCAAGTCAAATTGTCCTATGGCCATAGTCGCAGTTGCTTCTTTAATAAAATTGTACAGCTGTTCCTCCGTATCGACACTAGTGACACAATTGTCAACGTAGAAGCTATCTTGAAGCTTTTCAATATTTGAGGGGTGCCAATTTCTCTCTCCACTTTCACATATTAAACGCTCTTGAGATAAATGATGCTGAATAACTGCCTTCAACAGAAATGGCGATCATGTGACACCAAAAACTACTCTATTGTGACGAAGAACAATAAGGTTACCTTCAACGTCATGCCACAAAAAACGCAGATAATTCCTGTCACTCTTGAAGAGCCTAATCTGGAGAAACGCTTTCCTTATATCTGATATGACACCAATCTTCCCAGACCTAAACTTGGTCAGCACAGTAGGAATAGACTCTATTAGGTTAATTCCAGTTTCTAGACAGTCATTTAAAGAAGGATGGCCAGGTGACTTTGCAGAGGCGTCAAAGACAGGACGAACTTTGGTTGTACTATCCTCCTTTAAAATTGGTCGATGAGGTAAATAATGTCCTGTTTCAGATATTTCAGTCTGTGGAACCCTTTCTATTATTCCATCTTGCAACCATTCATCAAAAACTTCCTGGTATCTGTTCATCAAATTATCTCTTTTCAGCTTTTGAGTAGTGGATTCCAGTCGCCTCCTAGCTAAATCATAGTTGTCGGGCAGGGGCTGGTGACTAATCTTCCAGGGCATATGTGCTTCATATCTTCCATCTTCACCCTGGGAAACTGTTTCTTCAAAATGTTGCAAAATTGCTTGCTTCGTTTCTTCTGCGCTTCTCTGCTCCACAGGATCTCTAATACCTAACAATTCCAAATTCCATAAATTGGAGAGATTAACCTGTTCTACAAACAT
Source organism: Oedothorax gibbosus (assembly GCA_019343175.1). NCBI lineage: Eukaryota > Metazoa > Arthropoda > Arachnida > Araneae > Linyphiidae > Oedothorax > Oedothorax gibbosus. The sequence continues at coordinate 337,778 of JAFNEN010000487.1, forward strand.
TGTTGTCACTGTCGAGCTCATTCTTTCTTTCTGGGTTTCAGGGACTTTCCTATTAATGTCCAACCTAGCTTGGTTTCCATAGCAACTAAACAGTTCTTCAATTCTTTTCTTTGACCAGTAAAAAGTTTCCCTGCTACGTCAGCTCCAATGAGATTTTCAATAGGACCAGGTGTCTTCTCTATGTCTGTCAAATTAATATTCTATGACTTTAGTTCTCGAATCCAAGACCCATTCTCAATGGTAGGTATTTCACCACAAATAACCTTTTGGTCTAATGCTTCCAAACTGCACTGGTAACTGTCGTCCAAACTTCCCAGATATATTTTATAGCTCTTGTGTTGACACGCTTCAGTGACTTCCCCACCGAATAACCTGTGGCTGAACAATTCTTCTTTAATAGGTTCATAACCCATCTTCACTGCAGTCGACTTTAAGACGTAGGATTTTTGTGCTCCTGTATCAACTATTGCACGAACTCGTCTGTTTGTATTCCCATTCCTCATATTTACTACCAGCGTCTGCAGGAAAACCTCAGGACTTCCTGACGAACTGGAGTGCAATGATTCCACAGACTTATCCGAGACTTTAGCTTTAGCACTCTCCCCTTCATATGTGATTTTTCCCTCATATTTTTCAGCAATACCTTCGGGTAAATCTGAGCACATGATTGTTGTATGTTTTCTTCGACATATCAAACACCTAACAAAAGCCTTACATACTCGGCCAGTGTGCCCAGGAACTAAACAATTGAAACAGCATCGCTTATCGGAAAGACACTTTCTTCTTTGTGCTAATGACATGTCTCTGGCCTTAAAGCACTCACTGCTACTATGTTGACCATCACAAAAACAACAAAGTCTATTTACCCTGACTTCCTTTCCGGCAAACAAATCAGTGGCAGTAGAAATTCTATCTTCATTCTTCGGGTAGAGCCTCTTTTCAATGGATTTCCTGAACTTCTTAGCATCAAACCCCTCGGTAGCTGTACTGATCCTCTCTTCATTCGCTATCTCCTGCCTCACAAACGTCATCAGGTTTTTGAGTCTGTCCTTGGGTGTCCCAGCAGTATCCTGTCTCTGCCAAATTCTTAACAAATCCCCAGGAATACTTGACTCCACCATAGGGAAAAGCATGGCGTCATACATTTCAGTGACGACACCCAGACTGTCCAAAGCTCTCAGATGAGATTCGAGACGATCATACAATGAAGAAAGTGAAACTGCATTCCGAGAGTTTGTGTTTTGCATAACTAAAGTTAAAAGTTCTCTTATATATACTTCTACTAACCTATCTTTCTGACCAAAGAATTCCTTCAAGCTTTCCACTGCTTTGGGATAATTCTTATCAGTGGCCGGGTAACTTTCTACCAGTTCTTTGGCTCTAGTGTGCGGTTCCATACACTGTAACAAATATTGGAACTTATCGGCTGGGTCAAGTGTATTGTCCTCATGGATTTTTTTAAACTGTGCCCAAAATGGTAACCATTCCTTAATGTTACCATTAAATTTCCTCAGTTGCAGCTGCGGATGTTTATACTTTGTCTTCTTAGTTTCGCCTTCCGAACCACTTTCCGAGCCGTCAGTCCTCCCACTCTGTTCTTCAATCATCATGCGTGCTTTCATGAAGTTTTTCAAATAAATTTCCCTGGAAGCCAATTCTTTTTCTAATTCTTCTTCAGATTTACTTTCTTCCAGCATACCTTCAAAAATTGCAGAATCCAGCTTAAGTAATTCTTCATACTTGAGTTTCAAAGTTTCGAAACTTGCCACGGCGTCAATTCGTTCTTCTGCAGTTTCGCACTCCTTTCCCGCTATTACTTCGTTAAATTTCCGGGTAAAAGCGCGTCTTAACACAGTTCTAGATTGAACAATCTTATCCATCTTATTTGTGGGAAGCTTTACGTTCAGGGCGCCAAATATTATTATATTCTATCAATTCTTGAAACTATATTAGCACGCCAGAGTAGGAGTCGAATGGACAATTCCCATATTTTTTAAAAACTACTAAAAATACATTTTTTCGATAAAATTAACAACGCTGATTTCAAATATCTAGGTTAAAATGTACACAAAAAATTGTGTTATTAAATAGTCAATGTTAAAAATCGTCAATTTTTAGTTCTTGTTTGAATCGTTCTGCTATTGGCTGAGCGATTGTGACGTACAGCTGTGGACAAAAAAAAGTAAACTCTAGGATTATTTCGGACGTTAGTCATCTTATGGTATCGGACCTTTTTGACTTTGTGAACAAATAACATTCTGAGTTAAATTCATGACACAAAATTTGCATAAGGGGCCGTCTTCATATTAAAATTGTTACCAACTTCAAAATTTTGAATGGAAACACCCCTTTTTGAGTCCATATTTCAAATTTATGACATATTTTAACACGAAATACCAAGTTTTGTTAGCTTTTGAGAATTATTAGTGGAGTTAGAGACGTGCAAAGTTTAGGGGCTGTAATGTTAAATGAGTTGCACATAAAAGACTAGCCCACTCTATAAATAATTAAGATAATGAAACGAATTTTTTACTGAATAATAATTATAATAACCCAAACAAAATGCATACACTGTTGTGGTATTTAAAATAAATTTTATATTTTTAAATAATTATTATATTAATTTAAAAAAAAATTATGAATAGAAACCCCTTAATATTTTTACAGAAATGAATTTAAGACATGAAGTTTAAGCGAAATCCCAATTTTTAATTTTTAATGAAAAATTTTATCGATAATTTGCTGAATAAATCACAATTTTTTTTTTATTACCCTTTAGGGGACTGTATATAAGATTACATATGTGAACTTGATAAACAAATACGGCCTTGCAAAAGGAAGAAAACATTAAACCAACGACCTTGAAAATTCTGATGTATCACACAACAGGCGCCTTTAAGGTTGATTAATGATAGCTCATTTGGTTTTGGCTTAAATAACGTCACTAGAGCTACACAAGGGCTATTAAATATAGATATATACAACTGCCGAAGTGCCGGAAAAGCTATGAGTGAACATAAGTTAAATCTGTATTTGGAATAAGTAACGTTAACCAAAGTATCTATAATAATAAAAGAAAGAGTCTGTCTGTCTGTGTGTGTGTCTGTTATCGGATCGTAAAAGACCTACTTATACTGCCCACAGGAATTCGAAATTTTAAAGATAGATTCCCTTTAATACTAACGTGTGAAGCCTGAAAATATATGTCCACCAACCAACTAACGTGTGCACCTGAGGCTTAGTTTTTTCATATTTGTTCCATTTTTAGAGAAAATTCGAATTTTCTGAAAAAAATACACCACTTTCGCTCAAATCCGATAATTTTTTCTCTTTCCTGATGCCATCGGCTGAAAAAATTAAATAAAACTTTTAACGAAAACATTTAAAATTCAAAATGTTTCTTTTGCTATTACTTTCAGAAACTAAATTCATTATTTGAAAAATAATTGACATGTTTCAAGTGACGTAATTCCGCCAGTCTTCATTCCTGGATTTTATTGTGGGTTTATTTGATGATTTTTTCATTGATTTTTCTGTTGACTGCATGTAGGCATATTTAAGCAATAAATGTATAGTTAAGCTATTACTGAACTACGATGGTTAATAAAGGCCATCGCACTAGAGCTATTAATGTTTTATGTCTTTATTTTTTCGCCAAAGACGTTGCCAAACTCGCCAAATTATTAACTAAAATTCGCCAAATAGGCGATTTCTTTTATAAATAATTTATAAGCTGGTCGGTTGTTCGAAGGTCATTGTGTTAGAGCTGTATAATGGGTGTGGGTAGCTATATCTATTTTCTCGCCAAATTATTTTCCAAAACGCGCCAAATGAGCTAAAAGGTTTTATGTATTTATGAGGGAATTGTGATGACATTTATGAGTGCATTTTATAGCTTATTTTTCATTTTGGAATTTTAAGGCAATGAAACGGGATTTTATACTTTATAACGAGCGGGAACAATAACATAAGTTTATGATCCTATAACAGGTTATATGGTAAACATATTTGGAACGATTTGATACTTTTTTAATAAGTGCGAAGAACGGGTATAAATTTGCTAGTTTATTATATTTTAAGAAAAATATAAACTATCGAATTATAAACTTAAGGCTATGTCCTCACTACGACATCAAACGCCACAAAGGCAACAAATGCAACAAAACTTGGCGACCGCCAAGGACGCCAAGCGATGCAATAGCATGGGGGATGACTCTGCCAAGTCGCCAAATTTTGTTGCTTATGTTGCCTTTGTGGCATTTGTGGCGTAGTCAGGACATAGCCTAATGTGTATCATTTTCATAGTCATCTCTAGAATAGCTACGTTTAAATTGATTACTTTTTAATAGAAGTAAGCCTTCTAATATTTCATCTATTATTATTATTCGCTCTTATTTATTCTTTTTACTCGTTACTCGTAAATATTGTTTTAAAATCGATGTCCAATAAAAATATTTGTTTATGTAGCTCTGCTTTATTCATCTTTTATTTAAACGTAGAAGCGATGCGCGGTATTTAAGAAAAATCTACTGGACAACTTTTAGGAAATTGAATCTAAGTTTACGAAATTAAATATTAAAATTTTTCGTTGTGTATTTACATTAGATTTTTGCTTCAGGCAAATCATATACACACATGAACTATGTATTTGAGCCTGTATCCGAAAAAAATATATTCTATTCATCTTTTAAAATGTTTTTATTAAATTTCAATGCATGCATCTCCAATTAATTTTTTTTCCAATGGGGCTGCAAAATTGGCGGTCAAGCCTTTACAGACTCGGCATGTTCCACAGAACAGAGAGCCATTTTTTAAAAATATTTTTGTTCAGTGTCTTGTGTTAAAGTCAATTTATTTCGTATATTTAAACAAATAATGTTTATAATTTTTTTTTTATTTTTTGGTAAGGAAGTATATTAGTTAATTAACGCCCCATAGAATTGCTTAAAAATGAACTCACAATAAATTTAATATTTTCTAAATAGCGCGTGTATGTGCACGCGCTATTTTTTCTTCTTTAAATCACTTATATATTTTTAAACTTCATCACTGAACATTTTTTAATGGAGGATTACGGTAAGAATCTTTGTAATTAACCCAACTTTAAGAGGCGAACTCTTGAATATAATTATACGGATGCAATGCTTTTTTTAAAATAATAATCAACTATGGTAAGTGCTCAGAATATTTTTAAAAACATAACTATAGGCTTGTGTTGCATTTCCATGTTTTATTTTTTTAATTAAAAATGAAATTTTTTATTTTACAGTAACAACGATTTTTCGCATTTCAAACTATTATCGTCTGCTCGTCTATCGCTGAAAGTGTTTAAAAATATTTCATCGTCATGAAAATATTATAAAATAATATGCAGTTAGATATAAAAATCTTTGAATCCTATTCATAAAATAAAATCTGTTAATAACTAGTAAAATAATTGAAAAATACGTACCAATAATAATTTATTTATTTTTTAAAGACAATTTATAGTTTATTCTGTCATTCTTAATTCAAAAATTCCAATTAATATTTTTATTTTTTATTAGAATTAAATTAATTTGATTTTTTTAATAAATTATGGATCAGAAAACATTCATTAAAAAACCTAAATCACACGTCCGTCTCTCTCAAATATGTAAACTAAAACTTAACTACAACTTTCAGCATGCCAACGAATGATTAATATTCAATAATAAATAATAAAAAAAAATTAAAAAATTGTATCTTTATAAACAAGTTTACGAACAAAACATATACCTAAACTTAAAACATATCGTGGCTCTCATAAAACAGAAATATTGTTGTCTCGTTACTCAATGGCGCCCAGTATAGAAATCCTTGACATACACAAAAAATTTTAAATTTAAACTTTAATAAATAAACTTAAAATGTTAACAATACAGTTGAAGTAAACCTGCAAAAAGGTGGAAAAAATTAGACTTCATCACCATTAACTTTTGATCCCTTGCAGGGCTCCTCAACATATTATACCTTATATTTCAATATTTCGCTTTTCCCCTCGGACGAACCTATAGACTACGCTTGTTATTTCAGAGATGGTCCCCCAAAGGACATCAAGTGATTCGATTAAATAACTCGTCAAATATTCATCCAAATGTAACAAAAACTAAGATTTAGGGGTTTTCGAGGGTGCTTAACATTTCTAAGTCAATAAAATTGGGTGTTGCTATTGGAAATTTTAAAGTTCGTAACATTTTTTATATGAAGACGGCCCCTTATGCAAATTTCAGTTTGATCTCAATCCCTCACGGACGTCGTAGCTTAATGGTAGCATATGCGATTCTTAATCAATAGGTCCCGGGTTCAAATCCCCTCTCTCGGCAGATTTACAAATGTTTTTTTCCAAGCTTTTTTTTATTTCACACAGGAAACTCATCGTTTTAAAGTTGTCCTGGATAGTTTACTTGCATTTTTTAAGTTTTCATGAATTATTTAAATTTCAAATTTTTTGAACGCTCATTACAAATGGCTAGAACTAATGTTTTTTTTAGAGAAAAACAATTTTCCCGTTCCCCAAACGAGTATTTAGGCTTTCAATGCGCCCTAGAATACTGCCCCATGTTGAATTCTGATGTTTTTTTTAGAGAAAACAAAATTGCCCGGAATGTCTTCATAAATGCCGAAATACGTGGAGTAAAAGTTAAAAGTTAAGGTTATTTCTTTCTTGTTTTATGTTTCGAATTGTGTAAAGTTGATAAAGTTTTAATAGTATTTTGTGCTGTTGAAAGATGTTCTAATTCCACAGGTCATTCATAACCAAACTATCGTTTTTACAACTTTCCTTGTCAGATTAAAATAATATGAATAAAGGTACTACTGTAGAAAGCAAAAAGTCGTCGTTCTTAATTTTCCGAAAATTAAATGGTTTCGTCTGAACGTGTAAAGAGCGTGACATATTTTGTTTGCGCAACTTTTAACCATCGGAATAAAAGGAAAAATTTGAAAAAGTACTGATTTTTCCAAAAATAGCAATACAATACTATTAACGTGGAAAGTCTGTAAGTAAACATTATTAACAATCTTTTCAGCTATCCCAAGTTGCTACATTTGACATGTTATCCGTAGATAGACTACTTAAAAAAACTTAATCTAATTATTGTGCCTTTATGGCCTGCCTTTTTTTGCCATGAATTATATGTAAATTTATACTTTAAAGAATAATTAAGTCAGTCCATACTCCTATTAAATACTGGTTCTTTTTTTGGATCACGTCGCATGGCCTCGTCGATGGCTGAAATCCATCATTTTCGCTGTACCGATTCTGTTGGTAAGTAAAAATATATCTTTTCTGGTGCAGTTGCAGTCGTATTACGACACTCGGTAACTAAGCAGTTAGCAATATGCCATTATTAAATAATAAATACAAACTTGCTGCATTAATAAAAACGAAAATCGCAAGTTTTGCGAAACGATTTGTGAAATATCCCGCCTATCGCTATATGCAACTGAGGTGTTTTGGTCACGTGTTATGTACATGTACGTCACAGTCGATTCCCCACGGAACGTACTGATTTTCGCGCGCTTTTTAAAAGCCTAACTTTGAACTCAAATAAAAAAAATAACTGCGCATCGGAGAGCAAAAATTTTTCGGCACGTATTTTGTCTCACCTATTTACGTCGAATAAAAATATAAAAATAAAATGTGGGAATTGTCCATTTAGAACACTTTATTTACAAAACTAACCAGACGATATATACAAGTGTTGCCACATGGCATGACGAATGAATGACGATGACGTATTACAATGATCGGTGAGTGAACACCTGAGCTGGTAATTTGGGCAACACATGAGCTAGTAATTTCACTTACAATAACAACAGGTGGAATATTATTTGCCATTGGTATAAACTACTCTAGTAAATATTTTCCAACATTTTCAATGGAATTAAAGTACAGATTGTAAGCAGGCCAATCTAGAACTGTGATATTACTGGTTCTGAATCACTCTTTAGTTGACCTTAATATATGTGTGGTCTGTGGAGGCATTATCTTGTTGGAATTTCCAACTTGGGCTGCTTAAAATCTCCCCTTAAGGTAGACCCGTAGGATAAACATGATTTTTTTTAAATTTTGGTGCTAAAAATGTAAAACTCATTATACATTTAGAGTATATTAGTATAATCAATATAATGTAAAAAAATGATTATAACAGATTAATTTTTTTAATTAATTCAAAAAAATTTAAAGTTCTTTTTAAAAGCCTACTCCTTTTTTTTCCTTTTAAGTTACAACTATAAATTTTATTACAACTATAATTTTAGCTGCACAATTGCAATTCAATTTACATACATAGATTTAGTTTTCAGTCTATCAACATCAATATTTTTAATAGTATTATTTGGGAAAGGGAGTCAAAGTGGAAACCTAAAAATAATTCTAACACTAATTACTGTTTTAAAGAAATCTAAGGCATTTCCCAAAAAGAAAGCCTTTTATATCAATGTGCTCCATCACTATTGTAATAATGAAGCTATATTACATAGATAAAAAAATAGAAATTCTTGGTCGTATGTGGTTGGTTGAAAGAGTGTTTAATAAAAATGAGAAAAATGGTAATGAATCATTTATGCGTATCAGTGTCCCTCAGTATGGGCAGTATCAATGATCCCCAAGCTGCAAAATTGCCCAATTCAATTTTTAATCTAAACTTGCTTAATTTACTTAACAAAAAAGCACGAGGAACCGAAAAATAGTAGTTTTCCTTACCATAAAGGTTTTTTTTTTCTGTTGGAAAATCTGCAGAAAAATTGAATTGCAATTGTGCAGCTAAAATTTACTTTTAACCTTCAAAACCCTAAATTCCATATATTATTTAAAAAAATTCGTACCAAACCAAGATTTTTTGGAGGTAGCTTCTTACTATTATGTCATATTTTAAAGCTGTTTCGAAACTTCCTGCAACAATCTTGTGTGAATTAAGTAGGGTGTATCAAGGTGCACCATCTCTCCCTACTGATCTATAAATCATATTGCATACGTACGTTTAAAAAACTTCTGAATTTTTTTACATTCTTAAATTAAATTACTACTTACATTAAATTACTAATGCTTTGATGGTTAAGAATCATTAGAAATCCCATTTTCACTAATATTAACGATAATAATAAATAAAAAAATATTTCAATTAACCCTTTAAAGATCAAAGGCGTGGTCGAGTCGGCTATATATCTTCATTAGCGGTAGAGTGTATACTTTCGAGTTGTTTCTGAAATTTTTTACCTACAAGAAATTGAGACTGGACGAGTTTATAGTGAGTTTTTTGTTGTTGTTGTGGGCGCGTCTGGTTCTTAAAGGGTAAAAAAAAGTTTTTAACGTAACTAATACCCATCATAAACCATTCACCAGAACAATCTCTTAAGAACTTAATTTGAAGAAATATCTTCAAACCTTTCGGCCCTGATTCAGGAACTAGTGGGTGTACGCCCCTACATTGGCCCTGTTCTGTGGATCAGACATAAGGGTGCGGTGCCCCTTCTGTTTGGGGTGCCTAGGTTACCTAGCAACGGGGACAACGGACGAGATTGTCTTGGGAATTGTAATAAGGAAGATCGCATTAGTACCCTGGTCGGGTAAGTTTGTACAGAAATCATTAAGGTACCTGGACGTTGACCTAAAAAGTAGGAAGTATTCAGATTTGCCGAGATGTTTTTGTATTGAAAAGGGAGCTTGGGTTTGTTTTGATGAAAAACTAAATTCTGGATTTAGGTATACGTTAAGGGGGTAAGGCCCGCTGCAAAAGTTCCGGTAATGTTTTCGATACTGAAATCCGTAGTTACGGATTTACCTGCGGTTTTTAAACAAGTAGTGACAAGGTTAAACGCTTCTGCAGTAGCAAATGTATAGTAGAAAAGGTTTCCGCACTTCAAATTCACTCAACATTCTCACTAATTGAATGCAAACCGTAACTAAAGTATTAAAGAACCGTTGTATGTGAAACGGGCTTTACACGTCTATTGCTCTCCCTCACTTCAAATATGATGTTTATAGAACAATAATGGTGTTAGATTTTTTTGTTTGCTAACTAGCAGATATGTGCACGAAGGATTTCAAATGGTTTCATATGTAATTCCAATATATATTTTTGTATTTTTATATGAATAAGGTTTTAAGATATAATGTACATAGTTTAAAAGAGCAACTGTGTGTTAAACATATGTATACACATTACACATACAAGGAGTCTACACATACTCTAAAAGATAATTTCTAACCGAACAAATTACCGTGAATGTAACTACAGACTCCTTGTATTTGTACGTTATTTTTTTAACGCACACATGATGCATTGCCATTCATTTCACACACTACACTCTTAAAACAAAAGAGTGAAATTCACTCCTATAGGAGAAGTGCATTTTCGGCACCGGAAAGGAGTGGAAATTAACTCAGACTGAGTTAAAACCGCTTGTTTTAAGAGTGTAGGACGCAGATTGTTTTCTTTTATTTCTTTTACCCACTCCGAAAAAGAGTGAAATTCACTCCTATAGGAGAAGTGCATTTTCGGCACGGAAAGGAGTGGAAATTAACTCAGACTGAGTTAAAAACGCTCGTTTGTTTTAAGAGTGTACTATTTAATTTTTTTATATATACACAAAAAACATCCCCTTGTTGTAACTTATTAAAAAAACATTAGTTTATATGATAAGGTGAATTATACAAAAATATAAATCATTTGAAATTTTTATAAACGGTTTAAAAAACGAAATTGCTTTCGTAGACTTGTATTTATTGCGTTAAAAAACAATTATGTCATGGTAGATGCTAGCAATACAAATTTCAATTTACTACCTACATTCAGATTCAATTATTCCTACTTTAATTAAAAACTCATAAAAAATGCAATGCAATATTATTTGTGACCATTAACTAATGAGAAATTCGCACATAAAAAATCCCTACAAATTTCTAAACAAAAGTGAAAGTGTCCTTAAACACCCCATGTCACGCTTTTATCTATGTCATTATTACATCCATAAACTTCATCCGTTATTTATGAAAAGTAACCTAGCTCCCAAAAACTACTGATCGGATGAGGTCTGATTCTCACTAAGGTCGGAATCAAAGTACTACTTGCCGAGTCTATTCGTCATCTGGAAAAAATACACTTGCGAACTAGATGCTCTTACTTAGAACAGTTGCTATTAGAGTCTGTTATTTTTTTTGCAAATTAGAAATAATTAGTACTTGAGTGCACGGTCATGTACTTATATGCATATATTGTATAGATAATTTATTTTGAAATTTGCAGGCGTACTTGTACTTTAAATATGTCAACAATGACATTCTTTTTGGTGGATGAAGTGGCTAATAAAAAATGAAAAAAAAATATTACGTATTTAAAAAAAATTTAAAATAATTTACGTAATTTAATCTACACATCATTTAATTAACACGAAATTTTTTTTTATTTTACGTGTTTCGGGAAAAGTATTTTTTTTGGTTGTGCATCTGTAAGTATATTATTTTTAATTTTAGTTTTCCAATTACTGTGAAAAAAATTAAAGTTCTTACCAATGGTACATTTGGGCCGGCATTAACTGTAAGCCTACTTTTGGGCCACTCTGTATAATGAATTAAAAATGAAAAGTAGTGGTCGTCATCTTACCCAAGTCGTTTTACTCGGTACAGCTGGTTTTGCTTTTGAACCAATTTACCTGCACTAAATTTAAACGTCATCAACATAACAACAATTGATATAAAACTTAAAACAAAATCAATCCTATCGCTCAATTCCTAAGCCGTGAAACTAAAAATTAAAAGAAAAGTCGTTTTTCTCTTCTCCTCGCAAAAAAGCCATCAGTTGCAGTGAGCCTTTTAATTAGTAACCCGGGTCTTAAAATATACGGGTAAATTTTCCAATATTTCCTATTAATGAGGAGATATTCCATTTTCGTCATCTTAACTTATTTCCCTTGCTTAAAATGCAGCTAAAACTGTTGTTCATTGATAAACATAGTCTTCTGTTAACTTTAATCTTATTAGTCAATTTATTCAGTTTTTATTAGGTCATTTTTCCGTTTTTTAAAAAATATTTTTTTGATTATTTAAAACATTACACATAAAATTTTTTAATTAAGATAATTAATTTTTTGTTAATAAATATTTGTTAAGTGAAGAACACACGTCTTAATTTTATCAATACGTTTTTCTTAATTACTTTTGTAGCACATTTTTTACAATAATTTTTATTGTTTAATTATTGGTTCATTGTTTAATGATAATGTAGGTTTCATTAATTAAGTGGTACGTACAAATGCCCCTGCAAATAGCAAATAATTTTTTTTATAGAATATAAAAATAGACTACACAATCATATAACCAGGGTCTTATATTGTAAAAGAAACAGGTAAAAAAAATCATGTTAATTTCCTTTTTATCTGTGCAAAAGATTTAGCGAGTATACACGGCTGTCTCCTAGCAACGTAGTATTGGGTCACCTGAGATTTTGAATGGGGAAACTTCCGGGCCATTTTACCACCAGCATGGGAGCATCACACTGTTGACGTTTACCGGGGGAGGTAATTTCACAAACGGTAAGGTAAATTATTGTGTTAAAAATCAATATTTAATTAATTATTATTGTTATTTTATGATTTAAGGTTATATCTACTGAGTGGTAGTTTTAAAATTCTAAAAATTTAAATGCAACAGTTTTAAATATGAAATTATATAATTTTTTTAAAAATCAAATAGCCTATCGTAGTGACTTTACATGTATAAAAGGTAGGATGCATATTACAATTGTATTTTTGCAGAGAAAAATAATATTTTTATTAAGGTAAGTATTTTAATTACAGATAATTAATAATTTTTGATAATAATATATATTTTTTTAATTTGATAATTAATAAAAATTGTACAGATAAAAAAAATGTAACAATAATAAATAATTATAGCTATAACTTATAATTAACTATTTTATTTTTCATTCTAAAAATTGTGTAGCAACATACTATTTAAATGTTTGACTATTTATATATATGTTGCTAGATGATTTCAAATGATACATTTGTTTTAAATATGATTATTAGTAATAAATATTTATCTGTCCTTTTTCCTATAATGATCATTTTTGTTTATTGGTTAGAGATAAATATTTTGCAGTTATACAAACAATTATTGTTTTAATTGAACACACTTTTTTAAGTTGTGTGATATAAAACTAATTTTATTTCATTATTGATTTCTCATATTTTAGATTTTATTTCAAGTTCCATTAAACATTTAAGACGTTTTAAAAATCTTGAATATCTTTTTTAAAATTTCGCAATAAAATAATTAATATCCTTGTAAATAATAACTGTGGAGTAGGAAAGCGGTGTTTTCAAATCTACTTTTAAGAGTGTATTTTTTATATTAAATACAAAAAAAACTCTCCAAAATTAAAAGACAATTTAACAAAACATTTAACATTACATTTCTGTTTCAATGTTTCTTATTATTTCCTAGGTTTCTAAAAACTACTTATATATTACTTCGACATTTAAATAAATAATATAATTCAGACACGCGAAAGTTAGAGATGATCTTGACTCCAATATTTTATTATAGCACGCATACCCGCATCCGCTTGTTCTTGTAACCTAAATGTCTCTTCCAAAAACTGTACATAACAATGATTTACAGGAACATTGGCTACCCATATGTTTTTTTAATTCATTGTTAAGGTTAGAATTTCATAATTATTTTATATAAAATATTAATGATTGTTTCCATAAAATATTTTATGCGTCATCGTTTTTTTAATAATTATGTAATATATGTTAATTGTCTTTCGGAATTCAAATATTTTATTATTTTATACTTCGAATGGATTATAATTTCTTCGAATTTTGTTTAAGTACATTTTTTTTTATCTTTATCTAAATGTCGTTCAAATTACGAAGTATTGTATGACGTAGGTAGGTTTTATAGGGATATCAAATTGTTCCATGGTAACATAGGATACTATATTATATCTTTCGGATATTTTTCCGATATCGTCCAACCATTCTGATATTCAGTAGAAATAGAATCCCATACCAATTCCTATAAATTTAATTCATTAAACTATCCAAAACCAAACCAATTTTAACAATTTTACCTTAACTGTAAAAAATATAAGGAAAATAGAGTTAAATTAGATTTGTTTTACAACATTAATCAAATAAAATGTAAATAGAAGGTTTTCATAGAAAAATATTATTAGAAATTAAAAAACTATAACCATTACAACTATTAATTTTTTTAAAAAAATAATTTCCATGATTTTTCTAGTAGTGCTGCCATCTTTTGAAAATATTTAGATTCAAGTGATTTTACATATGATTCAACCATAGTTTAAATTTTAGCTTAGTATGTTGTTATTTTGCTAAAAGTAAAATTAACAAAATATTAAATATGTAAATTATAATTAATGAAATATGGAACTTTATAACAAAACGCAGCATTTCGAAGAACTAAAAAATAGATTAAATTTTCATTTATAATACAGTTAATTTAGAATAATTTAACAAAAAGTTATCTGAAAATTAAACACACATTTAACTACTACGCTTAAATGGAAATTTTATATTATAATTACAAAACTGGTAATCAAATTATCTTTTTTATAGGATAGTTAAACACATGGATTCTATTAATGACATTCCTCCTTGAACATTGATTGAACTTCTTATTCTAAAGATGTGGTAAGTAAAAAGTAGGTTTGTAACAGAATCTGTCACTTAACCCGTTACCCGCTTCCACACAACAGTTGTATTTAACAGGTAAAAAGGTGCCAAACACAGCATTAATTCTATATTAAACATTTACATGCTAAATTTGGCTAGTTTATTTTATTTTATTTCGAAAATTAAAAGAATTAAAGTTTCTCGAGCGATTGTTGCGAATGGCAATGGTGATTTAATTCTAATAAAAATGGCTTCTTATGCTTTTTAAATGAGCATTAAATTTTGCAGTTTTTTAAATAATTGAAGTACTTCGAATTCTTCTCTGAAATTTTCAATGTATTCTAATTTCGATGCGCTGAATTTTTTGACGTATCACACTTGTCCGTAGCATTTGTAGTTTGGGCTATGAAAGTGGGTGACGGACAGACGGACGGACAGACAGACAGACCGAACGATTATAATACCTTCCACTTTTTACGTTATAAAAAACGTAGTGTGGAAGCTAAAACATGTCTGACATGTCATTACTAAATACAATAAAACTCCAATTATCCGAAATCCAATGGCATTATTCTGCTCAATTAATTCATCTATCCGTACGCCTTAGGTGTGTAGATATGTGGTGAATTTTTATTTTATTAAATTATTTTTTTCTTTAAACTTTTTTTCTTCCATTTTTAACATTCGTACTGTAATACATTAAAAATATACTTTTTTTCGAAAAATATCCAATTACCGAACTTCCATTTCCTAATTTAGGCCCCATCGATTCGCTTAAATTGGAGCTGTACTTTATTTTTTCACCAATATATGTTATAAAAACTTTTTTGTAGCGACTGTTTGTGCTGGGACGGCGGGAAAGACAGCGATTCGGAACATTGCGGGAAAATATCAGCAGAAGATACCGAAAAACTTTGGAGATGGAACCGGTATTCATCAATGACAGAGGTCAGATAGTGAACAACCAAAATCATTAAAAAAATTTTAGATGTTAAGTTTAATCTGTAATTCTATGTGTATATTCCACATTGTAAGTGGAAAATATACGTAAAAAAAAAGTATGACTTGAAATTACTAAAATATGCAAAATTTTAAGATAATTTATTGATGCAGATCTTAAATTGAATAGTTTAACAGTAGTTACAATAGTTGCAATGGCACTTACAATAGTATTAACAATAGTTACAATAAAAGGTAATGATATACTAACTTAATGCCTTTTTCTTAATGTCTTCTTCCTACGTAGTGGGTATAAGATGACGAAAACTGATCCTGATTTTTTTTAATTTAATATATTTCATACTTCGGAAAGGAAGTGCGGCATTTGAGTTATTTTTTTTTATTATTTTGCATTAAAGTTCAAAGAAGTGCTGGAACAAAAATCATTTTTATTGGTGCCTTTTATTTAACTGAGGACAAGAGTCTAAGGTAAAGTGTATGTTCGCCATCCTACCCTATCTTCCTGCATATATTTATTAAAAAATTTGGAGATTCTTAATTAAGACTCAAATGTATGAAATAATGGGACATGCAAAGTGCTGTCCTCAAGTTTTCAATAATTTAAATAAATAATATGAGCATTTTGAATTTTTCAGATACATCCATACTTTTTTCAATTTTTAATTGAAAACTTTAGCAGGAAGGAATGCACTCTTTTTGAACCAGCTCCTCAGCAACCGTGAGTTTTTTTATACTATTAATTTACCAGGTTGCATTATTAGCAGAATTGTATATCATAATTCATATCATCATTGTAAATTGTATATTTCAAATCATAAACGAGGCTTAATATGTATAAGTTAGTAAAAGTGAAATATAACAGAAAACAAATTAAATGAATTTGTGTATTTAGATTTTTTTAATATATTTTATTGACTAATGCTCATTTCAAATGCAATGGTTCTTGCAACGTTCACAGCACTTATGGTGCCGGATGATCGCAGCGGCAAAATAACGTCCATTGGATCTTTCACATAAAGCGGAATCGAAA
Source organism: Oedothorax gibbosus (assembly GCA_019343175.1). Classification (NCBI taxonomy): domain Eukaryota; kingdom Metazoa; phylum Arthropoda; class Arachnida; order Araneae; family Linyphiidae; genus Oedothorax; species Oedothorax gibbosus. The sequence continues at coordinate 354,441 of JAFNEN010000487.1, forward strand.
ACCGTACTTACTGTTTTATCTCCTGGTTTCATTCAAGTAGATACAATGTTAAATATCGCTGCATTTGCAATGTAAAGCAATACATTTTTTCATACTTCAAATTAACTTAACATTGCCAATAGTTTATTAAAAACCGCAAGTAAAACCGTTAAGGGGGACCAGACCCCCAAAAATTTTCAAAAATGACCTTTCAATATTTTTAGTGTTTCTTGAAGTATGAAATCTTAGCTTTTCATCGATATCTTACATAAAAGTTTCGAGTACTGGAAGTATTTTTAATATTTTTTTAAACAAACGTTGTTTCGGTAAAATCCAGTCATGTTTTATAGGTAAGAAACCACTATTGTTTACTTTAAACGGTTATATCTCAAAACTTACTTTTTCAATGTTCATGTACATTTTTCTCAAAATCTACTTTAAGTATCAGCCTGAATTTTTATACGTATTTAAGAAGTTTGTTTCTAAAAACCGCTGGAGGGATTTGACTATAGATATCTTACTTTTTTTTAAAAATATTATTGATGATTTTTAGGTAAAAAATTATGTAGTTTCACTTAAAAAATTATAATTTAAAAACTAAACAAAAATTTTGAAAATGCCTCCATTAAAGTATAGTTAAACATCCATTTACCAATTAGTAAAAATTTCATTAAAAAGTATCAAACAGATTCTGAGAAAAAGGTACATAAAAAAGGTCATTTTAACATGGGCTTCAATGGATGGCTCCGGTCCCCCTTAATACGATTTTTGCTTTCGATTTTTGCTTGACTTAACGTTGCAACTGCTTTCATACGGCATCGTAAGTGAGGCTAACATTAACGGAACCCATGTGAAACGGGTCTTTGATATTTTGCTTTTGATTAGAAACTGCATTTGTGGCGGTACATATAAAGAGCACAAATCGAAGGCTGTTTTCGAAAACGTGTTACCAGGCACTGTTGACAGGCATAAGGTACTGCCTGCTAATGAAGGACCTAGAGTTAAAAGCTATCCCACCAATGCTTATGGAAAAATTGAATTTCAAATGGATGGCTTGGGACTTTTAAAACCAGCAAAGGTATGTTTATATTTTATACAAGTTAAATTAACAAAAACATTTTTTAAGTCACTATTGTAAAATTTTTCGTATATTATTAAAATTAAAGGTCACGCATTTTCCCGAAAGAAATGTAATAAATATATATTTTTAAATTATTATTTAAAGAAATTTAGATCTATTATAGGAGAATATGTGATAGAATTTATAAGCATAAAATTTGAAAGTATTAAATTAAATTTTTTTAATCCCGCGCTTCAGACATTTAGCTTAAGAAATGAATTCCTTGTTTATTATTGTTTGAGGATTTTAATTTAAAAATACAAAATTCTAGTCAGTTCTCATATTTAATAATTAAAAAATAATTTGATGACGAATAATTAAACTTCTGAGCCAAAAAATATAACAAGTTAAAAATATTTAGGTTTTATAATTCATTTATATTTTGTTAATAACTAATCAACTTCATTTATCAGTATAATTGTGCAAAGAACTTTATAACAATTCTTAAAAATACATTTTAAATGATCTTTCCAGTTAATATGATTTTTGTTATTAGGCTGCATTTTGGTGGATTCGGTTCATTTAAGTTCATTACAATTTTAAATGAAGTTTTAAATTACTACATTATTATTTTTAATTGAGCTGTATTTTAGTACATTCGGCTTTCCGAGGACAACTGCTTGGACTCTTTGGTAACTTTGATGCAAGACTACTGGAAAATGAATGAACCCCGCCCACCTCAGTTCATAATATCCGTCATAGGAAATACCTCATCATTTGTGGAAGACCAGGAGTGGAAAGAATCCTTTGGGGATGCCTTAGTTAAAGTAAAGCAATTTTTTAGTATTTCATTACCCATTAGCGACGATTGTAAAGAAAAATTTACCAAGTAAAAATTAAATTTCTGCTAAGGTTAATCTAAATAAAAAATATATAAGACGAATGAAGAGCATAGTCATGAATAATTTTATGCAGGGCAATTTGAGTTTTAACAAAAAGGAATTTTAGTAAACGTTAAGCTATAATTTTTTTCGGAAATGGATGTGTTAATGGTATTCGCTATAAGTCGTCGATGAGTTAAGCTTAACATTTTTGTACAATTTTGAGCTTCAGAAATTGTATTGTTTACACTTTATTTTAAATAGTAACTGGTTTGGAACTTGTTTAATGATTGAACTTTATATTCTATGACAATTTTAGTGGTTACTTTTAATGTGTTTTTTATCAATTTTATTAAATGAAACATTTAAAAATTAACTCGCAGTAGAACTCTTTGTCTAACTTTACTCCATAAAAATGGAGTAAATTTATACCAAAAGGGGCTATGGTTTAACCTTAAAGAGGTTAAAAAAAACCCGAGTGGCAGTAAAGCTGCCGACTGCGACATTTGACGATAGAAAATTCGATGGGACGAAGTCTGCCAATGAATGGCTCGGATCATTTATCATTAATGAATTTTCACCATTTAATGAATGGCCTAAACTACGGCTTGTTATACTTGGGAGAATGTAAGGTTTGCAACTAGACCCTTCAATTTGTCTGACGATGTACCTTTGAATAAAAAAAATTGAGTAGTATTTCTATTGATTGATAGTTAAATTAAAAAATTGTTTTACGAAACATGGTTTCAATCTTGCTCAGGCACTTTTTACAGCAAATGCATGGTTATTCACTGGAGGCCTAAACTACGGCTTGGTAAAAGTAGTTGGAGATGCGGTACGAAAAAGGCAATATCTACTTTCAACTAAAGAGCGAATGATCCATGGAATTCGATGCATTGGAGTTGCCAAATGGGGCTGCGTGGAAAACAGCGATTTGCTCATAAACACAGATTCCAAGGTACGTATGTCTTCAAAAAAAAAATATGTAATATACTGTCAAAAAGTTTGTGATAGGTTTCACCATAAGAGCTGCAACGGCGGTGAAATGTTTCACCACACAAAGCCGTTTCAGCTATTTAAGAATAATATTTTTAATGAAACCATTCGTCAAATTTTTAACAGTGTAATTATTTGAATTTTTATAAAATACTTCTGCAATTATTAAATGTAAACTTAAACACATAAGAAATGCATAGTAAACTTCTTCCTAAAGTTTAAAACCACAAATAAAATTTAGCATAATTATTCCTCTTGTGATTATTCATTAAACAGTTTATTTAAAAAGTATTCGTCAGTTATCTGGTTTACAATTTTTGAAGTTGTAAAATGACCGATTATTGTTGACAGGTGACGACACAATTTTAAAACTATATAGCTTAATATTTAAATAACGGGTTTTACATTTTCCTTTCGAATATGTTTGGCTGTCCACCCAAAATACCCAATACTAGCCTTCACTTCCGAATAATTACTTTGTCGCAGTACCGGATGGCTCAGTATTGGGCTTGCAAGCAAGAGGTTCCGTGATCAAAACCGGGGCGACCCGTACCTCTTCATTTTGTTGTAATTAGTAGTTTAATACCAGGTGAAAAAAAAGCTTGCATAGCAAGACAATACTATCACAGAAGATAGAATTTCGAACCTAAGGCATTCAGCTATAAGACTGGCCATCTCAATTTATTTCTAGGAAATGCACTACTCTAGATACAAAGTAAAGCCACATCACAAACTCGAAAGTGGCCGCGCATTTTTGAATCCTGGCCACACACATTTCTTATTGGTTGACGATGGATCCAAAAGAACTTGCAAAGGAACTGAAACATTTCGAGTAGAATTGATGCATAAGATATCTTCGTCAAAAGAGGAAGAAGGTAAGTTTTCAATGTAGTTTTAGCTCTCAAAACAAAAATTTTTCATTTTAATCTTATAATTTTTTTTATTTAACTTAAAATTTGTATAGCTTATTCACATTGGATTTTTCAAATATATTAATATCTGGGATATTATTAAAAAAGTATTTAGTGTGATAAAAGTGCTAGGTATTTAGTGTTTTCAAGAGAGACAATCGAAAACTCCAGATAATAAACCAGGTTGTCGACCTTCCAAGTATTATCACGATAGTTCGTACTTCGCAAAATAATCCCAAAGGATAGTTTTTAAAGACCATACCTACACAACAATAAAACTATACAGGTAGAAATGTGTTAACAGAAAGAGCGTGACAGGACTGTACGGATGAATGAAACGTATGAAAAACTAATTCACTAATCACCATTACTACCATAATTTACAAAGTGTTTTCAAAAATATATATAAGTGCATGCAAATAAATAATTATTCATTTAATGTAACTAGTTTAAAACCTTGTTTTTAATAATTCATATTAAATTATATTTTGTGAAAGTCAATGAACTTCGTTTGCTTTCTAGGTTTAGCTATCCCATCCATCCTGCTTGTTCTCGGTGGAGATTTGGACTCAATTGATGAAATTCTGCTTTGTCTTCAAAAGGATATACCTGTGTTATTATGCTGTGGATCTGGTGATATAGCTGATATAATAGCAATGGCTACATCGTGTTGTAATGTGAGTGGATCAAAGTAAGGAAATATTTTACAAACATAATTTTAGAAATATTTCATATATATATTATTTAAAATTACAAAATATATTATTTCGTAATAAAAAACGTATTATATAATGTTATAAAAAACAATATTATCAAACAATGCACAGATGGAATAGTGTTTTGGTAAGTTTCAAAATTTCTTGTGCTATTTCATATTTAATCATAACAGTCGTAAAGTAAGAAATTATTATAAAAAAGTGCACCTAATTGCATTTAAAATCAATTCACCAACGTTTTGTACTTGAAACTTAAATTTACAATTGCGCTAATCACAAAATTGAGTAGAATTAGGCTTAGAACGAAATTGCAGACGCTCAATGATAGCGCAAAAGATTTTCTGTACTTAACCGGTTATTATGAAGAGTTTACTACGTAATCTATTTTTCTGTAGATGTGAAAGATTAACTGCTGAAGAAGATAAAGATTTAATTAGGAATCTACTGAATTCATATAATAAAAAGCATTCCAAAAGTGGAGTTGCCGTACTAGATGCCAAAGTAAAGGATATTTATAAATGCTGCAAGAAAAAGCATTTGGTATGCAGACTAAATTGATTTTTTATGTGTTTTAAATTAACTAATTGTATTCTTTATAAATATAAATGAAAAAAAGATAAGTTTAAAAACCTGGTAATTGTTTTATTTTTGAGAAACATGCTCGCAAAACAATATTGAATTAGTTAGATTTTCTTTATAAAAAGTTATCTGGACTCTGATATTGTGTTTTAGATTCTGTTAAAAAAATATTTACTTAATTAAATTAGTTAAAATAATTGGAAACGTTATGCAATCAAAAATGGCTTCTAATTCAATTGTGACGTATTTATTGCCAATGAATTTTATAACGCAAAATCTACGTAACCAAACTTTAACTCTTTCAAGAAGGCACCGCCGATTTGTTTTCGAAACGAGTCACTATCACGGTAGAATATAACATGACTTCCTGCTTCAGATTTGATATTGAAACTAGCTACTTTAAAATTTAAATTAATAGTTTAAGAGTTAATAAAATATTAAAAAGTTTTTTTGGAATTTTTAATTTTATGCAGTCGATTTAAAGCAAAGGAAAAAAGTCATATAATTTTATTTTTAATTGTAGGTAATCATTGCAGAAGTTGTTTTTACAGTAATACTGCAACGTTAATATAGAAACACAAAAATATTGATATTACTAGAAGTTCTCTTATAGATTCATTTTTTTTATTAATAATCTGCTTTGATTGTTTCAGATTCATATTTTTGAAATTAATGGAAACGAGAGCTTAGATTTGTACATTCTTTCAACTGTGATAAAACGTAAGTAATTACCATCTCACCACACCATAACTTTTTTAATTTTAAAATTAACATTGTTTAGCGCATGTTAGAGACTCTCTATGTTTTTTTTAATAAGCACCAATACTATTCGAATCATTAGTTAGGTTATGCCAATACAAGTTTTTAAAAAAGCCATGAACTTCAGATATATAAGTTAAAAATTATAGTTTAATGTTTCAATTGAACTATTTATATTTTTGCACGGATTACAGAGTCGCATTTGCATTGAAAATACTGTAAAAAATTTCAAGGTAAAACTTCATAAAAGAACCTTAAACTATATCTATGGCTAATTTAAACAACTGTACACATTAATAAAATTCTATTCCAAGAAGAATGTTATGATACATAAATTGACAATATTATTATGTCAATGAAAATCAATTTTTAGAATAAATAAAATTTCATTGCTTTAAATTTGTTTTATTTTCAATTTACAGATAAAAGAGGAGCTAGTCTTCGAGATCAATTGCTGTTAGCCGTCAACTGGAATCGCCCAGATGTAGCCAAAAAATTATTCCCGGACTGTGGCTCTTGGCCATTGGACATCATCGAAGAAGCCATGACGTCAGCACTCATTTCAAATAAACCGGCATTTGTGAGATTGCTTCTCAAAAGAGGAATTGTCATGAGAGATTACTTGACAGTTGGGTTGTTGCGAACACTATATAACGAATGTGTATGTATTTATTTTACAGACCCGCCAACTGTGGCTCTAGTGTGAAGCTTTTACAACCAACCAACCTGCCAACTCACCGAATTTAACTCGTTTGTAACCGTTTTTTTGATTCCAGACACCAGGATAAAGATTAATGTTTCCCGCCTTCGAAAATCTGGCAATTAGTATATAAGACCATAAAATTCAGAAAATAGTTAAAATCCGGTGTTACCGGGTAAAATCCGGAGAGCTGGCAGATTTGTTTTTAATTGTTGTTTTGAAATACAAAATGATTTTTTAATCGTTTCGTACAACTTTGGAAAAACAAATGATCCCATTCAATTGAAGTAATTGAAGTCACTTTTACTACTGGTTAGAAAATATTGGAATTATAAGTTAAGGTTGTTTCTAACACCATGTAACTAATGTGTGAGCATTTCGTTTAATTGTTATTATAAAATATCAAATGATTTGTGTCAATCGATTTTTATAACTTGAGAAAAATAAGTGAATCTTTTTAATTGTAGTAGTAGAAACTTTTTTTATGACTGATTAAATATCTATAAATTGATTTATCTATTTTCTGTAAAAGTAAAATTTGTGAGATGACAAGTTTAAGTGAGGGCAGCATAATTCGTGATGAACTATTAAACTTCGTGGAATAAAAATCTACAAGCGTAAAAAAAACATGCAGCACTGTTAAAAATTTTGTACTTGTTTTTACCAAAAAATAGTTCCATGTAGCTACAACGGCTGTGTGGTTAAACTTTTCATTATATTTTAGAATTTAGGTTGAACTATTTTTCAGATATCGGAAGCCAAAACCTGAAAAATTATTCAACCGAATCCAAAATATGGTAAAAACCACACAGCCATTGCAGGTAGTAGGAACCATTTTTTTGGAGTAACAAAGCTCGAAATTTTTAATAGCGATTGAAGGGTTTTTCGTTTCAATTTTGAAATATTTAATTAACAAGAAAAAGAAACAATATCTCAATTTTATAGGAATTTCCCTGTTAGTTCTAAATGAAACACTAAACTATTTTCTTACAGATAAACGAAAATGAAGCAGCGCTTGTGGTTTTGAAAGATCTAACTCACAAAGATAAACATTTCAACTTGAGGGATATTTCAAATTTTCTTGGCTTCCTTATGCGAAAACACAGGCATGACATCTACCAACGAGATATCACTTGCAAAAGAGGAATTGAATCTACGGGCATATCTGGAGAGCATTTTGAGCAACCATTCAGGGAGCTATTTATTTGGGCCGTAGTGGTACTAAGGTGATGTATTTGTTTGAGACATTACAACAGGAATATTAGTAATGTAGAGTCAATGTATCAGTTATTAGTAAAAGTATCTCATTTGGTTTTTGAAAATAATTTAGATCAGTCTCTACTCAAAAACTAAATTATAAGTAATTTTTTGTTGTATCTTTTAATGCGAATTTGTCAGTCTCAAACACTAGTTTATTTAACAATTCTTGATCTTAATATATTATTAAATACAGATTTGGTCTGACTTTCATTTTTTCTTGAATAAGGTTTATTTATTAATGTGTTTTCTAATACAGTTTAAATTATGGAATTCTAAATAATATAATATCATTATTTTCTATCCAAATGTTTTAATTAAATAGCTAAATGTCTATGAGTAATGCTTATTTAATGTCATGCTCATTTTAACTTAAAGATGAAGTTATTAAAACGATAATTGTAATAGTGATTGAAAGCATTACTTATTAAAAGTTTATTGTATGAATGTGTTCTAATACCAGTTGAAAAAATTATGGAATCTTAAAATAATATAATATCAGTTATGTTTCTTATCCCAAAAATTGTTTTAATTAAGAATATGCTAAATGTTCTAGTGAAGTTAAATGCTTATTTTAAATGTCATGCATTCATTTTAACTTAAAAGATGAAGTTTATTAAAAAACATAGATAAAATTGTAATAGTGAATGTGAAAAAGAACATGTACTTTATTTAATAATAGGTTTAGTTGCTATGTGAATGTGGTTTTCTAAAATACCAAGTTGAAAAAATTATGGAAATTCTTAAAAATAAATATAAATATCAGTTATGTTTCTTATCCCAAAAAATTGTTTTAATTAAGAATATGCTAAATGTTCTAGTGAAGTTAAATGCTTATTTTAGATGTCATGCATTCAATTTAACTTAAAACATGAAGTTTATTAAAAATTCATAGATAAAATTATAATAGTGAATGTGAAAAAGAACATGTACTTTATTTAACATAGATAATGAGGAGGGTTTGCGCCATATGACCCTAATACGTTTATTTTCTTTTTCCTAGGACAGAATTAGCATTGTTCTTTTGGAACGAAACACAAAAACCTTTACAAATGTCCGTGGTTGCTACAGCACTATATTGGAGGCTGAATATGTCCTATGAAAATGAAGAAAAGTCCATTTATATCGATAAAAAAAAGGTCTGTGTTTAATACGTATTGAGTTCGGAGTCTATCTTATTATTGAATTAGCAACAGGTCCTAGATAAAGGATTTGTAATTTTCTTGTTACGGCCGATGAAATGACAATTGAAAAGCTTAGTGAAAGACCGTCCTAAGTGACATTTTTGAAATAATTTAGATTTTTGGCTCAATAAATATATTATTACTTCTTTTAAAGATAAAAAGTTTCCCCTATTTCATAAACTTTTGGTTTAGCACATTTATTTTCCAGTTTGCAAGCACTGTTCTGAGTGCAGATCTGAGTGTAAACTAAAAACTTTAAAAGCTCATTTTCTCATTTTTACCTTTTTATCACATAGCACGTTCTTCCTCTAAGCTCTTCCACTGTATGAAAAATAAAATTCATTAATTTTTTAATTAAAAGTTTGAAAAGGAGAATATTAAATTATATTTTATAGACATTAAACAAAGTAACCTTAATCTTTATAATAAATCTTCATCTTTAATATGCTGAGTCTACTTCAGTAAGTAACAAAATTATAACAAAACTAGACAACATAGTTGTACAGATATTTTCTTATGATAAAATTTATGACAAATGGATCCATGTGAAAAGAAACAGATTTTTTTTTCTTAAACCACTTACTGTCTTAAAATAAAGTTTAAAAAGCATTCGGCCATCTTGTCTTTGGCCGCCTTGACCTGATTTTTACCGTCTTTTTGGAAGACGGCAAGCAGTGAAGGTTTTTTTTTTTTTAACCGGGAAGCTGTTCACTAAGGTTGAAATCCATTTAAATTCTAAAAACTTCCAATATATGTTGACTTTTACTGTGTATTTTATTTTTCAGGAATTTGAAAAAATCGCCGTTGGTGTTCTAGAAGAGTGTGATAAAATGGATTGGAGAAAAACATCTGAAATTTTGAATTATAGGGATCCCTACTGGGGGAATATGACGCTACTTGATCTAGCTATCTTAGGATATGACAGGGTAATTTATGAGTGTCTTACAACATGTACACTGCAAAAAAATCCCGTTAAATTTACAGTTTTAAACTAGCAATTGAGTTGCTAGAAAATAACCGCAAAAATAATGGAAATACTTAAATAATAATAGTTAATAAATAATAATAAATTCCAGTTAAAATCAAGTTTTGTCCCATAAAATATTAGAACATTTTAAAATTGGGAAAAGGCTTTGCGTTAAGCACACCTTCAACTTGCAACCTCTAAGTTCCAAATAAAGTGTCGTAGGGTAGATCGGGGGAATCGCGCCACCTTAAGGGAAATGGAATTTTCATGCAGAGTTGTGTTAGAATACTTGTAAACTGTAACAAACATAGCATACTACATTTTATAACCTATCTTTAATGATTTTTTAAACTTGAAATCTTCAATAGAAACTGAATAAAATTGTTTTTTCTAAAAGCTTGCAGAGTGGCGGTATTACCCCGGTACCTGAGGTAATGCCGCCACACCATCAAAACACAGTAAATAATCTATGAATAATGGAAAAGGATCTAACAAAGCACAACATATAGCACTAAAGTAGGTTTAATTAAATGAAGAAATTAATTAAGAAGTTTAACAAAAATCACTCTCGTAGTAAATGGTTATTACTTGTCTCTGCCCTAGTCTTACTATTCTTAACAAAGTAACACGTTTAATAAATGACTATTAGTTAGTCTATGCCATACTATTTTTTGTAATAAAAATTGTTTTGGCCTAGTAAATGGCTATAAGTCTCTGTAGTTCTAATCTGAGCAAAAATCTGAAAGAAAAGGATGGCGGCATAAACCCTGAGTGATGTGGTGGCAAAACCCCGGTAAGACAAAATGGCGTAGACGGCTTGTTTAGGGGAAGGTAGATAGCCTAGCGTCCAAACTAACAAACGTGATAACATAGCCAAATTATTGCTCTTTTCAATGATATATAACTTATTTATCTAACTTAGGGATAACAGTCACTTATTTCTGAGTTTCAGAAGACTCAAAATTAGATGAAACTCACTAAAAAGCGTATTTTTTAATAACGTTACATCAACACACCACATGTCCATAAGCCTTTCTACTACTGATTACCGTGCTTCCTGTTACAGGTCAGTGCTTAGAGGACCCCCTCCACACACACCGCTGACGAGATACAGGGGGATGGCGGCATTGCACAGGTTGGCGCGATTCCCCCGGTCTCCCCTACCAATTAAAATCAAAAGTTTCAGAGAAAATGGTTGTAAACTGTTAACGAGTTTGAGAAAACAGTTTAACTTCGTAATGTAAGCGAAGCAGATTTAAATGGTCGAAAGTGCAGGACATTTCAGTTAAAGTGACGGGTTTTATGAAAATGTAAAAATAGTAACTATCGCTTTAAATTATAAAACAAAGCAGTAAAAGTGACGTTTTTTGCAGTGTAAAAATAGCAAACAATTGCTTTATTATACAAAGAATTTATTAAAACATTATTGAATTAATCATATGGAAAACTTTGTTTCAAACTTTCATTTGACAACAGCAGGTTTAAAAATACCTGATAATAATATGGATTTTTTTATATTAATTAAAATATAATTTAATTTTAAATCTATAAAATGTTTAAATAATTTTTAAAAAACTTTTTACCACTTTTTAAAACGCCGAATATTATATTTAATTATTAATTGTATACATAGATATTTATCGTTGTTTTTATGAGAATTTAAAAGCTGTTTAAAAATGTCCATGCATTTCTTAGGCTTTTATGTCATCAGAAACATGCATCAAAATAACGGAGCAACTATGGTTTGGGAAATTGGAGAGCAATACAGTGCTTAAAGTAAGTTGCAATCAGCGATGTTTGGTATGCTTACCCTTTTTATATTAAGATATAGTGTAACCAAATGAACTAGAAGTTATAATAAAAGTTTCATAATGCATAAAATTTGGTCAGAATAGACGATTTTTACATTAATTATATATAAATAAATGTATTATTAAAAAATTTCAAATTTAATGTATTGAAGCTATAATCAGCGATGTATGGCTCACTGCAATAAAAATATAAGCCCATGAGGTATACTAATGTAACAGAGTTAGTAAGCGAAATTTGCCTGGCAAAAAAAATCATCATTTTGAAACATACTTTTCCTATATTTCTTACTCAAATATAACTTTACAATATATTATATTTTGTAGCTCAGCTTGACTATTTTTAACCCACTACTCATTGGTCTGGGATACTTAAGGTACAGAAACAACCCAGAAGCAGAGAGAGAGGCCAACATATTTGAGAAAATTTACTATTTCTATTCATGTCCAGCCATTAAAATGATGGTTCTTTTCGTAAGTATAGAAAACATTTATTGTTTTAATAAATTTATAATTACTTATTGCCTGATTAGTTAAAATCTAAACAATAAAACGCAGTTTGTATATGTATGTCTAAAATATAAATTCTCCGTATTATCTACTGAGAGTAGAGCTTTGCTATCAAAAAGGTCATAAAAAATTGGGCTAAAATCACGTGACTAATGTAAAAAAAGTCGAAGATTCTGCGTTCTTTCATTTGAAAGTTCTGATTATTTTTATTCAAAATATCATCTATTTTTTTTAATAAGGATATTATTTTAATTCACTGCAACTCTGTTATTTAGAAGTTGCATCAAAATTTTGATACAATTTGAAAAAAAACTTGTGTCTGCATTTTAAGATTTAATTTATGCGAAAAAGTCAACTTTTTAAACATAGTTCATAGTCAAATAGTCATTGTAAATATTGTATAAAGTTTCTGCAATAATTTATTCGTACAATACCTAATAATGTGTTTTTCTTTTATTTTAGTATTCCTATCTTTGCTACCTTTTTCTATTTTCTTATGTAATACTATTCGACTTCCGGGAAACTGTCAATTGGCCTGAAGTAATTTTGCATGTCTGGGCAATTAGCTTAATACTGGACATCGCAAAAGAAGTAAGTTATAATTTGACTTATTTCCATGACAATATTCAATTAAAAACTTTTTTAAGAGTCAAGGGAAGAATTTTCAGATTCCATGTTCGTTTGTTAGTCAGATTTTGGACTTATAAGTATTTTTACCATCTTCAGAATGTAAAAAGGTACCTTCTGTATTAACTATTAGAACCTCCAAACTTAATTTGTCAACTCTAATCTTTCTACGTGTAGTAAACCATTAAATGATACTAGAAACTCATTTTGGTTAAAAAGGTTCCAGAACTTTTTTTTAATTTAATAAACACTGGACGAATGAGACCAGTTAGAAGTTTCTGCATGACTTTAAATATTCGACAGATAATTAAATCCATAATTTATAAAAAAAAAACCATCTTCATTTTAGATTGTGCAACAACCAAGCGATCCAAAAGACAACAAGCTGATGGAGTGGCTACATGGATACTTTTGGAATAAGTTGGATGTTGTTTGGGTCATTTTGTTCTTTATTGGTGGCTCTATAAGACTTCTTTCACAATTTGTTTACATTGCAAATTGGATAAAACTAGATGACATACATCTTATATATACTTTTAGTTGCATACTTAGCTACATCAGACTGTACGAGTTTTATATGACGATGTCTCATATAGGACCAAAGCTAATTGTTCTAAAAAGAATGGTAAGTGTTAATTTTTGGAATTTAAAAACAGTTATTCTATGAGGTTCACGTTAGGTAAGCGGTGATTTAAACGCGTCCATGGGTTTTCTTACCACTAAGTGGCGCAGTATGGCTTTAGATGCCCTTGTGCCATAAAACCTAAACATCCATCCATCCATCTTGCCACTAAGAAGCTATTAAAGGCTTTGATGATTTCATTCAGAAACACTTACCAAAACTCAACTTACTGTTGTGTAAAATTAATAATGCTTTGCTTAAAATTACAAGTGATAAGATGTTAAAAGAAGTAAAAACAAAACAATGGGGATCTGACTTGCTATGTTCTGAACTAAAAAAATTTACGGAAAAAATTGACTTTTATGGCACAGCATATTATATTTCAGTTCTTGGACTATAGAAAATGCAACACTTAAATGCTATAGTTTATATTAAGAGTGATAATACACGTAATAGAAAATAAATATTCGTATATTAGTTTAGTATGTCAAGCAGAAGTAACACGCACAGATAAAATAGTTTGATAAATTTTATATTCCTTAAAGTATTTGCGTTTGGAAAATGTGCGTCTCATTTTATTTGATACATTTTTACTAATATCAGTTGATGAATCAGATTTCCCAACTCACTGAGTCGAAACGAAATGCATAAAAAATGATTTCAATTAAATTCCAGCAATGGTAAAGGAGATGAACTTTTAGTATAGGCCAGCTACAGACTAGTAAAAACATTTGAAAATAAAGTTACAGGGTTCGTTAGTAGCAGAACAAAAAGATTGAGAGTTCTGGGAAAATAATGCATTATAGGTTATATAAGAAGTCTAGGCTAAGTGCAGTTTTTTAGTATTGGATTCAAGTAGTTGCTGTGGAGTTGAATATAGTTGTGGGAAAGGGATACAAGTGAATCACTGTATGGTGCTGCTATATAGAATGGTATAAGGGTACACTGCTCAAAAGAATTAAGGGAATTCATGGTTTAAACCCTTCACCCCCAATGATTCCATTTGGAATCATCAGCTTGCGATTTTTTTTTCTCATTAAGTTGAGCTTGCGCTTATTTATCGTTAGATGGAAGAATCATGTCTTTTGAAGAATTAAATAATGTTGGTTTTAATTAAATGAAAATATGAAAAACATGGTAAAATAAAATTCACTCCCAAAAAATTCTATGAAATAAATTGACCCTAAATTCTTAACGCTTGCATTCTTAGATGTTTGAAAATTCATTTTAACTTTTTTAACAAATAAAGTTATGAAAAATTATTGTTAAAATTTATTCAAAAGTTATGATTCCAATTCCCTCCCCCCCCCCCTTAAATTTTATTTAAAAAAATTTAGATTTTTTTCACTAAATTTTTACCATATCATTCTGGATGTATAATGAATCTATTTCCCAAATTTTAGATTTTTAGAATAAAAAATTAAACTTTGAAACTGAGAGGGTTAATAAAAGTACGCGAAGTGCTCCCCTAAATTTTTTGAGCAGTGTACAACCTAAAATGTGAGCTATTTCCCTGAGACCTTATTAATCTAGCTTAATTTACAAACTTCACAAACCCTTAATGCGTTAATTTATTGAAAAACCCATAATTGTAATTCAGGATATTTCATGAAACTATCCCTTTAAATAGCGGTTAACACAAATGGGCGTTACAACTCATTACAAATTATCATTATTTTCGGGTTACAAGCACTATTCTCTTTGTCTCTGTCGTTCTATTGTTAAGAACAGTCTTTACAGTACTTTGTACGATAAATATTTATGAATTTTATGAAAGCCAAAAGAGTTTTTAAAAAAATATTTCATTTCCAGATTGGTGATCTTATTGTATTCTTCCTCATCGTCGCTGTATGCATTTTATGTTACGGAATCGGCCGTGTTGCTCTTCTCCATCGTGAAAAACAACCTTTTTGGCCAGTATTTACCGAAATATTCTCTCTTCCATACTGGCATCTTTTTGGAGAATTGGATTTGGATGAAGATTCTGCAGGTAATATCAATGGATAAATTGAATTTTTATTTATAAAAGAGACCAAGTCCTTCGAAGAATTTTCCACTACACTCTTATAAATGAAATCCTCAAAAATGAGACCATGAATGTTTTTCTTTTAGTGTGAAAACAATATTAAAATTGTAAATACGGAAAAATTTCACAGTTGAGATCATACATATTCTGTTAATTTAATATTAACCGTCTTTTCTCACCATACAAAAAAGTTCAAATAGCTTAAACATACATTCGCTTCTGACTATTGGTTTCAGAGGGATTGTCAGTCTCATAGAGCTAATGAATTAGTTTTGGAATCACAACTTCCGCAGAAGTATTGCTTTGCCATGTTAGCGTATTTCCCCCAGGTATGGGAATCAACATAACATCGAAATGAAACAAATTTAAAACGAAAATGTTACCTAGTTGTTCAATTATATATTTTTGAACTTTTAAAATGCCAAAAACATGCAGCAGATGGCGACACTATCGTAAAACTCAATCAATTAATAATTAAACAACCGGGTATTATTTTCTTTTCAATTTTGTTTTAAATTGATGTTACGATGATACCCATACCTGGTAAAATGGAACAACATGGCAAATCAATTCTTTTGCAAAAGTTATGATTTCAAAACTAATGCATTAGCTTTATGGGACTGACAGTCCCTCTTAAAACAGTGGGATTACACCACGGACAAGGCTTAGCGTGAAGCCTCATATCCTGAGTTCGAGCCTAGATCGACGAAAAAAACTTTGTTTCCTAAAATTAACTACTCATGTACATGATTTCAGTGGTGACATTTACTGCTACAATGCACTCAATTTTTCTCAACCATTCTAAAAAATGAGAACATGCATAATCTCAAATTTGAAAAACGCATTTTTCCGAATTTGAGAACAATGTATTCGACGCTAGTTTGAACTAGTGATTTTCACAAAAATGAGAACTTAATTCTTAAATTTGAGAACTCTCGGCAACCTCTCTATAGACTTGATCCATTGTTACGTTTAGCAATTTAATTGTAAAACCGAATTACAGTAAATTCCCTCTTAATTCGCTTAAGGATACTGTTTGCATTCTCAATCTACAAAAAACAAATCCTTAAAACTTGCTTGTCTATAAAGTCTACATAAATTATTAACACTAAACTGGGTATTTAATTTATGTAAAATATTGTTATTGAAATGCTATATTGAAAATAAAGTTGTTA
Organism: Oedothorax gibbosus; assembly: GCA_019343175.1. Lineage (NCBI taxonomy): Eukaryota > Metazoa > Arthropoda > Arachnida > Araneae > Linyphiidae > Oedothorax > Oedothorax gibbosus. The sequence continues at coordinate 371,198 of JAFNEN010000487.1, forward strand.
TTTTTTTATCAAAGTTTTAGAAAAGAAAAAAGAAATTTGTTTTATTGTTAAATTCAAAATATAACATGAGAAAATTAATTTTTATAGATATTAATGAACTGTTTTGATAGTATTTTCCCATATAATGAAAATATATAGCATATAACTTTGATATTTAATAAAATTGTTTGCGAAAATAAAGCAAATTAAAAAAGCAATAAATCATAATATTTTTTCATTTTAAAAGTATAAAACAATTATCTTCAAAATTAATAAATTTATAAATGGTAATAACTAATTGAAAAAATATCAAATATATAAATTTTGCCTGAAAATATTTTAAATAAGTAATTTGTATTTTGATTATTTTTATCATCAATCATAACGGGTAATAAAAAGCCTATTTCCTGAACAATTTAAATACTTATGAATGTTTGAAAACAATAAAAGCGATATTTAATTTTCGTTGAAGGACGATTTCCTACATGCGAAGAAGATCCCTCTTCTTGTCACCAAAGCCCACATGCGTGGATAGTTCCTATAATGCTGGCAGTTTACATGCTCATTGGCAACATTTTATTGGTCAACATGCTTATTGCTGTCTTTACGTAAGTTATAAAAATAAAAATGTTTTCGTTACGATATAATAAAGGAATTTATAAATAATATAATTTAACCAATTGATGCCCATTTGTGATTGCCATTAACACCTTCCTTACTGCATAAAAACGTTAACTTTACGTTTTTATAATTCTGTTTTTATGTAGGGTCAAGTGGGGTAAGTGTGATCGGGGGTAAGTGTGATAAACAGCTCTTGTAACTTTGGGAATCATTCTAGAAATCTGAAAGTTTGCAATATATAACACTAGACCACTTATACTTAAACTAAAAAGAAATATTGACTTTAAATAATAGTTTAAAGATAGTTTTGAGCTTTAGAATTTAAGTGCAACTTTCTGGTTTTTTTCAAATTCGAAAGGTTTTCTTCCAAATTCCATAAGTGTCATATTTTTATAAAAATCCTGTTGTTTTTTCGTTCTCTGTTAGTAAAAAGAATAAAGGTAAAGATTTAAAACTGTTTTGGTTTATTATTTCACATGTTGTGAAGTATGGAAGTACAATCACAGATACCCCTCAAAATATCAGTTGTGGGTAACTGTGATAAGTGACATGGGGTAAGTGTGATAATCCAAAACAACCCATTTACCTTGTGCAAAACATACATAAATATTAAAAAAAAAATATTATATTATTATTAAATTATAAATTATTATTAAAAAATGAATAAAAAGAAATGGAATTTCATTTCATAATATGTCAGAGGATTTTGAATTAGAAATACCAAAAACTGACCTTTCTGCTGGATGCTACATTCTTGTTGCCTTTAAAAAAAACGCACGGTAAAGCACTTTTTGGGACAAGTTCAGTCTGAAAATGAAGTGAATCGAGAAGGGATTACTGTAAAATTTGTTAAATATGGTAGCATTACAAAAACATTTTCATGGCCAAATATAGATGACGTGTGTATAATTGATGAGGACGATATTGTTTTGAACCTCCCATGCCCAAATATGGACCAAAGAGAACGTCTGTATTTTTTCAAGATTTTGAAAATTACAATCTGTAAAAAAAGCAGTCTAACTAATAATAAAAATTGAATAGCACCATAGGTATTTTGACTTTAAAATTGTTTGTTTCTTTTACATCCTGACTTAAGTTTATTATATCACAACATGAACCAAAAACGAAAATTCTCAATATTTTTGATTTTTCTTATCCGTATATTTCTAATAAGATGTAAAATGCTAATAAATTTATGTTTATATTAAATTGTTAAGAAAAATGTATGCTAGGTAATTTATATGGCTTGAAAACACTTATTGCAACTGAAATCACACTTACCCACATCAAAATCACACTTACCCCTATGTGGGGTAAGTGTGATAAAACAGCAATGGATTTTGAAATGCAAATTTTATTCACTTAAATTTGGAATTCAAACATATAAATTTTTTCCTACATAGGTATGTTTCTTATAATAATTCACTACCAATTTTAGGATTTGGAATTTACTTGAAGCAGAGAACTAATTTTTTAAAGGAAAAATGCAGAAACCCTATCACACTTAACCCACTTGACCCTAACTTATTTTGTCGGACATACATTTTTCAGTACTCAGTACTTTGGTCTTCGTTTGTATTTATTTTATTATTTTTATAAACGTTAGTAAAAACCCTACTTTCACCTGGCAAATTTTCTTGGCAATCGTCATTAACGAGTTAATTGTCATTCAATTTTTTTAAATTAAAAACAAATATTTTTCTAATAATTTAAGGAACTTAAAACTGAGATTTTACAATTTGAATGTTTTACAAATAATTTTGCAATTGAATTTTATATTAGGAAGTGTGAAAGTAATACTATTTTCCGCTAATTTTGAGTGAAACATACTAATAAGCGCAAGCCTTGCAAACAAATCTAAACGTCTAAATTTTGGCCAGAAATGTTTTTATGAACCATGTAGGAAATAAAATAAAGAGTCAATATTTTTAGTTTTCTTACGTTGGTTATGAATTGACTAACGTCCAATTTTTATGTAGTGATGTACTGCAAAAAAATCCAGTAAATTTACGTTTTTCGGCCTTTTGTCAAAATACCAATAAATTAAGCACACAAACCTGAATATATATGTCTACCAACCAACCAACCAATAAATTACTGTTTCGAGCGTTTCTCATAAAATTATGTTGTAGCAGGGCCGTCTCGATAGGAGTTCGCTATAGTCCGTAAGCTGTCTGGTCGTTATTTCAGACCAGTGACCGTAAAATATTATTGTACCGCGTGCGTAGGTTTTCGCCAGCACAGATTCGTTTAAAGGATGGCTGTGTTTGGAACTAAGAACTTTCTTGGTGACAAGCGGCAGATCAAAACAATTCGGCAATTTGGACTTTATTTCTCTATATTTGAATGTCCTTTTTCTTTGTTCTTAGTAAATGATATCGGCGATATTGAATCTAGTATCACTAGCCAATCAGATCAGGGTTAAAAAAAATTGAGTTTCTTCTTTACAGGAATGTATCTGTAATTTTTTGGCTTTATTGCTAAGAAATACGGTAAATACTGAGAAAATATGGTTTGTCCGTTTTATCGTTAGAAAACGGTTTAAACCGTATTATTAAACGAGCAATGGCACATAAATTTACTTGTTTTACAGTGTATTGACTGGAGTCAAATCTTAATGCAGAGATGGAACTGTGACATTTATTTTTTAAATTTCAGGCACGTTTTTGACGAAGTAAACGCCAACTCCCGAGAGATCTACCTATTCGAAATCTATGTGTCAGGATTGCAATTTTCTCGTAGATCGATCCTGCCCCCGCCTTTTCTCATTATTGAAGACGTTCTCTGTGGAACTTATTTTGTGTGCCTGAAGCTTTACAAAAAGATCTACGCCAAGTGTTGCTGTTGCATTCGGGGCCTTAATGAAAAATGTAAGGAGAACTCAATATTAGGGTATATTATTAGAATATATGTGAGATTTAAATTGAGAGTTTGTATAAATAGCTAAGTTTTGTACTATTTTTGGAAATATTTGAAATAAAGCTTGAATAGTATCGCTTTATTCAAAAGGGATTGTGCTAAGGATTGCTATTGATAATTAATAAAAATGTATGTCTTTGTAGTTTAAAGTTATTCTAATTTAATTTACTTTTGGTAATGAAAGTAATTCAAATTGAATGTTATAAAAATGATAAAGTCAAAATCAAGGTTAAAAAAAAGGAGTTGGGTTAATCTTAAAAGTTACAAATCATGGCTATCCCTTGAAAGGATTCGATTAACTAACTAATAATCAAATAATAAGCAAATAATAATCAACCGTTAAATGAACTTGGATTCAGAGTATTTTAGCATGGCTGAGCATTTCTAGGCTAAATATTTGGGTGCTATTATTAAAAATTGTGAAATTAGAAATAATTTCAATAATATCAAGCCGACCCATCATGAAAACTTTTGATTCATGCAATCAACTCAGAATGTCGTTGATCAACTGAAAACTAAATTTGTTGGACCAATAGACTAACCTTATAGACTTTTGCGCAGTCCCGGCTTGAGATTACACCTTTAGAATGATACTTTTTTCAACCGACCATCTGGTTTATTCCAGAACTATTTGTTCTAATTAAGTTCTATAAACTAGTTCAAACTAACAATTTGTTCATTATTTTGAATAATTTTAGAACTGGTTCCGTATGCTTGCACGAATGCATAACGAAATTTTGAAATGGCATTAGACAAAAGGAGGACTCTATGCCCGAATATGTAAAATTTGTCAGAACCTCTGCTTAATCAATGTATTGTTGTTTGTTAAACATAAAAATGCGATGGAATTAAGGAGTAAGGAAATAAATATAACAATGGTGCAAGGATGGATGCAATGGTAAAAAAGCCGAACATCCACTGTTAAATAACAATTACTGGCTATGTAAAGGCTATGTATATGGATGGAGATATGCATTCATAACTCAATCCTCTACAATCTTTTTTGTTTTTTGCTTAGTATTTTTCTAGACACACATAATATCTTACTTTATAGCGTCATCGTTCCATTTCTACATTACACTACAATTATTTCTTTTAAATCTGACATTGTATTGACCAACAGTTTAAATTTTACATTCATTTTAACCCCTAACTTCATTAAAATTGCAATGTATTTGTTACAGGTCATATGCAAAGAAAATTACGTTTAGTATATGTTGGGAATTTGAGACTGTTTGAAAAAGAAGCCAGGGCTAAGTACATTAAAAAAGCTGGAAGTCCAGACGAGCAAACCCTGGAAGCAGCGAGAATAGATCAAAGGTTTCTAAAAATAGCTTGAAATCCTTTTGTGAAATAGCAATTTTACTATTTGGAAATGAAATAAATTTTTGAAAAGAAAATAACATCCCTTTTAGGAGTCTAGACTCTTACTTTTCTAAATTATAAAACCTTAAAACGTGTTTGTATAGTTATAAAAGTGACCTATTTACAATAGTTACAATATTGGAAATATTGCACAAACAATAATATTGTGACGTTAAACCATTTTGGAGTTAATTGATTACATTTGAGTCAATGTTTAAACCTAATGTTTATGAATAATATTTAAACTTAAGGGATTAAGCTTGTGAGACCAAATTAGTTTAAACCATAACAATTTCATTTTACTTATTACTTCTATTTCTTTCAGAATCAGTTATTTAAAAGACTTTACCAAAAAGCTCAATCTCCTACAACATGGTCAGAACATCAAACAAAGTTTAAAAGCCGCAAAACACACCAAATATAAGGACTTCATGCCCAACAAAGGAAAAGTTATAAGCTACTCAAACTCATCAGAAAAGCTTAATGAAGACGATGACGACTTAAAATCACAACTCGATGTGGATGATTTCATACTACAATGGTCTACCATAAAAAGATGTGCTTCTGAGCAGCAATTGGCAAAATCATGGTCAGAGACAGAAAATAGACTGTTGCAAATTGAGAATTATTTAACTTATATTGTGACCAAGCTTGAAGGAATTGACCAGTCTTTAACTAAAATGAGTCAAGGAACGGCAACTGTTTAGTCATCAAATTATTATTAAATTTTAATGGATTTCTAATTATTTTTCCTATATATTATTGCATTTTTTACTTATTATATTCATCAATGTTTGGATGTATTTAATAAATGTGTACAAACATAAAAATATCGAATATTCAATTAATGGTGTGATTATTTGCATCAAATTATTATTAAATTACTGAATTGTTATAGATTTCTCATTTTCCCCCCCTACTTATTAGCGCTTTTTTTCTTCAGATACTCATCAATGTTTGGATGTATTTAATAAATCTATATACAATTAAAAGTATCTAATATTCAATTAACGGTGTAATTATTTGCCTACAAATATTTATGACAATGTTTAATAAATTACATTATAAAAGATGAAATGATTACTTTCATTTTTAATATGAATAAATAAAATATTTCAGAAAAACAATGTGAAAATAAATTATTCTTCAAATTAACTAATTAACCATCCATTTGTGAATATTATTAACACCTTCCTTACCGAATAAAAACGTTAACTTTTTTTTTATTTTTTTGTGTAACTCAATTTTTCTTATGGTTTTCAATAACAAGGTATATGTTTGTCTAATGTTTTTTTAGATAAACTTTATCAAAAAGCTTATTTTTGCATGCAAATTATTGTGGCAATGTTCGTTAATGAGTTAATAACAATAAAAACACAGTTATATATATTTTAATACTACTTTCCTTTTTCAAGTTCCCATGCATTTCAATTCAATGAGAGAAAAAGTTTCTCACAATAACGTTAATTAAAAAGTAAATACGGCAAATTTTCCACAGTTCAGCACAGTTTTCGACAGCAAATGTAACCAAAGTTTCAAAAATATGATCGAAATTGGTTTTAAATGTGTAGATTTTTTTTTTGTAAAACAGTATTTTTTTGTCTGGTATTTCCCAGTTAGTGGGGAAAAATCGGGTATACCGCTTATTTTGAAAAATAGGTAGACATATTAATGTTATGAATAAACTACTCAAGTTATTTTTATTTTAAACAGTTTTTAGAGTTTGCATGTGTTTTGAATAATTTCCACTTAAGTATACAGAGTTGTTAAATATAAAGCTTTTTATGAAATCTTATATTAAAACTTCATTATTGAAAAGTTCTCTCACCATTCCTTCTTCGGATTATCTTCTTTTTTGAACGTTTATTTTCCTTGGTTTTTTTGGCATCTTAAGAAAGTTACCTTTTCTTCGAATCTTTTATCTTCTCTTTAGGTTTCTTTTGGATAGCAAAATAGGGTAGGTCCCAATTTCGCCTCGCACTTAGATTTTATCAAACATTGCGACATTTGACTCTACAAAACTCCAAAGATAATTAAATACGTACACAAAAGTGCGTTACTTAATATTTGTATGCATTTGGCTGTTAAAACTCTTAACTCAGAGTTAACAGTTTTAAACCGTATATTGAGCACAGCGCTTCTAATCCTTATCTACGAACTTACCCACGAAAAAAATTGGATACCTGCAACTACATTGAAATCTGCTTTTACAATGAAGTAAAAAAACGAATAGTATATTTAAGTTATTTTTCCTTGTAAGTCTGAGATTAAAAGGGTTAAAAGTAAAATTTAAAAAAATCTAACCTTTTTCAATCGAATCGATTGCTCGATTTAAGCCTAAATTATAATTACCTAATATACATGGCAGTTTCATATAAGAAACATAAATTAATTCACATCTATTTCTGTCCCCAAAATCTATTTAAGAAAAAAGTTAGTGGGAAAATAGTTCCAAAACATTCCCCAGAATTTTCAATGCAATTGTCAATTACATAACTCTATTTAAGCCTAAATTTTATTAATCTAAAATCCATAAAAGTTGTATGTTAGAAATATAAATTACCTCAGTTCTATATCTGTCCCAAACATCTAGTTTCAGAAGCAAAATTGGCGGGTGTTGGAATGTTTGGTGTTGCTTCCGATTCGCGTCGTGTAAAATGTCAAAAAAATAGTGGATCTATTTTTTTTGCTCGACTTATACTTAAATTTAATAAACATAAAAACCATATAAGTATCATATAAGCAACATAAATTGAGTTATATCTATTTCCGTTTCAAAAATCTATTTTTAGATGCCAAACATAGTGGGCGTTGGGCGTCAAGGGAGCTTCTCATTCACGTCGAATAAAATGAATCTCAGTCTGATTCCACTTTTCGCAAGGGAAGGTACAGAGTAGTTCCCTCCTACGAGGAATGCTACAACACTTTCTTTTACAACAAGAGTTCAACTCAAGCGCTGACTACTTTTGCTGATAATTGGTTTGACGTGGTTTGAGTTTGACAATTGACTTGGTTTGGTCCATTTGAGTTGATTGGAAACGCACAGGTAAGAATGAGTTTTGGTGAGATTTGATTGATATGTTTAGTTTAATTTTATTGAAGCGTTTACTTTTTGATAACAATCCAAATTGACTTGGTTTGGCCTATTCGATTTGTTGAGTTGATTGGAAACGCACAGGAAAAAATGAGTTTTGGTGAGATTTGATTAATATGTTTAGTTTAACTTTTAATGAAGCGTTTACTTTTTGATGGCACTCCAAATGGACTTGGTTTGGTCTTTTTTAGTTGACTGAGTTATTTGTTAAATAAATAAGTTAATGTTAGTTACGCACATAACAAATATGTTTTCGTGATATTTGTTTGAAATGTTTTGGATAAATATGAGTTAATTGCATACTTTTATGACAAGTCATATATTGTTAGGTTTTGATAAAAAAAAATATGTAAAAATTATGTCGGAGGAGATTGTGATATTTAGACTGGAATGTTTCCTGTGTTTTTTTTGTTTTTATGATGCTCGTAAACTTTTAGCTGGCAATTCAAATTTACTTTTTCCCCCATGAAATTTGACATTTTGCTTAATTTTAATCACAAACGAAGAAACGCACATATATAAAAATGTTATTTAGCGATAATAGAATGACATTTTTTAAAAATATATTTCAAATTATCTATTATTTTAATGGTGCTCTCACTTTTTGCAAATATTATCAAATGACTTTGTTATTGGGTTTATGATAGGCACGAAAAACTGAAAATGTTGGTTTGGTAAATCTTTATCTGAAGCATTTAAAATAATTTAATTTAAATTAAAATATTTTTCAAACTTATTTAAGTCTTAATTTAATATTAAAAAATCAAAATAGCTTGGAATAATACTTTAATAAATATAAGTTATTTTTAGTTGCTTTTCGATTGTTATTGTTTTGAGGTTCAAACATAATCAAATATAAATATTAATTTATTTTAAATTATTCAAATTATATAGTTCTGTACTATGTTAATAATCATTCATATTATTTTTGAACATTTTTTCGTTTCAGACATAGTTATTTCAATTAGTAGTTCTGTTAAGTTATTAAATTTACTTTATTTAATTTTAGAAAATATATTTCATACTTTCTAACTTTCTTGATTTCAAGTTTGATAATAATTGTTTGATACTGTTTATTTCAAGTTAAATAATAATTTTCTATAAGAGTCATGTTATTTATAGTTAATTTTAATTTTTATTTTTAGGTTGAACTTTTAAACAATATAAAATTGACATGTAGGTTTTTTTTAAAGCATTAATATATAGTTTAAAATCAGATTTTCATTGTAAATAATAAAAAAATTAGTAGGGGGAACTAGGGACATTTGACCCATAAGGATACATGACCCAATGCCTTTTTCTCAGCATTAGGAAAGTTTTACAAGTTGGAATTGTCATCACTTTTTTCCTTTCAGTCAGCTGACCAAATGGTGAAAAATCCCAGATGAATCATTGAATACGTGTTTAGCTATACGAAGAAATACGTTTTCATGCACTGAAAGTAAATTTTTGGTGCCATAAGATTTTTGGTCTACATTTTTGGCTTAAAGGAAAGATTTTTTCAATTAGTTACTTGTTTTGTTCATGCTTTTACCTACGATTAACTGCATAATAGTGTCAATGAATTTATTTGAAAAATACTTTGTTTTGGAGTTAAACAAAAGAAGTGCAACTAGGGATACTTGACCCAAGCCAATTGGGGATATGTGACCCAAGTAAATAATGCAAAAAGTAGATAGAAGAACGCCAAGTAAATTTTTCAAAAAATCACGGGAGTCCTAAAAGTTAATGACTGGGTTCTTACGAAATATTTTGGGAAAATTTAATGTAAGAAGATTTGTTGGGAAGGTACAAGAAAAAAATCTGACGAGATAAATTCAGTTGAAAAGGATCGACGAAAAATGTTAATGCCTGAAATGGAAATATATCCCAAATTGGTATTGATACGATGCGATTCTTCACCACCTGTGTTTCTTTGCAAATTAATTCCCCAGTTATAATTCAACAAGACTTTATACGTTTTAAATGAATTTCCTAATATAAGAATTATTGGGTTAAAAATATAATATACATTTGGTCGATTAGAGAAGTTTTCCCGGGCCTTATATTGAAATAGCCGTTGGCGTTATTTGTTGGTTTTGAAGTAAAACGTTTTATGCACCTAGAATTTAGTTCATTGGTATTGTATATTGTCGCTAAAGCTGTTTTGTGATTTTTTCATCGTTGAGTAACTTTTAATGATTACATTCTCAAACCTAATTTAAACGCACTTTCATTAAACTTACAGTTCAATAATTGCGTATATTAAAAGGCGTTTCCTCTTTCTTCATAAATGTGTATTTGTTTTCAAAATAACTTAAACCTTTAACCGTCAAAGCATTGTTAAAGTTAAAAAAAAGCGACTGAGCAGGTTTTCCAAAATTTTACGGCACAAGAATTCCAACAATACCTTGTAGATAAACGTGCTTAACCATTACAATATTCCAAAAATGTAACTATGTTTTGATGTATGACCAAGTAATATAACTATACATTAAGTTCTAAATGTAAAAAGTTTTGTTTTTGGTAAAAAAAATTGTCTACATAGTAATAAAAAATGCCAGAAATCGTACTATTCTGTGAAGCTGTGATTTCTGTGTGATCCAGATGATAATGACCTTTATATAACGTTTTGGTATAATAAATCAGCCTTTTTTTACAATTTTTCCTATATTCTGGGAATAATCTTTACAACTATTGTAGTTTACAAACAAATGTTCATAAAAACCAATCAAAATGTTTTTAAATGCGTTAATTTTTTAAAGAATAGTTGGAAAATTTACCCTATCCATTTTTTGTTGTCTGAGAAAATATACCCCGTATACGGGCACGTTTTCCGGTTCTATGTGCTTGCATTTCACCGCTTGCTGACAAAAAGTGTACTTACTATTTCGAAAAGTAGCAATGCTAGTTAGTAGATAAACATACCAGGAAGGCAATGATATCTTATTCTTTTCAAAATAAACAGAAGTAAAAAATATACAATCAAAAAGAAAAAAACATGGAAAACTAGCCCCTTGCTTATCTACCTTTTGGTAGACCCAATATAAAAATTTTAGAGTCTTCTTACAATATTTATATTAAAGTATGTGCAGTTAAAGCATAACTAGTTAACCAGCAACACATTTAAAAGCTATTTTTAGTAAGGAAACCTTTGAAAAGACCATTTAAAATTAAGAAACGTAAATATACATTTTCTTATTAAGTATAAGTATACTTTAATCTTATTCGTAATTTATGACATTTCTTGAGAGCAAACACGTGAAAGAAATAAAGTGGTTTGGAAACTAGAAAACATTTTTTCAAAAATTGTCACAGATACAAAAATTTGTTGCTTTCATCAAAAGAAGAAAGAGAAAAATCATATTAAAGTACTCAAAATTTCAAAGAAGGTAGGTTGATTCTAGGTGACCTTTTGTAAACGATACATTAAAACAAAACTTTAATAAAGTTTACCGGTGTTTAAAAATGCAAAATTTTTAGGCATCTTAAACTGCATCTGCACTCTATTATAGTAAAAGGACCGATAGTCAATGCTTTTACAAATGCAAACGGCCCGTTTTTCTACAAGGGTTGTTAAAATATCTGAGCCTCTTGTAATACTTTCAAGAAAAAAGTACACAAATAGAAGGATTAAATGCACTTTCTCTTATAGTTATAAATATAGAAACAGATATAAATTAAAGGATTTATAAAAGTTTTCTTTTCAAAATAGCTTGTTTAACACATAATCTTTTGAAGTAAAACCCTTTTATAATGGGTTTATTTCTTTCTCAACTTGATATTATTACACATAACTACTTCCATGCGCTACATTTTATAATTTACTCCCATTAATTTTTATCTAAAGAATGGATTTTGTTCAACATCTTATTGCTGCATATCTGTTTATTAAATAAAAGCTTCCTGTTGGTACAGTCGAGGACAAAAAAAGAGAACAGACCTCGCTGTTGAAGCACCATTTATCGGAGGTATAATTGTGATACGTCATTTTAACGGAAATAACGTTCTGAGTTTATTGGTCAGCATAAAAATTTCGTAAGGGGTCGTCTTCATATTGAAATTAATACCAATTTTTAAATTTTCAATAGCAACACCCAATATTTTTGGTATAGAAATGTTTAGAATCATAAAACTACCCCAAATATCAAGTTTGGTTGCCAGATTCCTCATAGTTGTTGAGTTATGGTTACTGAAAGTTTATCGATCATAATGTTAAATGAGATTTCCAAACTTTTGATCATATCTCCTTTAATTATATACGTATCCAGACGATATATTTTTCTGTGTTGCTTTACAACTTTCCAAACAAAGTTAGAGTACTTTTATATAAGTTAAAAAATATTTAATAATTTTTAAAAAAATTAATAATCATTTTTTCGAAAAAATATGAGTATAAATCTATTAATATTTTTAAAGAAATGGATTCATTGTCAAAAATTAATGAAAATTACCAAATTTCGTAATTCTACTAGCATAACTTGTTGAGTTATTATAATAATAAGCTATTTTGAAATAACGGGACCGTATAAAAATGGAGAAACGACAACAATCAAGATTGGACCGATCGTATGGAGATTAAAAAGAATTGTTACGAAAATAATGTTCTTTTCTTGGAAATAAATTAAATCATAAATCTATTTAACCTGGATTTGTAAAGTCTTGTAAAAAAAACTTTTGAATTCAATTACAGGTTATACGTATATTAAGTGTATAAGGTTAAAGTAGGTGAATATAGGTGATTCCCTCGAAAATTAAACCCAAGATAAAGGTTGTCATACTTTTAATTAAAAGTAAAAAACAATTAGAAAAGATAATATTATGTAATTCCAGATAGTTGTGCAGTTAAATAAATCGTCTTCATTTATATTTATATAAAAATAATATAGTATTGACATGCTGATGATGTCTGTCTGTCCACCGTACCCCCTTCCAAAATAGCTACTATCCATCGTATTAATTTTTTTTGTAAGAAAGGTTCTATAATAAATTAACAACATACTTTATAACAATTAATTAAATTTAAATTCGTTACACAATAAAAATATATATAATTTTCTATTTATGTTCGACTTTAAATTGATTATCTAAATTTTTATTGTTACATTTTTAAATTTAAGGGGAAAAAAGCTGAAAAAAAAGAATAAACAGATTTCAGACGAAAAAATGCAAACGATAAATAATAAACAGATTTCAGAAGAAAAAAATTCAAACGATATATTTGGTTTTCACTTGCATTCTATTTTATTTATGTAATATAATTACGTGTAATCTCCTTATACAGTTCTTTAAGGCTTTGCACACATAAATATTCGCCAATATTTTATAAAAAGTCTTTGATGTAAATAGACGGTGCTATGAATAAGGATTATCAATAGCACCGTCTCGTGGCGAAATGAGTTAAGGCGTCATTCCACTTGGGATAACTTTTAGGTTCACTTCTCACCTTAGTAATCCTATAAAAGGATCGTGCTAGACAAAAAAAAAGTCCCACGAATAAATTACGCCATGTATATAAAACTGGTGTAAGTTAAATACATTGTGGTCCAAAATCCTAACGTGACGCTACATACAATGTCACTAGTTGCGTTGGGTGCCAACTCAGGTATTGGCATCGTCACTTGACCACGGTTCAAATTACAAAGGACTCTGCCAATATCCCTCGTGTATTAAGTTGATTCAACGAAAACGCCTCCATAAAACAATTTACAAATCGAATTAATATATTTACAAGTATACAAAAAAAAATGGTTTCATTCCTTGGCCGTTGTCTAAAATAACCCCCAGTAGCCCGTAACCAATATACTTTCTGTAGCTCTAGAGGGATGTTAATGCACTCATCCTGCCACCAAACCCTCATCCCAAGCAAAAAAAATCACACTAAGAATTTGGCAAAAACCACAACATATCGGAAAAATGCGGACCTTTAAATAATACATGTATATTTGGAGATGCCCCCCGTTTATCGCCAAATACGTTTAGTTGTACTGATCCTAAACTATGGGGATCTGGCAATGAAAATTGATATTTGGGGTATTTTGACGATTCTGAACATTTCTGTACCAAAAAAATTGGGTGTTCCCATTGGAAATTTTAAATTTGGTATTAATTTGAATATGAAGACGACCCCTTACGAAATTTTTGTGTTGACCAATCAACTCTGAACGTTATTTCCATTAAAATGACGTATCACAATTATGCCTCCGACAAACGGTGCCTCCACAGCGAGGTCTGTTCTCTTTTTTTTTTGTCCTCGACTGTACATAACAATAAAAATAAATTCTGAGATTGGTTCTGAGGATTTTAGAGTAGGGTAGGGTAGGTACATGTTTGTGTGCTTGATCAGAGACCCGCTTATATACCTTCGTCAAGTAAGACAGAATTTTTTTTTACTGACACAGAGAATGGAAGTACACCCAGGGCGAAGGCGGGAATCGAACCCGCACCCGTTACAGCGCGCAGACTGCGATCCTAACTACTAGGCCATCCGGGCTCCCTGAAGATTGTATATTTGGAAATTGGAAGTTAATTCAATAGTTGTGTTTCTTATTTAAGCTAGGTAAACTTAATGTTTTAAAACTGTTTCGTAAAAGAAGCATTAAAAATATTTTTTATTTGGTTGCAAACTTTAATTTCTAGCATACCATACTAACATATTTCAAGAAAATGTTGTATTAAGTTAGAATTAAGAACATTCAATAAAAAATGCGTTTTTAATTTTTTCTAAAAATAATTTCTGAATCGATTTTTTTTCATTATGATTGAGGTTTTATTTCTTAAGCTCCAAATTAATCTCAGAAAGAAATACCCCAAAACAATTTAATTAAAAAAAAACTACGTTATACATGGAAAAGATACGTTAAAAATTAATAAAAAATTTTGTTTTTGAAGCAATTTTAGGATAATTTTCAGTCTTCTTCAGTCAGATATTTTTAAAGAAATATTTGCATTAAAAATAAACAAACAAGGTTTTATCATTCTTGTAGTTAAGAATTTGTATTCCTAAATTAAATATAGGCAGAAACATAACACTTTGGATGTTATATCTCCGTCTGTCTGTCCGTATTCTCCTTCCAAAATGGGTTCTACCCATCGAATCTTAAAAAAATATGTTTTTGTTACATAGGTATGACCTCAAAAATTCATCTTTTATACTTTTTGTCCGTCTGTTTGTACATCCGGACAGACATCTATTTTCTGTTTGTTGACGAATAACCCATTGAATTAGCATTGAAATTTATTTTTAAGTAATTTAAATAGCTGCTGCCCCATCAACATTGGCATGAGAAACTTCATTTATTCAAAAATAATTTTTTAAGCAAAATTTATGTTTGTAATAAATCAGTTTGGAATGACATCATAAAATGTAGCACGATGTGATTCGTTCATTGTTCATTTCGTGTTTACTACGAAAGCGGCAAGGTATATATTTTTTTGCACAAAAATCTGGTTATTTTTAATTTATATTTCTTACATTTTAGTGAAGTTTGGAGTGAGTTCATGTTTTTGGTTATTAATAAATATTTTGAAAAGATCAGGTTTTTACTGATTTTTTTGCTGATATTTATTCAAGAATGAAAAACTTCATTTAAGGTGTTTTGGAGATTTTTCAAACGCGCTAAATGTCGCTGGGACGGATGCTAGGATTTGACTACAGCAATTTTACACAATTATTCTTCCAACAGCAAATAAATTAAGCAGACGATGTATAACATACATTCAATTTGTGAAAGGAAAATAATGAAAATAGTTGATGTTGGTTTTTAAAAGCTTAAATTACAACTGGATGCTGTGTTTGGCAATTGTTTTCTAATGTGTATAAATCTTGCTTATAAGAGATTTTAACTAACAGTTACTGTTACAAACCCGCTTGCTTTCCGATAAGAATTTCAGTAAGTATTTAAGTAACACGAAAGTAGGCTATTTTAGGTCTTTTCGAACTTCTTGTTTCATCCTACTTTTATACTGGTGTGGCTAATGGGTGAGCAGTTGTGAAAGAAATTAATGTTCTTACGTGCTTTAAACTTTTTAGCTTCCACGCTACGTTTATAACGTAAAAAGTGAAAGGTATTATAATCGTTCAATTCGTCTGTCTGTCACCCACTTTCATAGACCAAAGTGCAAATGCTACAGACAAGTGTGACACGTCAAAAAATTCAGCGCATCGAAATTAGAAAAAATTGAAAATTTCAGAATCGAATTCGAAGTGCTTCAGTTATTTAAAAAAAAACTGATCAATAGCTCGAGAAACTTTATATCTTTGAAATAATAAATTAAAAGAAATTTATTTTTGCGACATAATTCAGTTTGAAATGATGTCAAATATATTTCACAAAATAGATTCTTTGAATGTATAATGACATGAAATGTTTTGCTTCTATTTAAAAGCGAGGAATATTACATATTTATTCTTTGAAATATAGATTAATTTATCAAACGATAAGAAATAATTACTGAATTTTCGGAAGAAAATAAATGAAACTAGCTAAATTTAGCGTGTTAATGTTTAATATAGAATTAATACTATGTTTGGCTCCATTTTTACTGTTGAACATAACTATCGTGTGGCAGCGGGTTAAGTGACAAATTCTGTTACAAACCTACTTGTTTAATACCTATTTTTATGTCTATTAATTTTTCACTCATTCAGTAAACCCCTAAGATTATTGGTTTGTATTTTTATTTAATTCATTTCATACAAAAGTCAAAGACGTCACCCTAGAATAGTGCAATTAAAAATCATGGTAAGTTAAATCTAGGCAAACAGATTAATCAGTATCCGACGTAAGCTAATTAAATGAGAAAAGTGAAGGATTTATTAAAAGACCAAGGTATTTAAAAACTTATTTTTCAGACTATTTTATCATTTCTAGTTCACAGACATTCTTCACCTCAGATTGTCATCAGTTAACTAAGCTAAAAGTGTTCTAAAGCTTCACATAACGGCAAGGCAAATAATACTGTAACACTTTTAATTTAAATAAATATTAATACAAACATCGACAGAGAAATTTGGCAGAGGAATTGAACAAAAGCGACATTATCAAAGATGAAAATATACAATTTCTAAAATGAGCACATACATTCTCCAAAATTGTTACATGCATCATCTCAAAATCGAAAAGCATTTCTCAAATTGAAAAACAATGTATTCGGAGATATTATAAACAAATGATGTTTCCCAAAAATAAGAACATTGTTCTCAAAATCTAGCACCCAATTTTAACTGTGTGTAATTTAATCTACGCCTCTTTAAAAGAGTTGTTCACCAGAAAATTATTTATACTTCAAGTAATAATGTTTTCTCTTTTGATACTAAATTAACAACTCTAACAAACTTTTAAAATAAAAAAGTCTTTAGTTATTTCCTCTAACAAGATTTTTTGTCGATCCATATATAACTTAAAAATAACGGTTTTATTTTATATTCTATCTATTACGATCTATTTTCCAATAATTGTGGTTTGATTTCCATTTCAGTTTTTCTCCCTCCAGAATGCTTCTCGTTCAACCCATAGGAGTCTTGTTTCTAATCGCGAGTGTTTCACTTGGGAAAAATATAGTGGTGGATCCAGAGAACACACTCGAATGCCACAGGAGGGAGTTCACTTTTAAAGCCGTTCAAACAGATGACAACGGATTTCAGTGCTGGGACCAAGTGACAGCCATGGCTTGCTGGGGTCGATGTGACTCGGGAGAGGTACTTCTCAATTCGTGATAATTTTGTCAATGGATAACTAATAGATTGGCTAGTTAATAATTAATTAATAGATTGGTGTTAGAGTCAAGTGATACGTATATGCTCATGATCATATTATAGGTCCAAGTGAAAATGAGTTGATTTTTTGTACGAAAAATTCTACCGCAAAATCTGAGATAAACATTTTTTCCAAATCTAGAAATTGCATTGATTTGAGTAGGTAAACTTTTTAAGGGATTTCTGTTCGGCACTACAATTTTGCCTACCTATTTCTCAAAATATTTGTGTGGAAATCTGTTGCTAGAACTTCTTAGCTTTAGAATTTAAGGCCTATACCCACCTACCCAGAGTGAATTCGATCCCGTGTCGACAGCTTGGTATTCAGACAATTTAGGCTGGCTGTAAACGTACTGTTTCCTTATTCGGTTTTTCCAATTAAGTGTTACTGATTAGGAATTCCGAGAAACTCCCGCAAATATTCTATTTGTTTCAATATGACTTTCTACCGCTGTCGCTGTTTCGAACGACAATGTGTGTTAGTGTGCGAGAACCTCTCAAAATTGCATGCAAGAACTGGATTCGGGAAGGCTTCATTTGGGTGTTTCAATTCTGAATGACCCGAACGCAATGATTTGTTTCCGAAACGAATACCATTTTTTTTCGAACGGAAACCGTACGAACTTTTGAGCCTAGTTAAACTTTTTGTAAGCAAAACTTACATTTGGATCGCCAAACTACAGTCGCCGTCAACTTAACCTTTCGCAATGGCTAAGGCTATGAGGGAGTGGCCGAGTGGCCGAGCGCTGGGATAAGCGGCAATCGCCGATACCCATATAGTTTCAACCAGTCAAATTGCTACGATTGTCATCTGACGATCGGACTTTCTGCAACCATGGCTGCTTGGCGAAATTTGGCGCCTATATATATATGCACTTTAATTGTGAACGCCACACATATTTGTTGTTGTTCCAGCTATCCAACGTGATTCGAATGCTATCATTTCTAACTTTATTTTCTAAAAGAAATGGCTTTAAATGTGGAGAAAATCTTCAATTATGAGTTTCAAACTCACAAGCAGGGTAAGCCTTTGCAAAGTTCTGCAAAGATCATCATATTGAACGTGTTTGTGAAGCTAAGAGAGCAAAATCCTACACAGTCAGACAACGAGCTCTTTAGCATGACTTCAGAACTTACCGGCGTTTCAACTAGAAGTATTCAAACGATGTCACAGGAATTTACTGTACCTAAACGTTTAAGCAGATTTATTAATCACTACGATTAATTAATTTTATATGCTATTGTAGCTTTTTTTCGCATAACTAATAAAATAAGATACTATATAAAAATATAATCAAATTCTTTAAAAATTAAACTGCATTATTTTTTTTAAATCTAAAAAAATTAATATCCCAAAATAAGTATAGATTAATGATAATTAAAAGTTATTAAAAAAAATATGAGTTTTACTTATTAATTCTTAAAACTTTAAATACGTCCCATTAATGAAAATTAAAAATACCATTAATATTATAAAGAATAAATATTTTACTATTATTCCTAAAAAAATATAAACACAGCTAGATTCTGTTTATAAAAAAAAACAGCGATAATAACGCCAAACCTTTTACCCCCTATGCATTTCACTAAGCTAATTGCGAAAGGTTAAGTTGACGGCGACTGTAGAATCCTCATACGTGTGCGGCCAGCCATAACAACCATCATAAACCTATTATATGAGGAGCCTAGAAGCCAAAGGGTACAAGTACACATTGATAATGAGAAAACAAAGTTAGTTTAGTCTCAGAAAACTAGATGGCATTGGAAGTTGTACTTATACCATTTCCTAGATAGCAGCACCATACAGTTATTCACTAGTACAGTTTTCCCACAACAACATTTGGCTACACAGCAACTTATTAATGCCCTTAACTCCAATACTAAAACACTGCACATGTCCTAGGTTTCTTCTATAACCCATAATGCTTTGTTTTCCTACAATATTCAAACTTTTTGTTCTTTTACCCAGTAACTTGATAATGACTTTATTTCCAAATGTTAATAATAGTCTGTAGCTGGCCTATACTAAAAGTTTATCTTCTTTACATTTATCGGAATTTAATTGAAATTATGTATACAATTCGTTTTTACTCAGTGAATTGCGAAATCGGATTCATTTACTTATATTGGTAAAAGAAGATCAAATAACACAAAACAGAAGTTTTACAAACGAAAAGCCCAGAGGAATATGGGTCATTCCTGAGAAAACGTACAATTTGAGGCAAAAAATCTCGAAAAAAAAATATTGATGAAAGTTTTTGAAACTTTGGATAAGAGTTACACTTCATACTACATTCGAAATATAGCATCGGTCCAGATCATACAATCAATATTAATTATTCTGATAGTAAGTCATAGGCCCAGTGGCTTAGTGGTAGTGCTTCGCATTGCCACGCCACAGGTCCGGGGATCGAATCCCGGATTGGGCGAGGTTGACCCATCCTTTCATCCCTTGAGTGGGTCGATAAAATGGGTACCAATCATGCTTGGGAACTAACATTGGGTTCGCGTGAGGCTGACCACCTTACCGGGACATATGCCTAGTACCCCAGGGCCCTAGGTCACGAAAGCTGAAATGGGCACGGCAGGCCTTGGCCAGTAATGAGCTGTTGCGCCGAGGAGTTTAGGAGAGTAGATATTAAGTCATATTTAATAATGTTTCACTTAGAAAAGTTTTAACTCCAAAATTCACATAAATATTTATTTATGTGTTACACTTCAGCTTTACTTTATTATATTAGTTAACGGCAAAATACAGTGTTACTATGATGCATTTCACTTATATTTAATCAATTTATTCTTATATATTTAAAACGTCATGTCCGTGGATACAAAAATCATGTACGTGGGCCAAAACCACTGACATGACGAAATCGTAAATAAAGGCTCACAGACCGAAAAGTTTTAGGCTTAAGATAACGAAGCATGCAAACTAAGCTTATATAACTTATTTCTTTCTACAAATAAAAAAAATTAAGTTCAAATCATTGGTTTACCTTCTTATATCTTGACCACAGAAATTACGCTATGATCTTGTCAGAAACCTTTTTTTTTTAACTTTTAACTTCAAATTACTTTTTATCTACTGCGGTATTCAAACTAACGACTTGATACAACGTTTTGCGTGTACGATTGAATACTAATAAGACTGAAACAGAGTACTGATGTTATTTCTACATTTTTATTTTCACATAATTTATAAATTTATATTATTTATAATAATTTTATTTTTCGTTTTGTATGTTCTAGTAATGCCAATTAAATTAAAAGGCAACATTTATTATAAAAAAAGGAATTTAATTAGGATTTACTAACCAAAACAGACCACGGACATGACGGTGAGACATCCCACGGACATGATTTGTCATATTCTGTGGACACAAATTTTTACACAAAATAATTAATTTTTTTAATTGTTTCAACGCTAGTAAATAGATAAAATATTCATTATTTTAATTTATTCAAGTGGAAGCATAACTTTTCTTCATATGAAAGATATCTTGCTGGTACAAGATTTGTACGTTTTCTCAGGAATGGCCCATATAAGACTTTCCTTGGATTTTAGGCTTATCATTTGAATTCCTATATTTTTTTAGATTGGTGACTGGAGATTTCCGTACAAAAGGCCGTTCCATCCTGTCTGCGTCCATGACAGCAGAGAAGTCCGCAGTGTAATTCTGCGGAACTGCCATCCAGCTGCCGATCTGCGGATAGCCGAATACGAATATTACGAGGCAGTTTCCTGCTCTTGCATCAAATGCGACTCTTCTACAACTAGCTGTCAAGGCATACCTACGTTTGACGCCCACCCCAGAAAAGAAAAATTCCCTACCATTGTGACAAAGCCTGGTCGAATTTTGCCCACAAAGCGAATGCAGTTAATATGAAGTTTTAGAGTAATAATTTGTTATTCGATATATGTGTCTAAACTAAATTTAAAGCCTTTGTTTAGGTAGAATTCAGTAGAGTTTTGTTTAGTCTTATAATTGAGATTTTTATTGGAATAAAAGTGTATTTTTAGCATTTTTTTTCATTCATCAGGTGCTTCATGTAACTCTTTCAAAGTGAATTATTTCATAATGTAGAATTCAGTATTAGTTTTTCATCTCACTATTGAAATTTGGTTGAAATGAATGTGTATTTTAGAAAAAAATAAAGTCTTTTATTTAAATTTTAAAATAGTAGTTTTTAAAAATATTTAGGTGAATACTCAGTACTCAGGTGAATGAGTCAATTTCACAGACCATGCAACAATTGTATAGCTTCAGGTGACGTATTTCCTTTCAGCTTTCATTCCTAAAGTTCTTTCGATATGTGCTCCGATTGGTTCTCTGTTCCGACGCGACATTTATTCACCAATTGAAGCTCAAAATATATATATATATATTATACAGCATTTCTGTTGCCACTCAAGACCTGAAACATACCCATTACCGGCCAATCAGTAAAAAATATCAGATAATTATTTTTAGAGAAGTTAATTTTATCTATAACCTCTAAAATTTGAATTTTATGTAGTGTCAATAAAAGTAAAAAAATATAAATGAAACATTACACTTTGTTATCATCTAACATTTAATTGAAATGAAGTACGTGAATTATGTTAACTCTTTTCAATGAAAGGTAGGTATATACAAACTTTTACAAAAATACGATCGTTCCTAAAAACTAAAGTCATGTATTGAATAAAAAAATTTCTTGAATTTAAAGAAGAGGGTTAAAGATAAAAAGTAAGAACATTTATATTTACAATAAAATTTCAACTTTTGTCACATTTCAATTTACAATAAAAATAAACCTTTTTTTTAAACCTTTTCAATGAGCTCAGAGAGTTGTACAAAACAATAATAATAATAACGATGACGACGACGATGACGATGACGATGATGATGATGATGATGATGATGATGATGATGACGACGACGATTTTGGCTATTCGACAATCTTCAAACAGTCAATTAAATTTAATAAAAGTTAAGTAAAAAAGAAATTTTCAAAAATCTCTTATTATTCAAAATTACAGATAAGAATTTCACGATAAGTTTAGAACTTGTTAAAGGTTAAAATCTTACAGGGTTAAATGAAAGAGAATATGACATTTATTTTTACAAAATATTATATTCTACAGGATGTCTGAAACATGCCATAATAATAATAATATATGATTTGAATTACATTGGAAGAGACACGGATTATTGTCCAAAAATATCCATTTTTACCGACACCCGTAAATTATCCTAAATTGCAAAATCATAAGAAAAAACGATAAACACAAAATACCATGCATATCCTCTTAAGACCCGAGCAAAATCCTACACGTATATTCTTAATTTAAACATACTTTTCATACAAATATATGCTAAAAAGTATTGTTTTGCAAAGTAATTTTAAAAAAAATTATGTTTAATAGTTACTAAGAGACACGCCTTAAGCTATAAAAATATACATTTTTGGTGCTATAAATGCAAAAAAAGGCTGTATTTCTTATTTGTAGTTAACAGTTTATTTTAACATTGTTTTTAATGCAAAATGCCTTTAAAATTAACTATTAAAATAACTTTTTGAAAAGTTTAAAGAAAGAACTAGTTTAAAGTTAGTTTTAAAAAACTAACTACTCTCTCGTATTGCCCCTCGTTCAACTTCATTTTTTTTATCGAAATAAATGACTGATACCTGTAATAAAAGGCTGAAAACTGATTTTCGGATTTTCGTCTATCGTACCAGGTCAATTTGGAAACTAATTAACATGTTAGTTGTTTGTGGGGAGGTTTTAAAAAATTTCCTCAAATGGGGACGCCAGGTCGCAAGAGGATATGTTCCCAGTGAAAGCATATATTCCCAGATTAATATAAAACTTATATTACTATAATTTGCAAGTAATTTTTTTAAGAATATCTGAAAAAATATTAAAAAACTAAATAAATAACTTTATACTAATGTTTTTTCTATTGGAATTAATATTATACCTTTTTTTTAAATCAATGCTGAATACTTTTTATGATATATTTAATTTCTGGTCACCGAAATTTTTAACTATGAGTTATTGTTACTTTAACCCACGATGTAATGATTTCTTTGTGGAACTTTAC
>JAFNEN010000487.1:400000-579263 GCA_019343175.1 Oedothorax gibbosus
G
This sequence comes from Oedothorax gibbosus, assembly GCA_019343175.1. NCBI lineage: Eukaryota > Metazoa > Arthropoda > Arachnida > Araneae > Linyphiidae > Oedothorax > Oedothorax gibbosus. The sequence continues at coordinate 400,002 of JAFNEN010000487.1, forward strand.
TCAATGCTTTTGGTCCATCGAGGCACATAACTTTCACCTTTATCTATGAAATAAAAAACAAATCATCATAGCACAATAAAGTATATTATAAAAATCAACTTAAGCTCTTTTATGTATCCCAACAATCTTAAAAAGTTACATTAATACTTTCAGGTAATTAACACTAGTACTATATTACTATTTACGAGGGCTGTTTTTTTTCAACCTCCGATGGGCTGTAACAAAAAGACGGGTCAAGGTACAAAAAAGATTTTTTTACCAAAAGTAAAGTACAATACTGCTTATTTCTCCATATAATCACCTTGTCGATTAAAGCATTTGTCATATCTGTAAACTAAGCTTTGAAATACCCTCTTCATAAAATGTAGCCGCCAATGATTTGAAGGGAGTGGTGACGGTTTCTTTGAGATCTACGTCAACTTGGAAGCGCTACAATCCAAGCCATTATGCTTATCAATAATTCACTTATGGTAAACCTTCAAGTTTCCCTAAACACTTGGTCAACTCGCTGAACAATACTGATGTTGAAGATGAAGATGAACAATACTGATGTTGATGCATGATGAAGGGGGCCAAGGAAGCAAGTCTGTCGCTACAGACGGTAATGTTCAGCGAGTTGACCAAGTGTTTGGGAAACTCAAAGGTTCACCATAAGTGAATTATGGACTAGCAGTGGCTTGGAGGACAGAAAAAAATTGACGTAAAGCTTCCAAATTTACTTTTTTTTAAACGAAACCGTCACATCTCCCTCCCAATCATTGGCGGCTACATTTTATGAAAGAGTATTTCAAAGCTTGTTTACAGGTATAACAAATGCCTTAATCGCCAAGATGATTATGTGGAGAAATAAGCAGTATTGTACATTACTTTTGGTAAAAAATCTTTTTTGTATTTTGACCAGTCTTTTTGTTACAGCCCATCGGAGGTTGAAAAAAAACAGCCCTCGTATATGAGAATTAGTTTTCTTCAAACCTTCAAACAAAACTTTTCTAAGGTAACCCTTACTAAAATTATGTTACGTATGTACGTTATATTATGTTACGTAGTTATGTAAATTATGTGGATGTATTTGGTAAATGTTCGATTTTAATTTAAAAATTAAAATAAATCAATGAAACTAAAAACAATATTTACTCTATGAGTCGTAGAATAGGGGAGATTGGGGGGCTAATATGACATTTTTTTATTAACCTCTGTATTTCAGCAAAAATATAAGAATTTAAAATTCTTTTTTTACAAGTTCATAAACTGAACATTCGTTTACGTAAAAAGTCATTCGAAAGATCTTAAAACATTACCATATTTTAGTTGCTGAGCATTTTAAACCAACATGTAAATGTCCCATTAGCCCCCATATGTGGGGTCTAATGGGACAGGGTGCAGGGCTAATGGGACATGGTAAATGTTGCCTAAATTAAAGTTTCAAAAATTGGGAAAGGATTCAGTAAATGACCTGAAAATAAAATTTTAAAGCAATCACCAGTTACATAATGAAAAATTATTTTTTAAAACAATTATTTCCCATTGAAAGGTGAAATATCAAAGTTAAAGCTCAAAATCGAAGATGTTCCCATAATTTTTGTTGAATTATTGGAACGGATAGTTTTGTAACTAAATCTTCTAAAATTTATCTCAAACTTGTCCTCTTGTTGAAATTACGTGAATTTAAAAAGACTATCTTTATCTTCAAATAGCTTAGCCGGAGTTACTCGCTATCTATTTCAGAAATCAATTCAACGTAATAAAGAAAAGTTTGCTTTCTAGCAAATTTTACCAACAACAAATCGTTTATCTTCACCAAGCTCTGTTTAGATGTAATTAATGAAATTGCAGGGGGATGTTGAAAAATATGTCATAAAAAGCTACTTGAGCTTTCACTTATTATACGACTAAAAAAAAAGTTTAAAATTAAAGTTTTAAAAAGTTTTGGGCAACTTCACTGAATAAGATATTAGAGATTTATATAGATTATTCAAGAGAAATATACAAAGCTAGGTGTATTCGTGTCCCATTAGACCCCACAGTTTCTGTCCCATTAGACCCCACAGTGCTATTATTAATAAATGATCCAGCACAGAACCACGTGTATTTCACCACAGCATTTGACATATAATATCTTAATCTATGATATGTCTTCTACCTAAAACTATAGTTTAATTCGTAAAAAGTTTTTATTTAATACTTTAAAAGTGTAAAAATAGATACATATTTAACTTACTTTGGATTCTCCAAAACAACAATTCTTCTCTCCACTTCAACACATGCTTTTAATGGCTAATATTTGGTTGTTAAAATGTGAAGTCTAACTGTTACAATGTTGTAGTGTAGAAATATTTGTAAAAAAGTATATTTTTCTCCCCTTTTTGCCCTTTGTCCCATTAGCCCCCACTCTCCCCTACACTATAATTTCATATCGTATAAACAATCTAATTTGTAATTTTCATGCATATTCATGTTTTTAGTGAACTTCAAATGAAAATTAAAGGAACAATTTCTTGTTATCAAAATGAATTAAAAGGTAAAAAAGCCAGTAATTAATTTTTTTAGACAATTTCAATTTTTTTTTTATTTCAATTGTCCAGCAATTAAATTTATTAGCACTTTTCATTAGCTAGAAAACTTTAAGGATACATACACACTAGAAAAGGCCAAAAATAACCAAATTAGGCATTTTTTGTTTTTAAGTTCATTAGAATTTGCAATTCTTCCTCTTTAAAATGATGTAAAGTTTGTACTGATACTCCACTTTAATAAAAAGTTATAGAGGTTTTTCTAATCTTTTAAATCATGAAAATTAGTTAGTTTAACAAGTTTGTAAATTAGTTAACATGTTAGATTTCATAACCTTTCAACTCAATTTTCTCAAAACTTCATTTTGCTCATGTGTTACTTTGCTTAAAAAATGATAACTAAAGTTAAAATTTACATTTTGTCAAACGAATTGTTTATTTATTTGTGGAATAAGTTGGGGGAGGGCGTGAACCTCAAAAAAGAAGATTTGGTTTTTAAATTAATTTTATATTGCATGGTCAAAGTTATTTTTTTCTAAAAAAATATGATTTTTTTAATGTTGCTTATATTATAAATAAAAAACTAAAAGAGCCACAAACTTGGTTTGAGGTTCACGCCCTTCAGAATGAATTGGTGATTAATTTGCATGGCAATCGTATATGTCTAAGTTAGTTCTTGAGTTATGAGTGTTTAAAAAACATGCTAATTAATGCATAAAATGCTAATTAAGTAATTAACATTTTAAATTTTTAAAAATATTTTTACACGTACCCTCATACACTTATGAATTATATCAAATATTAAAAAATAGGATTATTAAGTGAAATATTAGAAAAAAAAGTTCAAGTGTATACGTACACCGTAAATGGTTGCTCATTAGACTAAACATAACTAATTTCTAAATTAGAAAGCTTACATCTTCGTGGCTTTAGTGACCCACTTACGGGGGAATGAGCCCTGGACTCCAAATCAAACTGCATCAGTGTTAATTAAATGGGGAAAAAATAATTTTCTAAGATACATTTCTTTGGCTGTATTGAATATTTTTACAACCGGGTTATTTTATATGATAAATGTAGCTGACTTACAGATCTAGAGAATCCCACTTTTTGGAATTGGTTCGAATATTTTATTTTTAATTTCAAATAAATAAATTTTACACAAAATATTCGAAGCAAAATTTCAAAGTGGGTTTATAGAGACCAGTAAGTTGCCTACACCTAACACTACCACTGACTACACTAAAACTGACACCTAACACTACCTTATGGCGACATCGTACTCGGCTTCAGGATTTTAGAACACGACAGATCTAGACTTGCACCAGTCCCATATCATTTTTTACACCTAGATTAGAAGGCCTGAGAACTAAGATGCTTACGTCATGTTAGTGGACTTTTCGTGGGTTTGAACAGATGATCGTTCGTACCTGCATCTTGTGTTATCTTTTAGATTAGCAGAATCAAGTTGTGGCGGTCCCGGAACTCATATACCACCACACAGGTATATTACCATTGCGTTCCTACCAGTAATCTCTTGTTTGTGGTTCTAAAATACGACGCCCGTCGCCAATAGCCCTCGTGTAGCTCTAGTGCGACGATAATTCAAACTAACCTACCAGTAATCTAGTTAACAACGAAAACAGTAGTACGAAAGCCGAAATAACTCGTATCCAACTTGGGTTTCCTATTCCTAGTCAAATTTAACCCATTTTCGGGAAGATTTCGATAAAGGAGTAAGGACGCTTCGCGTCGACACTCGTCGGTTCTTTTTCCATTTCAGATTTCTCCACCTTGGAGATTCTTTTGGGAGACTATGGGTTACCGAGACCGCTACAAAGCTATGATTGGTGAACACCTCAAAATCAGTCCTATATTGCTTGGTTCTCGGGCCTTCTAATCTATAGGTGGTATTGCTCATATACATGGTTCTAGTTATTGGTGGACTTTTTTTTGTTCTGCATGATGCGTCTATAGGATGGCTAAGGGGATGGCCGATCCCCGGAAGGTCCACGTAGCATGAGCACTTTTCACCATGTTCTTCACCCTTCGAATACTTACATCTTCTGTTTCCATGATATTGCAGCATTGGCCATACGATGTTACTACTTGTTTTGGGTTGATTCGTAAGGAATCCTCCGAAGATGGAACCGAATAAGAAACGCAGTAACCTCGGCAGGCATTTGTTGTTATATCGAATTCAACGCATCCAGGTATGCCTATTGTTCGTGTGTGACCTGAAAAGCATTTAAGAAATGAATTTTGTCAGTAAAATAAATCAAGGTTAGTCAAATATATTTTGAAGTAACTACGAATAAGAATTTCATTTTAAATACTTAGAAGTGTTTGAATTAACCCTCTGAAGGATAAGCAATTTTGCCAAAGTGTATACTTGTTTTTTCTGTATAAGAATTAAAATAAAAAATTTCAGACCATCAATATTTTTTTATGTTTTTAAAATTTTATTTTGTATTCAATGGCAATTAAAGAGTTATTGATACTTTAAAATTTAAGTCCATTTAACTTGTTCATTAAAATAGCTTTCAGAACGGATCTCAATTACAATTCAAAGACAAATAATATTATTAATATTTATTGAGGCTATACTTCTGCTATTGTTCTACCTAAATGTGATCTCTATCAGTTTTAGCTTTTAAAATTTTCCGTAACAATCGTAACTAAACACCATTAAGGTCTCCTTACATCTTAATGACTTTGCAATTTTCTCTGAAGAAAAATACTTGCGTCACAGAAGAAATCTCAATAATTGATACAGAATATGTATTTTAATAGGCAAGTAGGCAAGTCAGCTATTATACCATGCATTGAAAAAAGCATCTTATTACAAGAAGTAAGAAGAATAACAATCGCATATGAAAATTGAGTAAAAAGAAAGCTATGCAAAATATTGCAGCATTATAAACACCATCCAAAGATTGCGGCTAAATAGTCATTAGTGTGCAATATTGTTTAATCCAGTTTTTTAGAATACGATGTTATTTCCAGGATAGTTCTAAACTGCAGCTCCTGGGATCCGGGCTCGATCTCCGGCTAAGACTTGATTGTAAAATATCTCCTCATGTTTTATATGTAACATCTTTTCGGCAGTATGCAAGAAAATAAATTTTAATGATAGTAAACTGTCTAAAAAGAGTCTCCGACAATTGATATTCCAAGAAAAAAAACCTTTTTTCAAGACAAATAAACAAGAAATGACAAAAAAAACCTCACCTTCTTTCGAATTAGAATATTAGCATAAAGAACACAATGAACTATTATTCCACATACACTCAGAAAAAAACTTGTGTTCAAACAGCATAAGTGCAGCACAATTATTGTATAAAAATGACAACATTACAATATTGTGTTGTTTTAAAGCCAGAATTGTGTTGATGACATACAAATACAAATTTGTTTTGTCCCTACAAAACAGATGATTGCGAGAGGAGAGACGATTATTATAACCCTGCGCGATTGACTAAAAACCGTAAACTATATTGGTCGTTAAAATAAGTATAACAAAATTGTAACTGTCATTTTAAAGTATCGTAATATATATTTTTTAAGCTTTAGTATAGCTATTAGCTATTTATCCGAAACATTACAGAGAAGATCATGAACTATATTTTGAAAGAATACATACGTGCTGCGCCTTTAACACAATTTTTGTACAAATCAGGCATTATTATTTGGTCGCAATACAGTTTTTGTATAGTTTTAACTCATCTTGTAATAACTGCGAAAAACAAAAAATTTGCATTGAAAGACAACAAAAGTTTTTTCTGAGTTTATTAACTGCTTAAATTACTGTTAGTCTTACAACCATGTTAATAAATTGCAAAAACATTTCATACCAACTTTAAAGCAACCAGGCTTTTCCCAAATGTTTGCTGTTGACTGCTCCATCAAAACAACAATTACAATGCAAAATATTTTAATCATAAAAGCCTGCTTGGCGATAGCAAGAAACATTTCCTTTTGGTCCACTAGAAATACTCTTCAATCTAGAATAAAAACAACGTGAATGGAGTTAATTAGAATCATGAATTACCACAATGACACTTAAAATAAATACTATCATATTTCAAATGGAGAATTTAATTTAGTGAAAATTTAATTAGAAGTGACAGCTATGGCACGGTAGACGTGTTAGAAGGTTTTAGGAGGTCAAAAGTACACATTTGGAGCTCAACTTCTTTTTATTTATTTTTTAAAGCTTAGTAAATTACATTTAAATTAATTCTACTAATAATTTTGTTCTAAACATTTACTATAAATTTATTAATAGACATTAAAGACATAAACATGTGCAAATTTTCATTACAAAGCGTTTTGTACAAAAATAAAATAGTCAGTCTTAGGTACAAATATATTCAAATAATTTATATTAATATTTTATAATAATTTTTAAGGGAAAATTACTTTAGTCGTCTAAATCATTTAATTTTAGTAAATATATTTTTCTGGATCTCATTTAGAACGAGAGTGAGAATATTTAACAATTTGAAAATTTTATAAATAGTTTATATCTATCCATCCCACAAGCTCTTGAAATAATATTTTTGAGGAAGATAAAAAAAATAATAGTTCTGGAAGATTTTGAGCAATACTCGGTTCATGTATTTCAGGATTTTTAGAGTCCCTATTATTTATTTGTTTTTCATGCATAAAACGTTAATAAGAATGATCTTATGCAAAAAAAGAACCTACTAAAAACTGGTGATAAGTAAAATTATGTATGACAAACTTTTGCACCTTGATAAGAACATAAGATTACAACAAAAGAAGGAAAATAGAAAATATTTCAAATAAAGGCAAATCTATTTGCAAATTTTAAACGAAGTTGATTTTTAAAACTCTATTTATGATGTTCCATTTCTTCGTTAAATGACATAGTAACCATACAGAAGTGAGAAGATTATTTCTTTATATATAAAATTACCGTTTAAAAATATTTATATTTTGATATTGCAGAAATAATAGATGTAAAATAAGAACTTCATACACTCCGACATACCAAAATATGACCCTAAATACGTAGATCTCTCCAAGACAGAGAAGATTCCCTTGATAAGACAGAACAGAAGTAAAGACCCATTTGGCCTTTCATCACTTTAAATAATAGATAAAATAAGGACCAAGTTATCTGGATAACTAAAAATATTGGTTTCGCTTCAGTCTGACCAACTGATAGGAAAATCTGCCTATTTGACCCCTTCCCTGTGTCGAGAGCTGAAATGGGCACATATTGCCATGTCTACATGAGCTGTCACGCAAGCGTGCTTTACAAGAAAGAACTAGTTGAATTTCATACAATTGTTCAAACTCATTTTTCTATATTTTAGCACAGATAATAAGACAAAAAGAGATAGGATCAAACTAAACAAATCGCACTTTAAATTCGAGGTAAGAATTTTTTTTTTTTGCTCTTTAGTTATTAATAAGTGTAACAGATTTTCAGCGTATGTTATCGATTTCAAGAAATTCAACAATTTATAAAAGAGTTTCGATTATTATTGGGTCTGGTAAAAAGAAAGAGAATATTACCGGTTAAGCTTGACCTTAGGCCTGTAAGTTTGAACTTAAAAACTAGAAATAGATTAGGAGACCTAAAAAAGATCTAGCGAATAATCCAAAAAAATTATGCAATATAACTATATTTATATGTAATTATATAACTGTATAATTCTGGCTCTTGGAAAGAAATAAGTCTAAAAAAACGCAATTTGTATTTTAATTGAAAACACGTCAAAAAATTCCGCCAATAAATGCGTGGTGTACAAGGAACTCACGCGCAATAATTCTATCGTGGTTCAAAGCTCTGATACCGTGTACGATGTCGCTTTGAGTTTGAGATATGTTTAGGTGTCGGCCTTGTCTCTTGACCCTTTTCTAAGTTATAAAGTTTGTCACCAATAATCTCGTGTAGCTCTAGTAATGTGATGTTAAGGAGGAATGAGACCAACAGTCGGTTTCTCAAGATATGGCTTCTCTTTTTGCTAATCCAACGGGGAAAAATAATTTTTGAAGCTTTACTCCAGCTGTATTGAATATTTGTACGAGCGGATTCTAATGTGATATGTGTATATGTGCTAAATGTCTCTAGAATTTATTTTTTTTAATTGGTTGAATAATTTATTTTAAATTATGTATTGAAAGTAAAAAAACTGCATATATATTTGTCCAATTTTTTTTAATAAAATGAATTTTAGAGCCATTTAAACCAGCCGCATTTATCATGCTACGAAACTGCTTGTAAAAGTATTCAATACAGCTTCAAAACCTAAAATTATTTTCCCCCATTGGATTAGCATAGATAGATGCCTTTAGGTTAGAGACGCCGACGATTGTTCTCATTTTCCTTTAATTCAACCAAACAGCACGTTATTTTATTAGCAAATGGCCGTGAAATTACTTTTTTTATTAAAAATAAAAATTCAACAACTTTGCAAGTAGTTTTTTCATCTCATTAACATGGAATTGTACCGATCAAGATATGGAGCGCACATTCATAATTTGTTGTCATTTTCACATTTGTTATTGTCATTGTCTATGTCACATTTTGCACCTATGGTTCCATTCTAATTTGCATGTTCCAAATTATCTCAGTTATCCTTGTTTCCGCAAATGAATTAAATTGTGAAAGAGTTAAATACCTGAAAATAAATATCTCATGGACAGCCGCACCCTAGACTGATTATACTAATTAAGTATTAATTTTCCGTACAAATCTACCGTAATTTGTGCTATTTATGTTCGAGAAGCTGATTTTGGGTATAATAATATCATGTTATGCATGACATATGTTACCTTTTTATTTTGCATACATATTTCAAGCAAATCATGTCTATAATTAGTTGCCCAGGAAGTACAATATTAATTACATGAACAAGGTAAGGGTTTAAAAATAGATGAACTATCACTGAATAGGCTTGTATAAAATCTACTTCTTAAAATTTGATTGATATAAATTCTTTTTTTGCCGAGAGAAGAAATGTATTTTTAGAAAATTGTGATTTTTTTAAATTTAAAATACAATAATCAGAAACTTACAAGTTGAATTCGAAGGGCTCTGAATATCTTTGTGAGAAGTGGAATCAAACCCACTGAGCAATTATATAAAGTATATTATGTAATGAAGGCACACACACGCATGTAATGACGCCTCGTAATAATGTTTTCATAATTTATTCAATGTTTTTTTTAGTAGCAGTGTGTACTATCCAAATCGGGGACTAAAAATATATCTGAAATCTAAATATATATCTGAAAGCTAAAATTTGAACATGACGCCACCATAAATTCAGACAAGTTATTCTCTCTTTTTTTTGGTAAAACCTTTGAAAGTTCGAAATAATGCAAAAACATCGCATTTTTTATAAAAATAATTAATGAAAAATATGTAAGTCACACATAAAGGTATTATTACGAAGCACAAAATATATTAATGATTTTAATTAAGTTCTCAAAGGGTTATTAAAAGACTTCCGATTGTGCCCAAAAATACTATTAAGAAAAGAAAAGCCTACGTGCCTTTAGTATTAGGGGCATAAAAAAATATCTTTTAAATTAAGATGTCCTAGCTTTCCCAATATTTTAAGAACTACATTTTTCGTAACGGTATTTAGGGAGAGATATTAATTGCTTCATTATTTTGCGACTTATAATTCATGACCATGTCCTTATTTCTGAACTTCAGAGACAGAAAGGTTTATGTACATTAAACCATTAGAGATAAAATTCATCGGAGACATCACACCAAACATAGAAAAGGGAGGTTTCTGAAATGTTTATTTAATTTGAGAATCGTCACTACTTAGTTTTGTTATCAATAGTTTGTGTAACTATAAGACATTGTGTGTGGGGGGGGGGGGGGGTAGGTACATATATATTCCGGTTTGTGTGCTTGATCACAGACCCGCTTATAAGCCTTCGTCAAGTAAGACAGACACAGAAAGAATTTTTACTGACACAGAAAAAGGAAGTACACCCATAGCGAATGCGGGAATCGAACCGGCACCCGTTACAGCGCGCAGACTGCTAGAGAAATGGTCTGCGATCCAAACCACTCGGGCATCCGAGCCCCATAAGACATTATATTGAGTGGGCTTTGTTAAGAGAGGCGAATATAAAATGCAAGAAAATATACAAAACAAAAATGAGTAAGAATATTTGTTAAATTTGTTTATAGAATATAATACATTTCATTTCAAAAACTAATAACATTTTTTTTTTTTAATTAATAACAAAATGAAGCTTTTTACTTTTGAGCTTTTAGTTTATTGGATTCAAAATGAAAATCCTTTTTACCGCGAAACAGTTCAAAGGTCTAAATTGTTTCTTAAATTTACTTTCTAAACAGATAATAAAAACGTTTTTAAAAAAATATCTCCACCTTGAAAGGTTAAAAAAAGAATATAAGGTTAGAGCACTCAAGATCTAAGAGGGTAAAACATAAACTCCTCAAAATGATTTTATATCCGAATTGAATTGAGGGTTTTAGGGCGTCGAAACTTCTAAATTTTCCGTCCACCTATTCCGAGAATGTTTCCTATTTCTAGAATAACCCGCGGGTAAATCGTGGGCAGACTTTGGCTACATTTTCAACAAGTTGAACTTTTATTGTGTCACTTTCTATTCAATAAACTCAGATAAAGGCGTCATACCATATGATTTTTTTTTTAATCTTATTGCTGTCAGTTGTGTAACGGAAAATGTCAAATGAGAAAGCAACTCTAAATTTTTGGAATTTGAAGCATAATCACGTACATGGTAACTTCTGAATTTTTGTACAAAACTTAGAATATAAAACAGTTTTTAAAAAGATTATTTTACAAAGTATTGAGTTATATTGGATTTGTAATTACTTTCTCAGTTAATTGTCTAGATTTTATAAAAATATTCAAATAAAGTGCCACAACAAATTTTATTGAAGATCTTTTTTTATAGCAAACAATTAATAAAGTATAAAAGGAAATAATAGTAAAAAATGTATTACTTTTTTTAAAATTATACGATGATAAGTGTAGAAATCAATTTTCATGAAATTTCAGTTACGCCATAACAAATTTCATTGAAAATAATTTTTTATGGCAAACAAATGATAAAAGTACAAAAATAAATAACAATAAACAAAATGTATAATTTAAATTTAAAAAAAAACATGCTATGATAAGTGCATAAATCAATTTTCATGAAATTTCAGGTAGCACCAAAGCTTTAAGAGTTTGTAAAGGTAGAAAATACCTATTCTATAGAATTTTTTTCAAAAGTAGTGCGAATATATGTAACAGATACATTTTCCAACAACAATGAATCCTAACCGTGTGTTTTTTAATAATTTATATGAATTTATTTTCAATGCTATATTCATATTAAAATTGTTGATTGTATTTAAATATTTGAATTGCAAATAAAACTCATTAAGAGAGAGAAGTTTTCCATCGACAGTGTTTCATGTTTGGGATTATAAAATCAAAAGAATTAAGGACTAAAAACTTGAGTTAGCATATACAATGGATATTCTGTAAATTTATGTTGAATAAACTTATAAACTAAAATATTTATAAAATATTACATAAATTCTTAGTGTTTTTAATGAATATCCTACTAATTCAATTTTTAGTTAATTAAAGGACTATATATTTTGAGTTCAATGGGCCTGTAAATTTGTGTTTCATAAAATTTAAATATCATTTTTATTGTTGGTACACCAGTTACAGCTTTTTACCATTACTCTACTTAAATCATTAGTACTTTTTTGATGTTACGTTATAGCTTGTGTCTAAATTTATTTTAAAAAAAAGCCTAGATATAAACTGCTTAAAAAATTTAAAATACGGTAGGTAAAATTCTTTCACGGAATTTTACATTATTCAGGCACTAAAAAGAGTTTCGTAAACTTTTATATTAAGTAAGTTTCAATAAAAAAAACATCAATGTAAATAAAACGTTTTGATTACTGCATTATATATTACTTTATAATAATTTTTTTAGTAATATATTACTTTAAATAGCTTTTCAAAATTACTATTTTTAAGTTATGATAAAGTATAAACGTAACTATCGAATATCTTTGAAGTTAAATTTTTAAAGAAACAAGTTAAGTTCTACCTCAAACAACGAAATTAATATGCAAGACATGTTTTTGTATACTTAGACTTTTTTTTAATTTAAGCAAGTAATTTGCAACAGAAATTTAAAGTATGTATTTTAATTTTATAATATAAATTATTTTTAAATGGCTATTACTAAAAACACGGAATATATCTAAAGGAAAAAAGTTATACTTATAATATCTTTAAAATTTACATGAAAATATTTTACATTTTTTTTCAAAACAATATTTTCTAACCCAGGATGTAAATTATCAATAATGAGTGAAAATATATTAAATTTTATGTGAAAGAAGTCTGTTTATTAAAATAAAATAAATAATACTATATGGTATTTTGTTTGCTATAGAGTATTTGTAATATTTAGCACTTTCAATTTTTATTAGAATTGATTCTTTTCCAATATATTTTGCATAAATTTGATACTTTTCCCATGTTTGTATAATATTCAGTTAAAAAATAAAATACTAGTTCATTAAACAATTTATGCCATTATTTTAAACTATTTAAATAAATAATTATAAAAAATCTTACCTTCAATAAAATGAAAATGAAGACGAGATGGGATGGGGAAGATCAGATGCAGAAGAAGTGACAGAAGATGATATGCAGACGTAAAAATGTAGACTCTTATGTTTCTCCCGCGCTCATTTGTAACCAATAGACTCGGAGGAAACAGGGGGCGGTACTATCGGAGAAGGTTTTGGGCGTTCTTTTCAGAAATATTTTGTTTTTATTTGAAGATATACCTTTCTCTCCCAATGATTCCCTTTGGAATCATTAAACGTGCGATTTTTTTCTCTTTAAATTAAACTCGCACTTATTTCCAATACATTTTATGCAACTCTTCATGTTTCTAAAAAGTTATATTTTTGTCTTGTATCGTTATATGGAAGAATCATTTCTTTTGAAGAATTAAATAATGTTTGTTGTAGTTAAATGAAAATATGACAAACATAGTAAAAATAAAATTCACTCTGAAACAATTTTCTTAAATAAATCACCCGTAAATTCTTTATGCCTGCATTTTTAAATGTTTAAAAACTAAATTTTAACTTTGTTTAACTAATAAAGTTTCGAAAAATAAGTGTTATAATTTATTCAAAAGTGAGTTATGATTCCAATTTTTTTCCCTTAAGTTTTAGTTTAAAAAATTTTGATTTTCCCCCTGATTTCTACCATTTCATTCTGGGTGCATAATGAGTCTATTTCACAAATTTTATATTGTTAGAATAAAAAGTTGGGATTGAAAGGGTTAAAAGAGCGAATGTTGTAGTTAAAAAAGTAACATGCTCACACCGATTTATTGATACACTGAACTTCAGGTAGGTGTTTTTTCTAGATGCGCTGTCAAAAACCCCGAATGATTTGATTTTATATGAAGGTGACCTAAGAGAAAAGAGAGTTATAATGTTTATATCTTAACATTGCTTGAATAATCACTTCAATTGTAATTTCGTTCCGCAAGTATAAATATTTTAAAACACAAAAACTAGATATTTAATTAAAAAAAATATTTTTAAAAAATTGTCGTAAAACAATAAAAAATGAATTTTATTTTAAATACATAATGCAGATGAGGGATTCTCCTAAAAAGGTACAATTTTATTCTGTGATTTAGTGAAAATAAAAACTAAATGTTAAGCAAATGTTTGCCAAAAATATATACGGCAGCATTTTCTGAAAAATATGCAATATTCCGTCTTTAGCTTTTAACATAATTTTTTCTACTACCGTTCTCTATATTTATCAAAAATTCAATAAGGGACAGTAGCGACATAACAGTAGAAACAAATACCCTTCTGTACACATTATAAGTTAGGCTAGGGAAAACTATAACAGTACATTTTGAACTTTGCAAAGATATGTTTTATGTGACAAAATCAAAAATAACTATCAGTCGTAATAAAATTAATTTATGTAACAGAAAGTAGTAGTAATTAAAAAATATTCTTACATTTCTATCCATTTTAAAGCTTATAATTTATTTTGAAATCCAAAGTAAAAATCAAACTACTGTTATGAGGATTCAAGATGACTTCATATGTAAACTCCAACTGTTTACGTAATCTGAAGTGTTCTGATAGCCACATGGTCAGTTTTCTACAAGAGACTAGTAGTGACCAAAACTAGAAACTTCTAACTCTGAATCAGTATAAAATTATTTTTGTTTTACGAAATTGATTGGTTCATGTAAATTATACTATAAAATTTAATTTTTAGTAGTAATATTTAAAAAAAATTAATTGTATTTAAAAATGTTCCAGAAGATCAGTGTATGGTGTGGTGGACAAGGGACAGGAGTGACATTTTGAGTATTTAAAAATAGCTTAAAGTAACATTTACCGCTACTTCCTTGAAAATACCTTGTAAATTGAAGAAATACAAAAAGAGGTTAAATATTGTTCCAAAATTTTTTTTTACGTCAGATAGAATATTTAATTCCAAAGGACTCAAAATAAGTGATTACAAATTATTAAGGGAATTGACGTTTTTTTATCAAAAGCGCAAAAACTAAATTTTTATTTTAAATTTTTGAACCTAAATTCTAAATTAATACTTCTCAGCATTTCTTTTAAGTGTTTGAGAAAATAACACATTTTGATCAAAAACGAGTAAACTTAATTTGTTTTCGTTTTTTCAATAAACTTAAAATTCAGTATATTTTTTACCTTTTGCAAGTACCGTTTTTAAAGAATTTAAGGGCAAACTAAAAACTTTAACGCTCATTTTTAGTTTTCACCTTTTGGTCGCTTAGCACGTTTTTCCACTAAGCTCTTCATTTCGGATATGAAAGTTATTTTCTCTTAAAAAACAATATCATAAAAAATGATTATAGGGGTAATATATTTATTATAAATATATTTGGGAGAAATAAATAATTTTTACCGAAAATGCACAAACTTTAATTTTAAAAAAAATTAACATAACTTCACAAATAATTTGATTGTGATAGTTTTTCACATATTATATTCTGTATTAGACGTGAAACTTGTCTTAAAAATAATAAGTGATTACAATAATTTTATGCAAAATAACTTTTAATCAAACGAGCAAAAAGAGCTAAAGTTTTCATTTAAACAGCACAACAGTAAATTAAAATTGTAAAAGTTTTCCAGTGATTTATAGAAAATATGATGTGCATTGAAACAGAAATTTTAATTTTTAAAATGTTTTGATTTTTGATGCTTTAAAAGCATACAAGAGAATGGCAATAGAGGGCACCACTAATTGCAATGAGATACAATTTAAATTTTCCTTCAAGTAAGTTTTGAAAATACAGGCTATTGGTAGAATGCACGCAAGTTGAGTAAATGTTTTGGAACAAAAAAATGTTTAGTTAATAATCCTCCTCTCTTCCCTCCTAAAAAAAAATCAAAATTTAACTCGAAGTGAATAATTTGGCCATTTAAAACAACGTTACTCTTTATAACTGATTGGATAACAAATAGTTCCATTTTATATCGTTGGTCAAATGACAAAACCACGGTTGTGCAAAACAACATGTATTGAAAACTGGATACTGATAAGCTCGCCGTTTTCAAAAACCGCCAATCCCTAGAATATGCACAACCGTGGTTTTGTTATTCGACCGACAATATATAAAACAGCAATACTACCGAAATAGGTCAGTTTCCCAAATAAAACTATTTTTGTATAAAATTTACGTTTATTTTTTCAAGAATCATCTCTCTTTAGATTTGAATGTAGGAGAAAAAAAATTGAGAATCTACTATAATTTATACGAATTCTTTTTTTAATAGAAGTGTTTTAGTTTTACTATGCGTTTGATAGAATGACTATCTATGATTGTTGCAATATGAGTGTTATTGGAAAAACATTTACTTTTATGATTCTTTGTTGAAGGGAATATTTTGAAGTCTTTATTTAGCGTAATTTGTAATCTCTTATTTTATTTTTGTTTTTATGTAATGCGTGCTTTATTTTTATTGTAAACATTTATTGTTATTTGTTTTTATATAATTGATCTAAACTTAAAAAGTTGACAAAAAAAAATCAATTTCAATTTGTAAACATATAATGTCAGTCTTAGTAAAGTCACTTAGAATTATAATTTTTTTTTTGTATTTAAACTTAGTACTTTTTGCACTTACAAGCTTTTTATATAATAATTGCAGCATTAGTAATAGAATCTTTATGAAATGTTCTGTTTAAGTGGATTTTTGTTCTTTTTGAATTATTCTTGCTAGCTACTAAGAAACATTTTCTAACAGGATGAAGCTTAAAACTAGCATTTCATTAATAAAAATGGTCTTTATTTAAATTAAAACTAATCAGTTGTTTTCTATAGTGATTTTTTTTGTTATATAACATGCTACATTCATACCTAGTTCATGAACGAGTTAAATTTTCTTTCACTCTATAAAATTTTCTGTTTGAGTAGATTTTAAAAAACTAAAATTGGAATGGTCGCATTTGAAAAACTAAAATTCGAATGGTATTGAATTTTGTAATGCCAATGGAATTTCAATTTTAAAAAATACAAATAAATTTTAGATTGGAACCCGAATAAACTTATTTAGTCTTTTCATTTTCTGATGAATTATAAATGTTGGGGATTGAGAGAGTCAACTAAATTTATTAATTTCAGTGGTGTGCTGCCATCTACTGTGGTAATAACAAAAGAGACGTTCTAAATTTGTATATTTACATTTTCTCTTAATTTTTATAAACTTCAAATTATGTAATGTAAGATATATTATATCTAGAAAGAAATCCTTAAATTTTTTATACTGATTTTAGACCAGCAGCTTAAGCTTGGATAAATATATTTAATACATATATGTTAGGAGACACGTATTGTTTCTGTCTCCCGGTAGATGGCGTTAATTTTTTACTATTATTATAAGCAAATTTTATAGTTAAAGCTGGACACTGTAGCAAAAAAATATTGACCTTTCCAACCTCAAAACTAACATTAAAGTATTTTTATTCAAGTTTCCCACAACTAAACATGTTTTAAATGAAAAATATTTAAACAAGATTTTTTTTTAATTGTAAAAACTTTAAATGAACTTGTGGCGACTTTAATTTCTCTCCCACTTTGTCGGCAAGCTTGATTATAATCACCAAAATTTAGCTAAATAAGGAAAATGCGTGGGGTTTTTTTTGCCTCATCTTGAACTTTTGGTAATGTCCATTTTCTTATCGAATATCCCGGTAAGTTCGCCAAAGTTGCCATATAAATGAAATGTATATGTTTTTTATGCTCAAGCTCACCAAACTTTCCAAATTACCTAAATTATTTTTTTAATGTTTTTTGGTTAGAAGTCATCGCGCTGTATTTTTTTTGCCAAACTCTCCAAAATGTGCTCCTAGTATACGGGTCAACTTGCTTTCCAGCAGATTCTTTTAATATTATTTTTAAAAAACTAGTTTTCTTACTTCGTAACGATTATTTTGATCTAAGCCTTTATAAAATCTAAATACTAAATCAAAGCCAAAAAACAGCCAAAAGTAAGAAATGTGTGTTTTCGTCTCATTATTGAGATTTTGTCTCTTTTGCAATTTCAATTTTCTTGTAAACATGTCATTGTGTGTTAGTACTGCGGTACTATGAATCATTTGCGAAGATTTTCATATTCTTACTAAACATGTTGCCAAACTATCAAAATTATATCACTAAAAACTGGCAATTTTTTTTTATCCCACTAGGAGGCTCTACCCCCTGCTCGCTTTCGCTCGCCAACCCCCGGTAATTGCTGCGCAATTCCATTAGCCGCTTTGCTCCCTATCGCTCGCCAATCTTCGCGTCCGGCTCGCTGGTGAACGTAACTCTTCCAACCCAACTTTGCACAGGCCTATGCATATTTTACAATCCAGGTCTGTATCTATGACAAAATTAGGTCGAGGCTCGGTAATATGGAGGGATATTTTCCGCTTCTCTTTTTCAATAACATATGGTAAAAAAAGTTAAACTAACAATTTTCTAATAATCGTAAAAATTACATTTAATTTACAATAAAGATCTTGAACGTATTTTTTTGTCAATAATAGGGGGCGGCCGGCTCGCTGCGCTCGTTGGTGAACGTAATTTTTCTAACCCAACTTCTTTGCATCGGCCTATGCATATTTTACAATCCAGCCTCGGTTACCGCCATGCTAAGAGACACATTTGGACCCAAAACTCTTTGGGGACATATGGTGCCAAAACTTTTGGTGAAGAGATTTTTACAGCTTTAAAAAAAACTTTACTCCACAAACTAAACTCTTTTCCAAGAATTCATTTATAACTCCAAAAAAAAAACTAATTTTCCTTTTACTCCTTTTAAGGAAGTTGAGAATCTCTTCGTGTCCTTGATTTAATAATATTTATCTTTAAATAAACTTCTTACACATCGAAACAATTATGTGGAAATTTCTTCTTGCCATTGTGTTTAAAATAAACCACCCTTTATTATGCAAAAAAATTGGTAATAATTAAAATCATCTGATTCCTTTATCTTTAAAATACAACATTTCGTAAAATTAGAATATGGGATTAAAGCCTATGTAAACAGCATTTTAAAAGCCCAATTTTTCGGCACTTGAACTATGAGTCTAGCTTTATTTTTTATTTATTTTTTATGCAAAGCATATTTCCGATAATTTTTATTTCGGCCTTTTAAAAATACATAATATAGCTAATTGAAATTAGTTTTTTTTTCTTCGTAAACTTTTTCACCAATTTTTTTTTTTTGAAATTTGTTTCAGGTTCAGGTTGTTGGCTGTTCCGAAAGAGAGAAACAAAACATGTTCGCAACCAGATAAGTATATATAATTGTCCGTTCGCAAATAGGTTTCAAACTTTTTCTTTGAAATTGCTTACATTTCGAACCGGTCGGATGGCGGGACGTCCAAAGAGCTTCTGTGACCTTAAAGTTGAGTAGACCATGGACGGACACATAAAGACAAAAACACTATCATTTATGTAAACAAAAAATGGTGAAACGTAACACGTAGGGAGATTCTTGCAAAAACGCATCTCACAACGAACAAATAATATAACTAAAAAAACAACATTTCGCTTAATATGTTGGCTATACAATAAATCATAAAACAATGTTTAACAAGAGGAAAATTTCTAAATTTGCAAAGTGATTAATATTTTCATATCTTGATACTTCCATAATTAAAACATCTTCAAAAACTTTCTAAAAAAACAACAAGGAATATGTAACATATTCGAGTGTGCAAAGTTTATTTTGTTCGCATCTATAAGAATTCATTTTTCAGGATAAATAAAAAAATAAAATAATCAAATACAATGAGCCATAGTAAAGAAGAAAAAAAAAGAAACAAAATCGCAGACAAAAAGACGCATTCTTACCGATGAAGATTTAACAACGTGATATATTTAATCAGTACTGAAAATAAAAGGAAAAAAATTATATTTTGTATCGGATTTTTTATTTTACGTTCATTATTATGTATTTTATTTATATTTGTCTGAATTCTTCCACGTGTAAAGCATCTTTTGTACAAAAAACAGGTTAAAGAACTTTTCTTTTTAAAAGATTAGAAGATAGAGCAACTGTTATTTTTAAATAACAGAGAAGATAGCACCTGTTCTTTGAGAAAAACATAAATATAACATATCAAATCACGTATTTCTGGCAGACAAAGCGGCGGCTTCTTTTTCCCCGTGGTGTTATGGAGAAAAGACCCACGTTTTCGAATTCGTCTCACTTATTTTTATTTTTAATTAAAAAACTAATTGGATATTTGAGAAAAGAAAAAAACGCATCGATGTATAAGGGAGAGACACCTTCCAGAAAAATTTTGGACTTGTAACATCAATATTTCATCCTGTTATGGCTCCGTGTTGATGCATCAGATGTTGATGGATCAGCTAGACGGCTACTACCGCTATTTAATTTGATCTGGAAAAAAGAAAGAGTGCCAGACAATTGGAGGGAATCAATAATTGTGAAAATTCCTAAAAAGGGAGATCTCTCTGTCTGTGACAACTACATAGGAATTAGCCTAATGTCGATCCCTGCAAAAGTTTTCGGAAGAGTCATAATTAATAGGTTAAAAAACGACATCGACAGTGTCCTGCGTGAGGAACAGGCAGGTTTTAGAAGAGGAGCAGGAACGACTCAACAAATATTTACTCTAAAAAATATAATTGAACAAAGCTATGAATTCAACACAGCTTTGTACATGAACTTCATCGATTTCCAAAAAGCATTCGACTCGGTAAATAGGAGATGTTGTGGAAAATTTTAGAACTATACAGAATTCCTATGAAGTATATAAACATTATCAAAGAACTATACAGAGACTCAAATTGTTGCGTAGAAGTAAATGGAAACTTAACAGAACCGTTTAACATTGAAACTGGCGTAAAACAAGGATGCGTCATGTCAGGCTTACTGTTTATAATCATAATAGACTGGATTATGAGAAATACAATTAAAGATGCAAAGAGAGGAATAAGGTGGACTTTGCTGATGATATTGTGTTATTTGCTAGCAAATTTGATGATTTACAATGCAAAACAAAAGTTTTTGAAAAATATGCAGAAATGGTTGGATTGAAAATAAACAAGAACAAAACGAAAACAATGAGAATAAATGCAAAATCAGAACGTTTGGTTGAAATAGAAAACGGTCAAATTGAAGATGTTGAAAGGTTCACCTACCTTGGGACTTTGGTTGATGGGAAAGGAGGAACAGACGCTGAAATAAATTTAAGAATCGTAAAAGCACAAAACTGTTTTAAAAATCTAAATAGAGTATGGCAGTCAAGCAGTTTACTGTTTAAAACGAAAATCAATATATTTAATGCTATGGTCAAAAGTGTACTTCTATACGGAACAGAAACGTGGAAATTAACTAAGCAACAAGAGAAAAGGGTAAATAGCTGGCAAAATAAATGCCTTAGAAAAATTTTAAAAATTTATTGGCCACAAACCATATCAAATGCAGAACTATTCAAAAAACACAACTAGAACCAATAACTAACAACATCAAAAGAAGAAGATGGAGGTGGATCGGACATGTGCTGCGAATGCCGCAAACAAAGATCCCACCAGTGGCATTGCAATGGGCACCAGAGGGAAAAAGAAAAAGAGGGAGACCCAAACTAACATGGAGAAGGATGGTGGAAGAAGAGAGGAATCAGGCGGGGTGGACGTCATGGTCAGAAGCAAGAGCTACCGCAGCCGATCGGCGGAGTTGGCAAACTAGGTGTCGGGCCTTATGTGCCACTTGGCACGAAGAGGATAAGTAAGTAAGTGAGTATGGCTCAGTACGCTTTAAAAGAGCTTACTTTTTTTAATATAGAGACATAATTAAGATTTTGACATGAAGTGACATTAATTTACAATTGTTGTTCTGCTGGGGATATGGTGGAAAATACAATGACCGTTCAAAGTTGATATTGACCAGGATTTTTCCACTGGGTTTTATAAAGAAATTACGATGGTCGTTTGGAATTTTAAGTTAGCATTAATGACAGGGCGGGAACAATAATCTAGAACAACGTTAACCTAGAGAAGACAAAATTATATTTGTGTAGCTTGAATGTAGCTTGTTTTAATTTTTTAAAGTCCGTGTGAAGCACGGGTGTTCATTTGAAAGTAGCAGCATAAAATTTATATAAAGTTTTGATTCTTTTTAGTTTCAAAGTAAAATTTAAAATATTTTTTTTTCTAGGGTAGCTTGGAGCAATTGGTAAACAAAATGAAACTTTCCCCCATATCTAATCATTAAACGGTTGAAATTGATTTAATATTTTTCTACGTAAAGAACTAAAAAATCATTAATTATTTTCATTTTAATTAATTAGATATCCTATTTTTAAAAAACGGTTGTATCATTGTTGATCATACTAGCGTGGTAATTATTATGCAAAGTAGGTACAGCTAAGCATGCAATATAGCACATAGATACAACTAAGTAAAATTAATTATTTATTTAAAAATAAATTATTTTAGTTTCTTGTATGCAAAGAAAAAACTGCTTTTCATGATTTACATTTATAGTACGCAATATTAAAATAATGTTTTTAAATGTATAGTACTTTTTTTCATTTCTACACTTAGGTTACCACAAACACAATTTAATAATTCCAATCTATTAATAATCTCACTGAAAGTATATTTTAGTATTTATTACCCCCATACTATCTATATGAATCGTTTACAACTTGCTATTTCTTAATAAAGAATGAATTAGAGAAATAATTTCCTTGTTAACTTAGTTTTGTTTCAAGACATGTTTAAGATATCCATTGTTGAATCTCCTTTTTTAGTAAAGATGTTTCCGAATACTACCTACAAAATTAGGAAGAAAGTAATGAATACTTTGATAAAAATTTAAATTCGTATGATAAAGATGTGTCGTAGCTTCAGTATCAATGTATTTCTATACAACAAATTTATAATAACTTATAAATCTTATTTTTTGATTGAATGTAAAAGCAAATAAATGATGCAGGCATTGCTTATGGAAAAGGCTTGTTTTGTATGTAATAAAGTCGAAGATGGTTTATTTAAAAAAAAACTGCAGGTATTAATGAAAAAAATCTTTTAAAATCATTTTGAATGTTAAAATTGTGCTTAAAACTTCAAAAGTATTTAAAACAACACCTGACAAGCACATAATTATTCTTATTCTGACAAGCACAACATTAATTCTTATTAAAAATGAAGTATTAACAAATTTGAGTCAAATAAGGCCGTATTAAATAGAAAGTTTATGTTTCATTCTATAGTCATAAAATTCATTTTTAAGTTTAAAACAACGAAAAAAATTCATACTACATGAATGCAGTAATGACATACATTGTGTGTGTTTTCTAGCGTAAGTTCCAATTAGAATGTTTTGATTTTGTTGTTCCTTTATTACTTTTCAATTAAACTCCCTCTTGCCGAAAAATTAAATTACTCTAAAACAGATACAACGTAATAACTTCTTTAAATACTAACCGAGACTATTTAAATTATAATTGAGGCTCTGCACAAATTATCTTCGACCACAAGTACACCAGTATCTAAAAATATTTTCCCCATCAATATTTTTACCCATCCAAAACGTGCTTTGCCCGAGCAACTTGAGATTACGAAAAAAAGACAAGAGAATGAAAATTCCCATAGAAGCCTATCGCAAAATTACTGCCAAAAGAAGTTTCTCCTGTCATCTTTTCAAACAATCTGCCAAGTGCCTCTAATTATGTTCCCGCTTTAACCGCTCACCAACAAACAGTGACACGACCACTCTGCAATGCAGGGCTCATTATATTCAAGAACAAAAGGGAAAAGGCCTTCTTTTCCGTGAGCCAAATCTAATTTTAGACAGTTTGGGTGACATTACAAAAAGAAACAAGACAGGAAGAGACGGCTCCCAACTGGATATATTTGTCATCGGAGGTAGATTTCATTCGAGGGTTTGCTTTCTGTTTAAGAAGGTGACATAGTTTTAATTATGAATGATTTATTGCAGGTAAAAATGCAGTACGAAGATAATCGTGTGTGTATACTTGTATTAAAATAAAAGGACCGATGTGCCATGTTATTTAATAGGGCTTCGTCAATTTGTCTACTAAACAAATAAACAGTTTGTCTATTTTATGCAGATAGGACACAATAGAATTGGAACCACACAAATGATAATTTTAAAATAAAAACAATAAATATACGTGTGTCTATTTGGAAGTACGATACGTTTTACTAAAAAAAATACTCATTTCAAATGTCGTAATGTTCGTAAGTAGCATACTGCATTTCATACCATATGCTAATTTTCGAAATATAGGTTTTCGATATTATTTTTAAGAATATGGTACTGCTACCTTCCAATTTTAGGCAGTTTGGGAAACATCACTTGTAGTTATGTATCAAACATGTAGGAAATATTCTCAAGTAATTATAACTTTAATCGAAAGTATTTTTTATGAGGCTTCTGTTTACACTGTTAAGAAATTTCCGCTTGGTTTTACCATATTAATGGGTCGCTTATTTTCAATAAAAATATGGTTCCTAGTATCTGCAACGGAAGTGTGGCGAAAAATTTCACCATATTTTCAGTATTCGGTCGAACAATTTTTCAGGTTTTGGAAACAAAAAATTTATAAATGTTCAACCGTATACCGAAAATTTGGTGAAACATTTCATCACACATTCGTTGCAGCTACTAGGAACCATATTTTTGTTCAAAATAAGCACCAAATTTTTAACAGTGTAAAAAAATGAGAGATTGGTCTTTTGAGGCTTGGATGTTTAATGGCACTTAAAACGAAATAGAGTTTTGTAATTGGAATATTTAAATGGCTCGAGGCGAACACAAGGCTAATGTGCCCCTTGTATTCGCCAATACAAAATTTCTATTGTGTTATACCATGATGCTTATATTCTGATACGCTTAAATATTTGTTTGGAGGAAATATTTAAACGTCTCAGCATAAAAGCATCATATGGTATAACCAAATACATTTGACTTGAAATTTAGTATTGGCGAATACAAGGGGAACATATTTCATTTAGAACTACAATGACGCTTTGTCGTGTGAAAGACAGTCGAAGTTAAGCAATCAAGTTAGGCTGCTAAGTCTAAGTCAAGGCAAGTAAGTTTAAGTCAAAGTCAAGGGTAAGTCTTTAGTGGCTTTGAAGTTAAAGCTATTTTGAATAAGTATTTAAGTAAAGTAAGACTTCATAGATCTTTTAATCCTCCGTTGCAAAATTTCTAAGAATGCTTTCCTAATCCGCTGTAAAATGTTAAAAATAACTTTAAAATTTTGTCGAAAAGTGGTATAATTGCAACTTTGCCAGCATCTTTAAAAGTAGAAAATAATTACGAAAATTCACAAACAATACCTGTTTGTGAATTCAATTTTTCTTGTATACGTTTTCACAAGTAAACATATTTTGTGTTACAAATTTTTTTTAAATATAAGTTTTCACTTTTAGAGGCACTAGACTCCATTTGGATAAGTTCTGCCAATCTCAATATGCACCAATTATCTCCACTACAATTTGTTTAACTAATTTAACCAGTCCCTAAAAAATTAAAAACTTGACAATAAAATGCAAGGATTGTTTGGTGGTGATTGTCTAATAATTTTCCCAGATCTTTGTATGCAATATTATTACTGTCGAACCTCGTTAACATGAACTCGAAAAACATGAAAAAATTTCTCCTAAAATGAACGGAAAGATTTTTTTTTCAGACTGTAAAGCTTTTAACTAATTTTAATACATTTGCTTAACGGGGATCACCTTTCATGAAATGCCGCTTAACATGAACTAAATATCCTACATTTTTTCTTTTAAATGGATTATTGGACAGTTTTTTGATGAAATCAGAGATTAACGTTTGAAAAAAATGCGTAGTTAAGTTTACTATTTTCTTATTTGGGTTTATGTTTACAAGGTGTTCAATTGTTTTATCCTAAAATAAATATTATAAATTGTATCTTATATTAGCATTATAAAGTTAATTGTATTATTTTTTTAATATTTCTAACATTCACTAATAAAGGTCAAACCTTTCTTGTCGGTTAATACGAAATTCGATTACGTTAAATATTTTATATCCCCCTTCGAGTGCACGATAACGTAGTTCGACTGCATGTTCCTATTACAACATAAAAACAATCTTTTTTCAATACAACGTTTATAACGCGTTATATATTGCTTTTATAAAGTGTTTTATAATGGTAATAAAATTACCTATTTCACAGTTTTTCAGGAGTAAATTTATACGACATTTTGCAATAAAATTTTTTAGAATGGACTATTATTTTCAAAAAACTGACAGGACTTGTTTTGGCAATCATAGCACGAAACATGTCTATATTTAGAGGCGTTAAATTAAAAATTTTAATTAAATTAATATGCCTCTAAGCAAATATTAAACTATATTTTTTAATCCCTCGCAAACATAATATTAATTATATATTTGTTTGAAAAATAATTTTACGTATAGAATGTATGTGTAGGATTTTGCTCGGGAGCGAAAAAGCTAAGTTATATGTGAAGCATTATACTAACTTAGTCACAAAATCTCTCGACTGATTTAAGAGGTACTGTCAGTCACATAGAGGTAATGCATTAGTTTTGAAATCACAACTTTTGCAAAAGAATTACTTTGCCATGTTATCCCATCTCCACCAGGTATGGGAATCATCATAACATCAATTTAAAACTAAATTCAAAAGAAAATAACATCCGGTTATTTAATTATTAATTGATAAAGTTTTTAAATAGTGTCGCCATCTGCTGTATATATTTGGTATTTTAAAACTTCAAAAATATATAGTTAAATAACTAGATAACATTTTCGTTTTAACTTTGTTTTATTTCGATGTTATGTTAATTCCCATACCTGAGGAAAAAAGGTATCATGGAAAAGCAATGCTTCCGCGGAAGTTGTGATTCCAAAGCTAATGCATTAACTCTATGGGACTGACAATCCCACTTAAGCTAAAAGAAGTAGTCTTGTTGACGCTTAACATACCCGCAAAGTGAAGTAATTGAGAACAGGTTTTGTAGAACATGGTTTTGAACCACACACGATTTTAATAAAACGGTTTAAGACCGTAAACTATCAAAAGTATGAGAAATTTCTGTAAATGTGAATTTTTTTGCAGGTTAGATTATTTAATTAAAAATGTTTTCTTCAAGAAATGTCATGCTTCCTTTTATTTCCTAATTTGAATCCATTCGGAAAAAAGTATGAGTTTTTGCCATTATTAGAAAGCCTCAAATCTAAACTGAATAATTTTTGCTCATAAATTCAAGCAGCATAAAAGAAGTAATTGAAACTAATAGCATGCTTCTTCCTTATAAGCAATCTAAAATTATATGCCTCGTATTTTATATCCCATGAATGAAATAAAAAAAAAAACATCCGAACCTATTCGCTTTTTAACCTATTTCTCTCAATTACTTTCAAAAATATTTTATACCTTCATAAACGAAATACCTTTCAGAATAAGAATGGATAATTCCCTTGGCTGTTTAATGAGGTAAGGAAAAAATTATCACGCGATCAATACAGCTTTTAACTAATCAAACAGAAGACAAGTCAGATAGTAACATGAACCCCAAGGGCAATTTAATTTAACGAGATAGTGCCTGGCCTTCAACTTTTTTTGGTATCTTGGTTAAGGTGACTGATCCTGTTTCTGTGTATTTAAGTATTAATCCTACTATTTTTACAATAGGGAGCACAGTCCACTCTCGCTAATATGGAGCATTCGGTGCCAAAAACCGGTCGTTTTTACCGATCCCTGTTTTGTTTACATTGAAATATGGTTTATTTACAATATAAAACGAAATATTTTTTTTAAAGTCCAGTTCGAAAAGTAACTTGGGTTTGAGGATAGTTTAAAAAACAAAGACTTTACCTGTTTTAAGGCGCGTAGTGTCATCTGTGTTAATGGGAATCAAATAACTTTTGCTGAAGGTCCGGTTTTCAAGTAAATGGAACCCAGGTAGCACATAACGGATTAAAAACGTGCAGTTGTAGTATCGGTATATAAACCATCTGGAAAACCATAGTATGAAATAAAATTAAAAAAACCTTGACTAAAAAAACTTTTTTTAAACGAGCCATTATTTAGAGTAGACCGGGGGAATCGCGCCACCTTAAAGGAAATTGAATTTTCATGCCGAGTTGTGTTAGAATAATTGTAAATTGTATCAAACATAGCATACTACATTTCATAACCTACCTTGTAGTGATTTTTTAAACTTGACATCTTTAATAGAAACTGAATAAAATTGTTTTTTCTAAAAGCTTGCAGAGTGGCGGTATTACCCCGATACCTGGGGTTATGCCACCACAACATCAAAACACAGCAAATAATCTATGAATAATGGAAAAGAAAGTAATAAAGCACTAAAATAGGCTTAATTAAATTAAGAAATTAATTAAGAATTTTTTTTTTAATCACACGCGTATAAATGGCTATTACTTGTCTCTGTTATGGTCTCTGCCATAGTCTTACCATTCTTAACAAAGTAACACGTGTAATAAATGACTATTAGTTAGTCTATGCCATACTGTTCTTTAAATAGAAATTGTGTTGGTCTAGTAAATGGTATTAAGTCTTTGTAGTTCTAATCTGAGCAAAAATCTGAAAGAAAAGGATGACGGCATAACCCCGGTAAGACCAAATAGCGTATACGGCTTGTTTAGGGGAAGGTAGATAGCCTAGCGTCCAAACTAACAACGTGATAACATAGCCAAATTATTGATATTTCAATTATTTGTAACTGATTTATATAACTTAGGGATAACAGTCACTTATATCTTAGATTCAGAAGACTCAAAACTAGATGAAACTTGCTAAAAAACATATTTTTTTATAAAGTTACACCAACACACCGCATGACCATACTCCTATCTACTACTGATTACCGTGTTTCCTGCTACAGGTCAGTGCTTACAGGACCCCCTCCACACACACCGATGGCGAGATACAGGGGGTGGCGGCATTGCCCAGGGTGGCGCGATTCCCCCGGCCTCCCCATAGCTTTTAAATATCAGATACGCCCACAACGAAAAACGCGAAATAAAATCCTACATTATCGTTTGGTTATGGGGAAAACCTTATTCTACCTGAAACTGACTTTATTACCTCTCAATATTACCTAGTGGTCCTTAAAGGCTAAACAAAGATAGAATTGGCATTGTTATTAAAAATAAAATTATAAAAAAATGAACATATTTCATAATTCTTCGCTTTATCAAGTAAAAATTTCATTACTGTTTATTCCTCTTAACTCTGAATACCATTTTGCAGTGTAGTGGTATCAGTATTTATTCCATGCGATCCGCTTTCATTCCTGGTATAAAAAATGCCCCGATGGTCAGAGCTTGGGTAAGATGACCCATCTTGCCGTAGTCAGCCGTTAATCGCTTGTGTCATCTGAAGCCGAATCACTTTTGTCTTAGGTGTATAATTTATGATGGGGAATTTTCTTCGCATGTGGTGTGTGGTAACAAATGAATGGCGCTAAGGGTTCGATTTCATAAGTCTTTTTGATTCTACAAAGGGCTTATATAGGATGTGTTTTGGTAATTTCTAATTTTATGATTGATAAGAAAATAAAGGAAATATAGCTGGTAAAAACTTAAGGCTCCAATGTCCATTTATAAGTTGGCAAGCACAGGTTGAGGTTAGAGATAGAGTATGTAGCTTTTTAAGGTTTCGATGCATTTTTGCAACTTTTATATTTGATTTATAATAGTTTTAGATACTTTGAAATTTTAGGCTAACGGATTTATATTTCCCAGTGATGTATTTAAATGGGTGACAATGAGACCGGGAAGAACTTGTTTTCAGTTCAATATAATAAAAAAAATTAAGTAATTCACCTGTTGCACAGTTGTTTAGCAAAATGCGCAGTGCAAATGTATTTATTGCTGAAATAAACGTTACAAAATTAGTTGCGAAGGGGGAAAACTTTTTCTTATTATAACTATAGAATTGCATGTTTAACGGCAACGGCGAATGAGACCGAATGATTCCAAACCAAAGTGCCTCTGTGTTAAACCAATGGAAAACATATTTTCTAAGCTATATTTATCCGGCTGAATTAAATATTTTTTACAAAGTTTTTTATGGTATGATAAATGTAGCTGACTTACAAGTCTCTATAATCCCCCTTGTTGAAATTGGTTCGAATAATTTTAAATTTTCAATAATTAATTTTATTACAAATAATCACACCAATTTCAAAAAGTGGGATTATAGAGACCTGTTAGTCAGCTACATTTATCATATAAATACACCGTTTGTAAAAATATTCAATACAGCTGGTGAAATGAGGCTTAAAAAATATTTTTCCCATATTTTTTTCCCGTTGGATTAACACAGAGACACTTTGGTTTGGATACCCGCGGTCATTCATTCTCATTCGCCCTTAAGTTCATAATTTCAATAAAACAAGAAGAAATGTAATTTTTGACATCAGTTTAAATATAGATTGTAGAACTATTTCCATCAGAAAAGAACACTGGAGTGTGCAGGTAAACTGCAGTATCTACAACAATAACTTGTACTATTGTTGTAAACATTCGGTAACTAAATTCTATAAAATTTAGTTTGCTAAAAGAGTAATTATTACAGAACAAAATGTTCCGATTCACTTTTGTACCTATACTGCAGTTTACCTTTCCCTATAAGTGAAGTGTTACACTTCAAAGTTAGTTGGATGAGGAAAAACACTTTCCTTAAAGTTTAATGATGGAACAAAGAGCATTTATAGGTGAACAGCTCTTACTTTATGCAGATTATAGAACTTACCCAGCAATTCTGACTTGTTTTAAAGACTTTAGAAACTATTTGACATTTTCATTGTCGGCTAAGAAGCGCTAATTCATTAATATTATCAGAGTATGGTTTTCAGCAAATCATTATTAACCTCAAGACACTACACTAGATGGGCCGTAAATAAGTATTTATTATTTAATTAAAAAAAATCTATAACTGTAGTGATATTTAAAATTATTTTTGAAATAACCATATAAATTTGAAATTCAAAATATATTCACTATTTTAAATTCCTTAGTAATGATTTTATCGAAATTTGTTCCCAACTAAATTTTAAGTCTCTGAATAAAAATACAATCGAATTTTATTTGCGAGCGGTACATCAGTATGGTATTTTCCATTCGCAAGTCATAACCAATAGTACTTATAAACCAAATTTACTTTAAAACTTTCAAAAACTTGTGAATGAGTGATTTTCTCTTTCTTTATCTCATATAATTAGGTGGGTGGATATAAAAAATAATGGTTTTCGTAACGAGTAATTTTCACATGGCTTGAGGTTTGTTAGCGTTAGATAAAGATATGATGTGAAGATGTTTGCTGACAATATCTTTTGTTACTGGGAAATGCATTGTTGATTGGCAGCAATATTTTATTAAATTGGGGTAGTTTTTGTTAGTAATAGTTTTATGTAACTTCTTAGGCGAAGAAAGATAGGATTTTTTTCTTTTTAAGAAACAAGAAGTGGAGAGTGATATTAAACTTAGAAATTCGATTGTTACCAATGCTTTAATAAACGTTAAAATTAATTTAGATCAATTATTTTGATCCACCAGTTGGCAGAACTGTCTTTGTTGCATAGTTTTATTCGTGGGGGATTTTTTTTTTTGCTTTAAAGGCATCAAAACTCAATAATAATTAGAAATATAGAGTACTTTTATTTAATTAATCTTTCATATATTTATGTATGAAATATTTAAAAAACAATGACCCATCAGTGTAAAAAATGACTTTCAGTTTCAAGCTATGAAACAATAGGTAAAGTAGTTTGCGGTAGTGAAAAATAATTAAAAGTGTAAATTTTTTTAGATTGATGTACATTTTACTGTTCAGCATTTGTAAAAGTTGCGCATTACGTTAACAACACAAATAAATTCACAGCCAAAATCAACAAAAAAGCACATATTTTTGTACCCTAGTTTTTCCTAGCTATATATGTTTGGAAATGGAAACACAACTGTTAACGTAATGAAGCTAAAAATAGTTTCTCGAATTTCACATATATTATAAAATTGAATACAAACTGGAGTGGTTTTCTTAATAGAATAAAAGAAAGGAATTTGTTGTACAGATATTTTACAACCTAGGACATTTTTGCAATCATAGATATAATTAAATAAGGCTGACAAATATAGATCCTTTCTTTTGTTACATAAACCTTAATCAACCTTTGGATGGTTAATAAATAAGCCAGGTTCAAAAACAATTTCAATAAAAATAGTTTTATTACAACAAACCATGTTTATGTATTTTTCTCCACTAACACTGACATCTCGCTCTTTTGTGATTCTGTTAGCAGATTATGAATCACTAAATCTAAGAGGGGCTGAAGTCCATAGCAGGGTTTCCGACCGCGATCTTTTCTTTTATCATTTTAATGGAAATATGCCGTGTATGAAATTATCCTATGTACAAGACTTCTTTTTTACATTTAGATATTGATATGTATGAGTGGTAGACAAGTCTCAAAAGTAGTAAATAGTTATGGAAACCTTTCATATATTTGTGTGTGTTTTGTTCAGACATGAAGTTGAGTGCCAGACAGCCGAGAAGTTTTTATGACAATTGCATGGCTTCTTTTGTACCCTCAATTCGAAGAAGCATCAATTCATTGTTGGCAGTAGAAAAGGCTGTCGCGTGGGGGTGACAAAAGGCTCGACAGAAGTCAAAAAATGGAACGTGCTTTTTAATGGTTCTGCTGAAGTTGTTTGTTCTGAGATCCAATAGGTGAGAAGACATCTAAAGAAATGACTGAAAAGAAGCAACAAAAAATACTGATTTTATTTAGTTAGAAATATCATTGAATATGTTCTATTTAGAAATAAGATATAAAATTCCTTACAATCAATTAAACTTTGAATTTCAAATTGTGTTGTAATTATAATTCTCACATTATCATCATTACATCCAATTTATCAGTTATAAATTCAAATTACATATAATTTTTTTTCATTTATTACATACAATTCTTCCTCGTTGTTGAGGCTCAGTGGCTGAGAGGTATTATGTGTCCGCCTCATAAGGCCAAGTTTGTGGAGGTTTATTGCAGGCCCCGGCTGATTCTTCAGATTTTCTGGAAGGGAAAATCGAGGGCACGCATGTCATATGATTATTTGGCATGCAACAGATCCCTTGAGTAACCATTTGGCTTGGGTTCTCTCGGCAAAATTAAACCTCAGCATACTTTGACATCCACAAAGAGATCAGATTCATTGTAATCTGAGAGTCAAAATTGGTAGCGAGAGTCGCCTAAATGGTGACACAAAAAAATTTATCTAAGTTCTGGGGAATATGCCGAGTCTGCATAGGCTTAACCGCCAACAAAGATGCCCCATTACAAAAAACTTCGTTGTTGAGTATATCAGTTGTAAAAATAAAAATATGTACTGTAACTAATCTTATTAATAACAATAAAATAGTAATAGAAACAATAATAATAATGAAAATGATGATCAGGATGATTTCACAGGCAATCAATACTACAAATGTAAAGGCACATGAAATCCTAATAGTTTTCATTAAATATTTGCTTACATTCCAAAAGAAAGTTCTACAAAAAAAACTTTATTCTTTCAATTCATTGAATTCCAAATATAAGAATTGTATATTATTATTACTCAAGCATACATATCAATTTCCCTCAACACTGTTAATATTTATTTCTTAACCTTTTAGTTTCAGAATCCATTTTCGGTGCCGATACTTATTTTTTATGGTACTTTTGTTTTACCGAAGAATTTATTTATTCTTCTAGATAAAGTTCAGCAGTTTAGAAGTCCAAATACTATTTTCTTTTGACAATAATGTTTACATCAACTGAAATGTGGGAGTTTAAGTAAAATAAAATTCGATGTGATTGGAAAAGAACAATTTGCTTTTTCGAAACCATCGAATTGGTAGAGAGTTTCAATATAAAATGGTGTTGAATCGTGCTAAAAATTTTCTACTGCCATTTCGCATTTCTTAAGTTAACTACTGAATTTGTATTTGTTTGGAAGTTTTCCTTCAAAAAATATATTGTATAGCATTTGGAATGATCTTATGCTGTTATAAAAGCAAAAATTTCTTTCATAGAGTCCATTGCTTGTTATAGGTTAATTCCACGTAAATACATACCACAAGTGAATTTTAAAAATATTTTTTATTCCAGTTGAAACTTTTATATGTGATTAAGAAAAGTTTGAACTGTAAAAATTTTACAACAAAAACTATCATTGTTTTTAACTGTGGCAACACTGAAGTTTCAGAGTGACTGCTTTTTTTTTAAAGCATCGGTTATGGTTTTTCATCATTTTGAATTCTTGAATTTTAAGTTAAGTATTATTTTCTATCAGATTTTTTGGTAAAATTATTAGAATACACTATAACAACTATCTTAAAAGCAAATTATTAAACGGCATTTATAACTAAAATTTACTTAATTAGAAAGATAAAAATCCCCATTTTAGTAAGTCACGAAAAGATATAAAAGTTTCTATAACTTTTTAAAATAAGACTTTGCTTCAAAATTTGTAAGATATTTTCTTTCTATATTAACCTTTGTGTAATTCCACAACTTTAAATTTTAAAATAAAAAGCATTTTCTCTATTTATAAAACATTTTAACTTTGTAGTGTAAGTCATAACGTAGTGTTAGTCACAGCTTCTGTTTGATTTATCTATTGTGGATTATCTATAATATTTGTAGATTTCTTATATTTTGATAATTTTGATTTAAGATGGCTAAATTAACAGCTAAAAGAAAAAAAGAGAGCAAAGGGAAAGAATTTAAGCATGTGGTAAATTTCAAACCTTTAAAGAAAGGGAAAAGCAAAAATCACTTTACGGACAACACTTTAACCAAAAATAAACCATCTCTATTGCAATGTTCCGACCGTTAGACAATATTGAATGGCATTTCTCTGCCACCAATGTTGGTCATATTTACATTTAGTCATGAAAAAGGAACAATGGATGGACTTGGTGATACAGTGAGGAGGGGATAAAAGCAGCCACACATTCCAGGAAAATTGCCCCCCCCCCCCTTCTGCTAAAGATTTTTTTCAGTTTGCATAAGAAATCTGCCCAAACATATCACTATTATACATTTCTGACAACTGTATAAAGGGCGAAATAGGTAGATTAAATGATATTTGCTCATCAAAGGAAAATAAATATTTCCGATTCCTGACACTCAAAAATTGCTCTGCTTTTTAAAATTAAAAAAATACCTACTTAAAACTGCCAATGTTTCATTAAATCCCTAAAATTACTACACAACTGATTAAACAAATGGAAATGTTGTAAAAGGAAATACCTCTAAACAAAATTCTGAAAATGAAATTGATGCTGGAAAAAGAGATTTAGTTCCTTTTGTAGGAAAATTATAGTTAAATATTTTGTGGGGCAAATGTTAAGTAAAGATGCTTATTCAATAAAACTGAAACATCTGCAATGGTCGGGAAGTCTTTTTGCGTGGCCTGAGAAAAAAGGTTTTTCAAACAATACTATTGAAGAAAGAATTAAGAAATTACCAGAAACTAACTTTAGGGGACGTTGTGTAACTTTTTCTAGCTATGATTTTACCATGTATGCAATTCTTAATTTACCATGTTCAAAATTATTTACATATGTTATGTTATTATTGCCTAAATTTCCATATCTGTGATACAATTCACATGATGTAGTGTAAGTCACAAATCGAATGTAGTGTAAGTCACGCACAAAAATGTTAATAAATTATTTCCTATGATATTTCAACACTTTTTTGCAATTAAATTATTTAGCTTTAAACCTTATACTTAAAATAAGCACTGGTAGAATGTTGATTTACTGCCTTATGAAGAATAAATTAGAGTTTATAATGATAACCAAAAATCGACTTCCTTTCATGTAGTGTAAGTCACATCAGGACATTTTTATTATTTTTATAGTAAAATATTAAATTAAAAAAGTTTTTACTGATTGCTAAAAAAACTATATGTTCTGGGGCAAACTGACAGACAATATTTTTTTGAATAAATAAAAAATAATTATGAACTATGCAAACGAAATTTGTTAAATCGTCCGATGTAGTGTAAGTCACGCGTGGAAATGCCCTATAGTAGAAACACTTTTCTATAGGAATTTATAATATATCAAGTTATATAAGGAGTAAGCGTCCTTACTCCTTCAACGAAATCTTCCAAAAAATGAGGTAACTTTGATTGGGAATAGGGCTGGACAAAATCCTCGCTTTAAGATGTTCAAGGGAGCCTCGCAGGGCTCTGCATTGTAGGATCTAAAACCTTCTGAAAAGAAACAAACGATTAGTAAGCATATAAAATAAGAAACATTTTACTAAATGGACTGGAACAATGACAATGGGACAATATGAAAAACATACTTGTAGAAATGCGTGGTCAATAATAATCAGTCAAATCAGAAGAGAGAGGATAAAAAAATATTTTAAAGAATTACGCGGGAGGAGAGGGGGCACAGTAAATATCTTTAAAACGTGCACTTTAGAAGGGAGGAAGGTCCTTTTCGGTGGTGGCACTTTGAAGACCTTCCAAAGTGCAGTAATGTCACTAATATGAACATTTATTTATTATTAATTAGCTAATTGAAATCCCATTAAAAAGATACGTTACAAATTTGTGAATTTGGATATCCAATTGCTGTACTTCCAATGGGTACATAAGTTGTCCCTATTGGGAATCAGGCGTTAGTTTTACTAAATCTTTAAATAACTATACAAAGAAAACATTTTCGAGGAATGTATGTAATATCAATCGAAAACATATGTTATTAGCTTTCTAAAACACTCCACTTTTTAATATTTAAACAATTTGACAATTTATCATACGAATATAAACTTTTCTGTAATTAAGATCAGCACACCAAGAAAATAGAAATTACCTATTGAAAAGGCGAACAGTGTGCTTTTTTGCACTTTCTAGTCTAAATTATTTTTAACTACTTTTCTTCACGGACATGTAGCACTATCTCTCGATTAAAAATTTTAACTTTTATAGGCATTAGGGGTGTCCATATTGAGAGCACTGTCCATATTGGGTACAAGTAATATATTAATTTTAAAATTATATTTATATTTGAACAATAATTAATAAAAGTCTGAGAAATTGGTGGATTATTAATATTGTGAATCTTAATTCTTAAAATAAATCCTCTGGTCATAGATATTTGAATTTAATCTAAATAAAAAAAATTTATATATAAAACTTCTAGAAATAATTCATCTTTTTCTAACAAGATTATTTTAAATATATACACAACCAAAAAAATGTTTTAGTTATTTTTTAGTTTTTAAAGTAGTTAGTGGATGGAAGCGACTAGTATTTAAAATTCTTTTTTTTCGTTTGTTTAATAACATACGGTTTTGACATGAAAAGCTCTTTGTTTGGGGGGGGGGGGGGGTTATGTTAAGCCTCTACTCATACAAATTCTTTTCCAATGGATTTCTGATTTTTATAAAATATACAGAAGTTTAGGAGGGTTACACTTTCCTTTTGTGAATGCTTAAGGCTTGATTATTTTCTTTTGTATGGACTTAAATATAAGATTTTTTGTGCTTTTTTTTTTCTTCTTTTGAAAGTATTTTAACCCGCATTTGTAAAGTCATTTTGTTGATTTAAAAATAAATTTTAATTACTTTTGTAATTAAAGTGAAGAATAAAGGGGTTTTAAAAATAAAATTTATTGAAATTCATATATTTACAGTTTCGAAAATTTTGTGTGTTTACATTTTCGATTTTCTATTTGTATCTATAACTCACTAACTTAAGAAGTTTGCAATTTTAGGAAATATATTTATTCTAGATAAATTTTTGTTTCATCTATCAAATACTGTTTTCTAGAGTTTTTTTTCCTTATTATAATTAATATCAAGCTTTAAAACTTGCTACTAATGTCTAAGGAACTTTATTTTTTTTAACTAGCATCTAATTACATTGTTGTATTAATATATTTCAATTTTAATAAGGTCTTTAGACAAAAAAATAAATCATTAATATCTAGAACGAAGATATTCGTTTTCTGATGCGATTCACAACTCTTATCACCCTAATGTAAATTTGAGAGGCACAAGTTTCAACTAAAATTTTATTGTTGCTATAATACAAAGTAATTAAAAAAATCTTATTTTTCTCGTGTTATGCATGAAAAGTTCAAGTAAAACTGCTATCAATAGCTAATATTTAACACCTTTTCAATACAAGTTGTTTGGTATCAATTAAACTAATCTGCATTTCCTCACCATTACCAATTATTTTTTCTTCTGCTAAAATTGACTTTTGGCTTGTTTCAATTTAATCAGCTTTTTTTAATTAAAAAAGTTTTTAACTTAAAGCTAGTGTTATTCAAGCTTTTCATTTAAGATGACACTTTAAATTTCATGATTACCAATCATATTTGGAACTCATTAATGCCAGGCATGTTAACTAACGAAAGCTATTTAGACGCCTTTCCAAATATTGGCTATTTATAAAATTTATATTACACCCTATCATATTGCCGAAAACACAATCTTGCTGGTGGAACCAATCGAAATTGCTAAAAAAGGGTTTTCTGCCTGTGTCTGGCTGTCTCTGTGTCTGTATCTGTCTATATCTATATCTATCTATCTATATTATATATATATATATATATTATTAATAATATATATTATATATATATATATATATTATATATATTAAAATAATATATATATAATATATATATATAATATATATATTATATATATATATATATATATATAATATATATATATATATATATATATATATATATATATAATATATATATATATATAATAAATATATATTTATATAAAATGAAATTGCTATAAAAAGGTATATTTATGCATATATATGTTTCTGTATATTTATATCTATTATACTATTATATATTATTTATATTATATATCTATATATATATATATATATATATATATATATATAATATATATATATATATATATATATATATATATATATATATATATATATATATATATATCATATTATATTGTTATGGATTATATCCAATTTCAAATGAGGTAGATAGTTTTTGGACACCCTATAGGGGGGGGGGTAGGATTGGTAACTAAGCTTTTCTCTATTGACATTTGTTGAAGGGCAACATAATTTAAATCAATGCAATAGAATGCCCCTTAAAGTGATTAGAGACTCGTCTAGTAATCTGCGAGTAGTAGACTTCCGAAAAGTTTAATAAGTACGTGAATCCATTATAAGTAGAACGCATTTTATCTCGGTTATTATAGTTAAACGTTTTAGCAGTTTAGGTAATTATGTGTATTTGAACTTATTGAAGTTATCCTTAGAAGTTTAGTAAATTGAATAAGTTGAGCTTATTTTTTAAAGTTAATTAACGGAAGTATCTGGAATTTTCTTAGGGGAAAAAATGCTTAACTTAAGCAAGTCATATTGTTTATTTTTTTAGAAAATTTAACAATTTATGATAAATTTCTAAAATTTACCGGATATACAATATTGTATACCGAATTTATTTTAATGTTAAAAAACGATTTTGTCGTAATCACCAAGCATATATCCTTGAAATTTCAATAATATCGATTTTTTTAACCTTAAAAATACATTTATTTGTATTTGCAATATGCCTTACAATATATACGGGTGAAATTGTCAATATATTTCAAAATACAAATTGTTATATAATGTTATCCCATTCAAATAAGAATTTATATCATTTTGCAGCTTTCACTCAATAGATGAAGGGGGGGGGGGGGCACAAACAATCAAAGACGTTGTATTAAAACTTAATGAACCACAAAAATACAAAAGCCGTAATAAATTTGCGAATAATCCTTATTTTAATTAACCTTTAGAGTTTATTTAAGGGGTATCGTAAAATAATAAATTGTATTTATATACATTTGGAGCAAGATGTAAATATCATAGTAATTTAAACAAATGTTTATACTATATATGTGCTTTATGTAATGCTATATTTTAGCTGCTTAAAATTAATTCTAATAGAAATATATTCAGTGTTTAAAATTATTAATTATTTTTTTAAATGTCTCCTTCATTCCCTTGACACTTTGAAGTATAATTTAAGTAAAAAAATATCATCATAAAAATATTGTAAGATAAAATTCCAAAAGCATTAAGAAGCTGTGTTGTATGCGCACAATTTTGACAGTCTTTGGCTCGCAGCAAAAGTATTATTTCGCAGTAAAAGTATCCAAAAGTATTTGGCTCGCAGCAAAAACTCTTTTCATAAGGTATAAGCCAGTAAAATATGCCAGGAGGATCATGGTTTACACTGAAATTTCCATATAGGTTCGAAAGAAGTCGCTTTTAGCCCAACATTTATTTTATCGCTGCGTCAAAATCCACTTCGGTTAAAAGCGATATTCAATTGTATATATCATGAAAAAAGAATTTTGTGGCAATATAATATGATACCCCATTCTCTCAAGTGCTTCTGTTGCGTTTTAGGACCAGTAAGAAATATGAAGTCTTTCATACTTCGTTTAGTAAAGAATGGGAGTGCTGGATAGTAGAATAGTAAGTAGGAAGTTATATTGGGTATGAATACAGATGATATATGTGTGTATATTTATTGAACTGTTAAATTGTTACGAAGTTAAAACAAAATATAAATATTATTTTAATATATCTGCAACACATTATGGTGGATAGAATTTTTTTCCTGCTATGCTTAGAATACTTTTTTCCATAAAAAAAGAAGTTCGGTAATTAAAAACTTTTCATTTGTATTATTCCTAGTTTCAAAATACTTCCGAGACAGTTTACATGTTCCTAAGAAAGTTTGATTTAATTTGTGAATATCATTTATTGAATTTGTTTATTAAAGTGTTTCCCCCCATTTCCTGAAGGAAAGATGAAAGCGGGTCTCCAAACCGAAGTACCTCTGTGCTGATCCGATGGAAAAGAAAAATCTTTTCTTAGCCACATTACTGTATTTAATATTTTTACAAAGTTTTTTTTATGATAAATGTAGCTGGCTTACTTTGCTCTATAATCCCACTTTTTTAAATTGGTTCGGATATTTTGTTTAAAATTATTATTAAAAATTTTAAAAAAATATTCGAACCAATTTCAAAAAAGGCATTGTTGTACGACTATTACATTTTCTTAAAAACTATGCGTTGCAGAAAAATTAAACAATTGAAAGGCAATCATGAAAACATTTAATAAATATTAGCACTTCAAATACAGAAAACAGGTATAAAAATATCACAGTAATATTAGTTTTGGAATCAAAAGGACATCATAAAAATCCCA
This sequence comes from Oedothorax gibbosus, assembly GCA_019343175.1. Classification (NCBI taxonomy): domain Eukaryota; kingdom Metazoa; phylum Arthropoda; class Arachnida; order Araneae; family Linyphiidae; genus Oedothorax; species Oedothorax gibbosus. The sequence continues at coordinate 441,408 of JAFNEN010000487.1, forward strand.
GTACAAGAAATCCCAACCTCCCAAAAGGGGCAGGTGGTAAAATAAAAAAACAACTTACAAAAGTGTGAACATGAAATTAGCTTTCGCAACACAATAATCTGAAAATTTTAAAACCGTCTTCTTAACACGGCACTAGAAATCACAATCTGGACAAGTCCATCAAAAAAACAAGCAAGAGTAGTACGCACACATCAGCAAGTCCTTTTTACGTAGTCCACAGAATTGTCTTCACTTCACTTCAGAGATTGAGATCAAAACCACCCGGCAGCACACCACATGAAAGCCATGTGACGACACAGCTTCGTCACAAACCTCCCCCCTCACGGAAAATGAAGTAGAGTCCAAGATGAATTTCGCAGACGTTGACAAAAGTTCAATGCACATTTAGAAAGATAAACCATTAGTAAGGCAACAATATCTGCCTCAACCTCACCACCTTACCCAATGGGAGGCTGGCTGGCACAAAATAACAATCAATACACACTCTTATTTCCTATTTCTTAAATTGTAAGAAAGAGTTCCTTCTGTAGTTTGTTTTGTATGATTTTCACCTAATAAATGATCTCTACGTTTTGGTGCATATTTAAGTCGATCGATATGAACTTTAAATTTAGAGGAAATCGTTATCAAGTAATTGTATTATGTAATTAAACCTGTTTGTTTTCTCAACCACTTTATAAGGTCCAGTAAATCTACTTTTAAAACTTGTCCTTGGACTTTAAATATACAGTATCTCCAACTTTTACTGACCGGTATTGTGAAATAGATTCCTGTTTTAAATTTTGTTGTGCTTGCTTTCGCTCTAAACTGTCATAAGTCTCACCGTAGATTTTGTGTAATGTTTCAAGAGTATTAGTTAAGTATTCTGTGTGATGTAATGTGTCTATTTGGGTATCACTTACAAATGTGTCAAAGAGTAAGGACAAATTTCGGCCAAAGTGAATTAAATTCGGGGACTGACCATGAGTAGAATGTGTACTGCCGTTATACAAGCATTTATGGATTTCAACGGCAGTTTCAAATGAAACTCCTTCCTCAGTTAAAGACAGAATCGTATTTTTTGAAGAAGTATTTATTCGCTCCGATTGAGAATTTGACTGAGGGTGAGCACTAGTTGAATGATTAAGTTTAATACCCAACGCAGAATTTAACTTTTCAAATATCTCAGTTGCAAATTGTGTCCCTAAATCGGTGAATACAAATGAGGGTCTTCCAAAGGTACATACATATTTTACAAAACATTTGGCTATCGTAGAAGCCTGAATATTTTTTACACAATACAATTCAATATGTTTAGAAAAATGATCAATTACAGTTAACACATAATGACCACAAACGGGCTCAGTTATGTCCAAACTAATGAATTCGCCAGGAAGCGTTGGATTCCACACAACGCCAAATGGCGATTGTTTCGCAACCTGGGGTTTAGGCCGACAACACTGATCACACGAAGCAACAAAATTTTGTGTGTCAGAATATGAACCAGGCCAAAAATACCGCTCTCTTAAAAGTAAGTACGTCTTATCAACCCCAAAATGCGAAACATGCATAAGCCTAAGTACGCCTTTCTGCAATGATTTAGGAACCACTATTAACTTAGTCACTTTTTTTCTCTTTATTTACGTTACAAACATGCAAATACATCAATAACTGCGTTTTAGAGTCAACAAAATATTTATTGTTCTTATTTTTACCTTTAAATTTTTTAATATCACATTTAATATTTTTAAGTTCTAAGTCATCTTCTTGTGCTTTTAATATATACTCACGGCTAATATCATTACTTAAGAAATTAATATGTTCAATACTTTTTACAAGAGTTTGTGAATCCTCTACAGGCAAAACCACATTAACTTGCTCCGAATCTCTTTGACTGGCAGGGAAAGCACCAACCAGAGGTGATCGCGACATATAATCCGCCAGTGCATTTAAACGACCTGGTATATGTTCAAACTTAAATGTATATACTGAGATATATCCAGGAGCCGCCTAGCAATTATGTTTGCTAGCCTCTGGTAGTACTGCAAAGGTTTGTTATCGGACAAAACAGTGAATTCCCTTGAATGCAAATACTCCCGGAAATACAAAATCCCATGGTATATAGCCATTAATTCAAGTTTCATTGCTGGATACGACTGTTGAGCTTTATTGAGACTCTTTGAGTAATATGCAACAGGTAATAAGTCACCCTCAAAATTTTGCATCAAAATTGCTGAAATCGCAACACTTGAAGCATCGGTATTTAAATAAAATTCTTTGTCCCAATTAGGCTGTCTCTCAAATGGTTTCTGAAAGAAAATTTTTTGTATGCTATTAAACGATTTTTCACATTTGTCCGTCCATACAAATTTAGAATTCTTTTTAGTCAACTCGTTCAGCGGTTCAATAACTTCTGCGTACTGTGGTATAAGATGCCTATAAAACCCACACATTCCAACAAACCTTTTAATTTCTTTAACAGACTTTGGAGTTTGAAAGGAAGTTATCCTATTAATGTTGGACTGTATTGGCTTCAATCCCTCTTTAGAAATCGAAAACCCTTAGTAATTAATTTAAGTAATTAACATTAAGTAATTAATTTGTTTAAGCATGAATTCACACTTTTCCGGAGAGAGAGTCAGATTGAACTTAGCAAGACATCCCAAAATCTTATCGATTTTACTCAACATTTCCTCAAATGTGTGGGACCCCAAAACAATGTCATCTTGGTATGCTTTAACACCTTCTACACCAGACTCGCGTAAAACAGAATCAATAAGCTTTTGAAAGTAAGATGCTTCCGTTTTTAATCCGAAAACTAGTCTTTTAAAGTGAAAATTGCCGAACATAGTTGTGAATGCCAACTTCTCCTGTTCAGTCTTGGGTAAATCAATCTGCCAATATGCCGATTTCATATCCAACAGGCAAATATGAATAACCAGCTAGGAACCGTGTTATCTCCTGTATACGAGGCAAAGGGTAGGGGTGAGGCCTAATTAAACTGTTAATCAATCTGAGATCCAAAGCCAATCTGTACTTTGGACTTCCCGACGGAGTGACCTTTTTAACCAAAATCATGGGGCATGCGTAATCAGAATCGGATCTTTCGACAAGTCCAACATCTGTCAATTCTTCTATTTGAGACTTAGCATTAGCCTGTAACGCCTGTGGAATAGTATACGGCAACGAAGTGATAGGACTTTGGTGTCGTAAATCTACCCTAGGGATAACATGATCAGTATGACCCAAAGTCTTAAGAGATTTAGAGAATACCTTAATATGCTCCAGCAATACTGTCAACACCCTATCTTTCTGTTCTTTAGTTAAGTGGCCAAGTAGAAAGGCATAATAGAGGTCTGTAAGTCAGCTACAATTATCGTAAAAAAACGTTTGTAAACAATTCAATACAGCCGGAGTAATGTGACTTAGAAAATAATGTTTTCCATTAGATTAACACACTTCGAGTCACTTTGTTTTGGAGACCCGCGTCCATTCTCGCTTAATACATTTTGATTTATACCATTGTATGTTTCCCCATAAACTCAGGTTCTTTTATAGTTTTCATTATTAAGCAACTATTACTTAGAACATAGGTATTTAAATAAGTTTATCAGGATACCGCCATGTATTTATATATTTTGAAAAATAAGTGTATACCTAATATAAATACCTCAAACGTATATGGTCACTACTTTAACAGATCAGATTCAGATAAATATAAATGTTCACCCCCAATAACGCTTATGCTTTGTTCTTTTCACCGATAACGGCACACCCTATGCTTGGAATATGAACTCAGTAGAAAAAATACTAAAAGTAAATCGTCCTTTTTAAACGAAAAAATATTCATAGAAAAAACATTCGACACGTTACCTTTTATAAACTTCTAACTCATTTTTTTTCTGGGATTACTATAAGAAATGTATTTGTATGTAATTTGTATGTATTTTACTCTAACTCAAGCATAGAAATGTCAATGTTGTAGAATTAATTAGAACACTTTGTTAATAACACAAAATAGTTAATTTTTGTGATAGGACAGACCGGGGCTAGTGTTCCCATTTTTTTTTTCTACAATTATACTTTCATATCTTGAAGGCAACATGATATTATGACTTTCCTAACACTTTTATCTAAAAGCTACCAGTGTTACTTTGCCAAAAAGTAATTATAGTTTTGATAGCAAGTGTTTAATTCCAGCATTTTGAGCTGGAAAACGTGCGCCGTATATGGAGCACATTTCCCCAGCCTGCCGAAAGTGTACGAGGAAAATTCTCTAGCTATTTCTTAAAAGATTTAACGCATATAATATTTTTTTCTATTTTAATGTAACTTTTATTTTAGAATACGACGAATATACCCAGAAAATAGGCAATTATTGCTATAATAAAATATTGATTTATTATACAAAAACCTGAATTCTGCAAGTTTCAATAACTGTCTTTATCTGAATCAAAATAAACTCAAACACATTGCTTATCTTTCCATTTGGGTGAACGTAGTTTAGTGCTCGTTTCTAAAAGTTGCAAAAGAAATTTGGAGTAATCACATGCACTAGTTTGGTGAGATTGCTTCCTATATTTGGTAGCCAGAAAAATTCACTGCAAGCTTTGGTTCATCATTTCACATAATTTTTTAGAGTGCAATCATTCAAGGGATGTACGCTATATTTTGACTTTAATAGTATCTTAACGAGTAATAGTTTAGCTTACTTGGAAATAAATACATAGTTACGTTAGAGAAAGCTACCACCTTTTAGTACACTCAATGATAAAGCATTAAGTTTAATAATAGCACGTTTCATTTAAGCTCAATATAAGCATAAAAATTTACTCAACGTTGAAAAAATTACGAAAATATGCATGGCGAGTTGCTCTATAAATAAATTTGCCAGTTAGCACCCTCTAACTGCTCATTTCCAATAAAATGCATGGCCCATAACTTGCCATATTCGAAAACTAGCCCCAGTTTCCTCTATGTATTGAAAATGTCATCATATTTCAACATAAATGTCAAAAAATATATTAAAGAAAAATTTCAATAAAATTTTAGAGAAATTGACTGATTACCAAGATAAAAAACCTAAGTGTTTTTCATTAAATTTCTTCACATTTTCAGCAAATGTAAAATATTCAGATCCAATAATTCTGCATAAACTACTTGTCAGTAATCAGTCGTCTTAACCAGTTTAAAATGTAAATATTAACAATCTATAGCACTTGGTTGTTTGCATTACATTGCAGTCTTTTTACAGCACCTGAAAACATTTTTTGAGGCTGAAAAAACTTTTCGTAGAAAATATTTTACATAAATTTCTTTATACATTCTCAGAGCATATTTATGCCCTCTCCATGTCAAGACCCACTTTCGGGAAAAGCGATATTCAATTGCCTCTATCAGAAAAACGGAATTTCCATGAGAATATCGCGCCCTTCATGGAAAAGCGACGTATCGGAAAAGACAGAATTTTTCAGGATAATCGTATGAAGTATTGCGTTTGCATTGTATTTCATCTGTGTAAAAGTGACGTATCTAGCTATTACAGCCAAACATTAGTACCAGTAGCTTTACGAACGATACTAATATAATCATGTTAGTTGCATATGTTAGTAATTATAACTCAAAAAGTCAACTTTGTCAGTTAGATCATTTTTCTGTGAAGAATGAGATATTTCAGGATTATCGTATGAAGTATTGCGTTTGCATTGTATTTCACCTGTGTAAAAGTGACGTATCTAATTATTATAGACACAGATTAGTACCATTAGATTTACGAATGACACTAATGAAAAGCTTTTGCATATTTTAGTAATTCTAATTCAAAAAGCCAACTTTATCAGTTAGATCACTTTTCTGTGAAGAATGAAATATTTCAGGATAATCGTATGAAGTAGTGCGTTTGCAATGTTTGCATCTGTGAAGATGTAACGTATCTAGTTATTACAGCTCAACATTTGTACTGGTATCTTTACGAATGAGACTAATGAAATGCTTTTGTATATTTTAATAATTCTAACTCCAAAAAATCCATTTTATCAGTTACATCACTCTTCTGTGAAGAATGAAATATTTGATCTGCCATTTCCTCAAAAACCTCGTTTTAGAAGCAGCAAGAAAAGTGAAGTTTTTCATATATTGTCTTATGCATTTCGAAGCAATGTTAGTGAGGTTCGTTTTTCGTTGCCATAGAAACTGAATAACCTAAAAAGCAATCTTTCAAATACCCCTTGGTGTATAGTTTCTAAAAATAGTAACAGGCCCCACGATTGCAGGTTTACTAACCTAAGGGTCTTATTCCACTCATGGGAACATTATCTTTTATATCATTGGCCATACCACAGACCTATCAATTTATATTAATACCTTTCTTTGTGTGATGTTATGTCATCAATTTAGTTTAAAGGGAGTTAAGTTAGGAATTAAAAAAACAACTTCAGTTTTTTTGTAGGATGGATACACTATACGGAAGCAATTTAAGAATTGGTGAAATATGAAAGATTAATGTATAGTAAAATATCAGTTACTTGCCTTTTCTACATTTTTAATAGCAAGTATAATGTTTGAACTTTTAAGGGAAACCCACTTATTCGAATAAATATTGTTTATTTCATTTTATGTGCATTTAAGAATACATTTTATAAATAAATTAAGGGAAAACTTATGTGGTTCATCACCCAACATTATTTTTGCCCACAGAGTTGAATGTTAGAAGAATTTATTTTGTAGATTTGGTAGTACCGTCGCAAATTGTTGTTACTCCAATTATTTCATAAATTCCGCACTGTAAAAAAAAACCTGTTGTTTTTACAGTTAAAAACTGTCAACTTAGACGCCAGTTAATAACTGTTTTTTTTTACAGTTTAAAACTAATTCTTTACAGAACTTATTTTAAGAGAAGACTGTTAATTTAGCAGGGAAAACTTTAATTCAATGGTTTCCGAAATTTAACAGTTTTCACTGCTAATAAAATACCCATACTAGCCTCGACGAGTTTATTAGTCGCAAAAGGTTCAGTATTGGCTCGCACGCAAAGTTCTGGAAGAGGTAGGACCGGCCCGTTTTGATCAGAACTCTTGCGTCGAGCCATACTGAACCGTTGCGACAAGTCTTACTCGTGCGAGGGCAAGAATTGTATTTGTGCTGAACGATGATCCAATCAAGTGACTATTTGCTCGTCTTCATTCCCCGCGGAGTCCATTTGATGATTTTGAGTCGACGTCAGTTACGAAGATAATAAGTTATTAACTTTTTTCTAAAACAGTTTTTTAACCGTAAAAATATGTTTTACTGTAAGACCAAAGTTTTTTTTACAGTGCGAGCTCTCGGTCTGCGAAACAAGTTAGGACTGTTATTGCTCCTCCTCATATCGATAACGGTTTAAAGCCTACACCTTGGAAATAACCCGGGTATAAAACCTTGTAATTTCAAATCACGCTCAGGTATTGATAACAACACCACAACTGGCAGAAAAGTCACAAAAAGCTAATTATAATTCTAGTAAATGTCTTTTATAATTTGTTTCAGTAGGGTTTTAGTATTTATTTTTGAAATCACACTGGTACAAAACTTCCAGGCACAGTTGAATTGCTAAGCGTAAAAAATCTTTCTGTGGACTTGACTTTTTTGCAGTTAGCAATTCGTAACTACATGCTGTTTAACTTGTGGATAAGTTCATAGAATTACAATTTTAGACAACTTAAATTATACGCCTTGCCTGGAAGCATAACAGTAAACGAAAGAATACCACCTATGACTTAAGTCATTAGAGGGTTAAGTAAAGTTAAAACTTCATCAATATATTAAAAATGCTAAACAAATAACAGCTATTTATCATCTGTGATTTCGTAGCTTATCTGAAAAGTTTTTTAATGGCATGTCTATCTCAGATTTTTATTACATATTCTCGAAGAAACTCTGATAGCTATGAAGGAATCTTCACTCCTGATTGTTTTTCAACAAGCGATAATTTTTATGAAGAGCGCTCTGTCTCGTGATATTCTATATTTATACCAAGCATCGTTTAAATGAATCTGACAGTTCTAGAAAAATTTGCAAAATTGTGGTATGGAAGAAAAATATAAAAGAAGCAAACACAGTATTCTGTGTTTCCACAGTAAGCTAGTCTAGCTCATCATATAAAAGCAATTTTCCTGTGAGAAAGCTTAAGTTCAAAAGAAAGAATCAATGGTAACATATCGGTATTGACACAAAGAATTACAAAAGTGACCAACTGCATTATTGTAGAAAAAAAAATAATTACAACCAATTTTATCTTTATGTGTCCATTAGGAGGTATTAAGATATTTATGTTGTGACTAATGAAATTTACCGAGAATTGTTTTTTTTACTTTTCCATTCAAAATTTTAGTAATTCTATAATATAAAAAATTTAACATGTCATGAAATTAACACTTAAATGATTGATGTTATTTCATTAAGGTCTGCATTATGAATTTTTTTAAGTTCTAGACATTCGAAGATTCTGGTATAGTTCTTTTTAGTGGGCATTTAATTAGTCCTTGATGAGACTTTAACAACTTTCATTGATAGATATAAACAATAACGTATAAAAGAAAACAGTTTTCCATTCTGTTTGAAGACAGTGAAAGGCAGAGAATCTGTTAATTTTTAATATGATAAACATTCAATAAAACATTCACGAAAAAAATCAAATATAAAAATAAAGTTCCAGCAAATATCAAAAATCCATGGACACATCCATAGGTTTTTCTATAGGCAAAGCCCCATGGTGTATGATACAAACTTTAAGTCTACGGAAGTCCTGGAATTAATTGTGAGACATGCTGTACAGAATTGAGATATATTTGCTACGATATATGTCCCTTAACTGGATAGCTCTGCACATCATGCATTTTCACTGGGGTCTACAACGAAGCCCTCAAATTCCTTGAAGGGACGGGATCCAGTCGGACACCAAAATTTTTTTTTTAAATGCTGACACCAAAGGGAAGGGTTATTATATCCTGATAGGGTACTGGTTAATGGGGAGGGACATCAATTGACATAAAAACAATTAAGTTGTATACAACTGGCCGTTACTAAGAGTACATCCGTGCAACACCGTGTTTATAAAGTTGGTCTGATATAAATGCGAAAATTATAATAATTTTTTTTATAGCCTGATGGTTTGAAAACAGTATTTTTATACAATAATAAAAAAAATTCGCGCGGCTAAAGAAATCTTTGGACAAAAGGTGTCATTCCAGAGACTATCTAAGGGATAAAAAAGATTATTGTGTTAATGCTCAATTGATTGCATGCATGTTCACGTTTGAACGCTCTTTAAGAAATACCCCCTAGTCATTACGTGTTTCGGCCTACTTGGCTAAAACCATAAACAGCTTATTTGCTTTCTCGAAAAGCTTATTTTAGCAATTATTGTTATAGTATACATATAATATAAAATCTTTTATTTTCAGCTGCAATATTTTATTGTTATATAGAAATTAGAAGTTATGGTCGTTTAATTAAAATATCTTATAATCAATTTTAATAATTTGATGAGTAAGAAATTGAAAGTATTTTTAGTTATTGGGTATCAATATCATTGTATGATTCAGAGATATTATAAATAGCATTGTGTTAGTAATGATATAGCTATATTCATTTTATAGCGCATTCTTACTTATGGGGTTGGGTCATACGCATTTAAATTTAATAATCTTTCGTATGACTGACTAGAAGTAATTATCGAATTATAAATATATTAGCATAAAAAAAGATTATAAACGTTAATATAAGTTTCAAGAGGTCATATTATTTGTAAAACATATGCAATTTTAAACAAACAAATATTTATGGAGTTAAAATTAGCCTTAAGCAAACTAATTTCATCGAATAAAATGAAGTTTATCACGAAAAATTATTAGATAACTTCAAGCTGACAGAAATCCGCATTGTATTAAAGTAAACTCAATTTCTTTATTGTTCCACTCAAATCAATTATTTCTGTTTGACAAATTTTAGTTACCTGAACACAATATAATACCACTCAATATCTCCACTACTACGAAATAACAAAATTAGAGTCAATTACCAATAAAAGTAAAGGATAAAATAATGGTAGGCGTGATACATCAATAACTTATTAAGTAAAAGTATTCATAAAATGAATGTTCTATACCTTTCTAGTCCACTAAAAATAGTAGGGGATGGGTATTTAGAGTCCTACTAACCGTTAACTCTTTAATCATTAATAGTTCCTCTCATCTGAACCTATCACGCAACAAGCTAAATCGATAAGTAAATTTATATTAAGTACTGGAAATATAGCTTTACTTTTCATTCTTGTACGAATAATAAACATAAAAGTAGATGCATAGTTTTAATGGGATCTTGTTTTGCTGCAAGTATGAAGGATAAAAAACCACCGATGAATAGTTTTTAAATATTTTTGATGCTTTCATAAAATTTACTCATTGTAATCAAGAATTCATTTATACAGTATTTTTGTTTTTACTTTTGAATTTCAGTACTTTGAAAACGTAGTGTGACGGTAATTGTTATTTATTTTAAGTATTGAGTAAATTTATTATAGCTGAATATTAAAATATTTTTCGTAAAGGAAATTGCTATAGTTCAAATAAAAAATATGGTTAAAATAAAGTTGCGAGATTTATTATTTCCTATTAAATAAGGCTGAAAGTGAATATTGTATATTTATTTAAGTAAAACATATTTATGTCTCATTAAATAAGTTTATTATTGCACACATAGGTAATTCAACGTTGTGGTGATAAATGTCTGATTATGTAATGATAGAGGAGAGGTGGGTATTATGGAATACCATTTATATTTTTAATAATAACTATTTTGGTTTAAAATAAAAATCAACACGATCATTTTCAGTACATACTATAACTAATGGTAATAAACTGCCAAATGTGAAACAACACAGCATTTATTTTTTGTTCTGAAAAAATGTACTTAAAAAAAGTTACAAGTGGAGGCTAAAATGGGATAGTCGGGTAATATGGAATAGTTTAATGAATTTAATTTTAAACAGTAAAAGTCTTCATTTTTGACGTTTTCTTAAAAGGACCAAAAATGCCATTAGAAAAGGAGGGGGATTTTATATATGGATTATACATCTTAATCCATTAAAAATTCCTAAATTATTTCTGAAGATTAACCTCGATATAAATAAGAATGAAGTTAAATAGGTTTTTTATTAATAAGGTAGAAATTCATTAGGTGCATTTCCATTTGTATGACAATTCTAACATTAATTATTGTAGTGCATTTTCATTTGTATAACAATTCTAACATTAATTATTGTAGTGCATTTTCATTTGTATAACAATTCTAACATTAATTATTGTAACTTATTCTAAACAGTAAGGCTAATTTAATTATTGTTCTTATACCATATTTATCAAAAGAAACTTTTGAGAACTGCTTGATTCCTTTGTTAATAGAGAATTTTATCAATACCATTTCATTGGAATGTATTTTGTAAGATTTCAGTAAGTTTTTGTTTTTGCATGATAAATAAAAATAGCTTAAGAGAGAATGTAATAAATATTTAAACTTGCACATACTGATGTCAATTTAGAAACAGTATTTTGTGCAATTGTTATTTGTTCTGTATCGCAAACGCTCATTTTTGAAATAAATTTAATTTCTTTGTAGCTAATTTATGTCCATTTAGCTTTTGTAATGTTAAAGATTATTAACTTAAGTACTAGTTCATAAATTTTAAATGTGTGTGATTCTTTAAACCAAATCTTTTCAAAATATTTATGGTGGTTTTTTATAAAGTTTTTGAAGTAAACAATTTTGTTATCTCCGATGTTTGGAATGCGTTGTATTGAATTCGAAATTTTTCAAATAAACTGACAAAATTTACAATAAGATTTTTATTGAAAACATATTTTAAGACGACAACAAATAGAGTCTAAGATTATGATATTTTCTATTCAATTATTTAACATGCAAAAGAGTCTTAAAAAAAGCACAAAGCTAATTTGCAAGTTTGTGTCTGAAACTTTTTACATTTTAATTAGATTTAAAGTTTGATCGCATTTAATCTTAAAAACTATTGAAGTAAATTGTTAAGAAACAAGAATGGTGTTTAATGAATCTAAGAGATTAAAATCTTTACTAAAAACTTCCCTAAAAAATGCGCCTGACGGATTAGCAAAGCTATTAAGAACACAAAGACGCAAGAAAATGTTTTATTTGACGGAATAAAAAACGGGGCCAAATTTATTTCATTTCTAAGGATTAAGTTAGAATATCTTATTTTCATTCTTTTAATTTAGAATAAAACATTGTGTATATAATTTCATAATTGTTTAATGAAGTTTAAATTTCATTAAGTGGAATTAAAGTACAAAAATTACATTTCTTTTGATGATAATAAGTTTATACAACGGAAGCATGGCGTTTCGACCGTTTTTCCCCATTGAAATATTCAAAATACAAATACTACAATATTTGAAGTTACAACGGTTTGGAATATTGATTATAAACTCAGTTTATATTAAAATCTATGCGATGCAAAATACATCTTATTTAAAAAGCAATCCTCGTTTCATTCCGAAAGTTATCTTGGGTACAATTTTAAAAATAGAAATACTATAACTTGAATAAATCACTATTTTATCCTACCCTTTTCAAATTATTCAAAATATAAAATTTTTCCATGATTTATCAACAACGAAATACAAATGTTTATCTCCAGATGACCCGTTTAAGTTCTTTCTTGATGAAAAGTGTTACTTCGTTAATATTCTGTTTTCTTACTAAAAAAATAAAACATAGTCGATATTTTAACAAGAATTTTATAGGTTTGATCTAGTTAGTTTTTAAAAATTTTCTTTAACATATAGTTATTTTAAAGGATTAACGATGGCTTTTAACATAGGATTTATAAATTTGAAGATAAAACTCATTTAATTAAATTAAGAAATTGAATTATTGGTAGAATAGTATAACATTAAATGAGAATGCACAAACAACAAACTAACAGTCAAATGAACGGTGTAGTTGTAAAATTCTTATTTATCCATGTATAACTGAGATATAGGGTTCGCCCCGTTCATTGGCGACATTTGCGATTATCAAAAGTCGCCAATGAACAAACCGGACATTATATCTTAGTTATACTTTGGAGAATGTGAGTTATGATACTACACCCTTCAAATATTAAAAACTCTCTGAAAAGATCTAAATCTTTATTGTGCATCAACTTTTTTTTCGTGATTTCTTATGTAATTCTTATTTTTCAATTTTTATCAATACTTCTCCGTCAGTCGATGACTATTCTCCATTAATAATAGGACGATGCACTCCATTCCAATCATTAAGAAAATGAAAGACTTTTATAATAATAAAGAATTAAATTCATAATTATCAATTATAAAAAATATTATCCATATTATCCATATAGACAATTGACAATTCAAATCACATTTGTTCTTATTTTATTATTATTTTTCGCAGTAACACCAATTTATTTCGTTATTTTTTTAGATTAGTTTGGGTTTTAATTCCTAAAACTTCTAATTAAGAACGTTACAAACTTAATTAAATAATTACCTACAATAATATTGTGATTTTTGATACATTAGTAAACAATGCTGAATTTCCTTAAAATGTACTGAAATCCGAATTTCTTTTAGTTAAGAATTAGAATCTTTGAAGAAATATTTTGCAAGTCACGAAAACTAGCGTACAAGTAATCTTATTTCCACGATATGAAAATCCATAAATATAAATATTTCAAATGTCAAATTTACGGCCCTATTCAAGTAATATAATTTATAATTACTTTTATTTCACCTGTTATACATATTTAAAAGGCTAATAACTAATTTCAATATCCGTTCCCGCAATGAGATACGGAGCACTTTTTAAGGGGAGTCGGATGGGTGTTTTTGTCAAAAATGTCGATTTTCTGTTTTTCTTTGATTTTTAATCTGAATATTTATAGCTTTAATTTAAGACCAAGATTATTGATTTCTGTTCAGTAGTTTTCTTTTTATAAGAATTTTTCAGGGACTCTGTATATCAGTTCTTACCTATACCATAATTTTCTTTTTGCGTTTCCTGAAATATACGGTTTTTCCACAGTTAGGAGCATTTTTCTCAGGAACTCTAAAAGATATCAGCATGTTTTGTTTTATTATTTATTCCCCATTAATCGCTCTTTGATTTTAACTAATTTTAAATATCTCTGTTCAAAAAAAGTTATATAACTTTAAATCGTATTTTTTGGGGGGTTTTGAATACATATTTTTAAAAAATCACTGTAAATGTATTTTTTAATACTGTGAAATATCCTCAGTTTAAATCAAAGAGCTATATATAAGAAGCAAACTATATAAAAATTCATAATGATATCTCTTATAGTTCCTGAGAAAAATGTTCCTAAAGTTAGTAAAATTAACATGGGCGAGATAGAACCATCCGACTCCCCTTAAATTAATAGTTGTAATATGATTCCGCCTTTTCAATAAATAATCTTAAAATTTAGGTTAGATTCAAAGTCATAACTAATTGTTTCTCGAATTAATTTTTTCATATACAATTAAGTATTTCATTATTTTCTCTGATGTTAAGGGGAAAACTTTTAATATAATTTACCATCTAAACACCTAATAGAAATAAATAAAAAAATATTTATTTAATCATTTTAAGAACAATTAAAAGGAGCGATGATTATTAACGCATCATTTTAACATATTTTGACTAATAACTATCCTTTACAACTTACACTTCAACCAGTTACTTATTAACATCAAAAACAGACCAGCAATTATTATTTTTTAACATCATAATATTTACCATGAATATCTTTCATCTATTGCTATTAAAAAATAATATGAGAAACCATAATTGATTGGAGTTACAACTAGGATATAATTAAGAGGTTATTTGTAGTCAAAATTATTACTTAATAAATGTAAAAGGCAGCAAGCATTCACAGTATTTTCCCTTAATTGCTTTCTTGATAAGATGAAACTAATTAATTGCTAGACTGATGGCGGAATTTTTGCTAACCATGATTTGTTACAAGCCACCCTTCGCTAATTTTTTTTATGGTCATATTAATTATTTGCCTCTGGAAGATGCCTTATAGCGATAAATTAAGAACAGGAAACGAAATAATTACAGGAATTAATTGAATATCTTTTATGTCGGGTTTTTTCTAAATTCATGTATAATTTTAAAAAGATGAAAATTCGGTAATTTCTTAATCAAGGTAATGTATTTCTTTAGGACATCGATTCGTTTATTTATGATGCTTACTAAACAAAGATGAAACCATTTTTCGAATTTAAATATATTTAAAAAGTGTGTCGTTTTAAACACTTGTCCATAAAATTTGGATAGATTTTAAGATAGCCTAAAAATTCATGGTTAAAGTGCAAAAGTATTAAAAAATTCAAATATATTTATATTTTTATTTTTCGACTTACCAAATTTTTGTATATTATTTAGTGCCCGATCACATAACGTGAGAAAAATAGAAGCAGCACTTGAATAGTAACCATAAATGCAATTAATAATTTAACGTGCATATGCATTCGATAAACGAAACGTTGGGTGTTTAAAGCCTATACGATCAGTTTATAGGAAGACAGTACACTGAGCTAATCCACGCCTAGCAAGATCAATAAGTGTACTTCTGATCGAACTAATAACTCATTCACTTTTAAGGTAGCCGTATACCTCAGAAGGTCCAATTTTCTTTAATGGATGAAATAAACTTTTATATTTTTTAAGTTAAAAAGTTGTAAAATGGACATAAAGATTCAAAATTTAAAATTTTCATTTTTATGTTTTTTTAAGGAATTTAATTAAAATTTTGCCTAATAACGGTCTTTCACCAAAACACGATAATAAACAATTTACTGAGATATTAAATTCTGTAAATTGGAAACTTGAAACAATTAAATGTTTTAGGTCATAAACCACTCTTAGATATGTGTCTGAAAATTTATATGCTCCATTAGCATTTAAAGAAAAAAAATCAAAACTTTCTGAGTACATGTAAAACAAATTAAACTATTTGAAGCGATAGTTTTGGAGAAAATGTGTTTTGTGATAAAGTAAAAACATAAAAATTTTATTTTAAGACTAGCAAATAAATACCCGTACTGCCCACGGACTAAAAAAAAAGTTTTAATTCATCCAAGTATATGTACAATTTAATCCATTATAGGATAATAACCATGTTTTTATTCCCGCTCGTTATAAAGTATAAAATAATGTTACTTATATTACCTTAAAAATCCAAATTAAAAAAAATGCGCAATAAATGCACTCATAATAGTTATCGTAATTTCCCTCATAAACATATAAAAGCTTTTAGCTCATTTGGCGCGGTTTTGGAAAGAATTTGGCGATAAAAGCGATATAGCTACAAACACTCTTATTATACAGCTCTACCACAATGGCCTTCGAACAACAAACCAGCTTATAAATTAAAAAATATATCTATTATTTGGCGCGTTTAGGTAAGAATTTGGCGAGTTTGGCAAAATATTTGGCGAAAAAGTGAAAACAAAACCCTAATATGTATCTCTAGTACGATGGTCTTGAACAACCATCATAGTTATAATTCACGGAATTAGCTTAAATATGCACATTTTTGCAATCAACCGAACCATCAATGAAGAAATCCATCACCTAAACCCACAATAAAATCCTAGAATGGAGACTGGACGGATTATGTCACTTGAAACATGTCAATTATTTTTCAAATAATGAATTTAGTTTCTGAAGGTAATGGCAACAGAATAAAATAAACATTTTCAATTTTAAATATTTTCGTTAAAAGTTTTATTTAATTTTTTCAGCAGATGGCATCAGGAAAGTAAAAAAATGATCGGATTTGAGCGAAAGTGGTGTATTTTTTTCAGAATATTTGAATTTTCTCTAAAAATAGAACATTTTGAGCTCTGAAAGTTCAAAATCTGTAACTTAAGTATGAACTACACATTTGTGCCAAGTTTCGAGTCAAACAAATGTCTAGTTTATGAATCTATAAGAGACATACCCACAAACAAACAAACACACACAAAACTTTATTTTTATTATTATAGATAAACAACAAAATGCAATTAAATTGAATTGCGCTTACAAATAATACAAAAAAGGTGAAATTTAACCAAATTTCGTGTTTTTAAGGTATACACCTACCTTAAACGACCCGGTAAAACAAGATATCCCTGTTAACTAAAATATCAGAGCTGTTGAATTATTGCATATATTTAAACAAATATTTTGCTCTTAGATTCTTGAAACTACAAACATTTCGTTCGGTGTAAAAAGAGAGTAACTGAAAAAAATGGACTGCAATGTCCGAGATAAGGGCCCGGGTAAAAATGCATTTTTACGCCATTAATAAATAACTCAAAATTTACCTAATAAAACAGTTTTACAAAGCTACACGATAAAGTAAAACATACTTAAAGTTTCAGGATTAAGTGCCTATATTAGAAATGAGAATTGTAGTAAATGCAAAATTTTATAATTCACAATTGTCTGGTGATCTAGTAATGTTGTGTTGTTAGTTTTAACCTTTTTCTTTTTGTCTGTAACTGTGGTTTATGTTCTTATCCGTTGTGTTTTATGCTCATTGTATAGATTGCTTTTCAAATTGAATCGTTTTGGTTTCTGACTTGGTGTCAGAAGTGGGGTTAAACAAAGTGAGTTAGAAGTAAAAATGGATATAGAAATGGACAGTTGAAAATGGACCCGAGAGACTTAGTAGAGTAATAAAACGAGAGCACCATCTAATTCCGTTTACAGAGGACAGAATTAGTGAGCTTGAAAGGAAGTGTTACTTCCGTGTTTTGGATCTTAAGGATGGGTTTTGGCAGATCCCTTTAGATAAAGAAAGTTCTGAAATATGTACTTTTAATACATAGTTCGGTCGGTATAAGTTTAACCGCATGCCGTTTGGGAATGCCTTCGCCCCAGAGGTTTTTCAAAAACGTAATAAAAGATGGTTTGGTGACATTGAGGTGTACATGTGTACTTTGATGGCTTAATTATTACGGTATCTAAAGAATCGGAACACGATGTTACTCTCAAAAAGGTTTTAGAAAGGGACTGTAGTGCCAATGTAAGGTTTAATCCGAAAATTCAGTATAAGAAACCTGTCTGATTTGTTTGGGGACCGAGCAGTCGGGTAATCAATGCAATAAAGCTGCTATGAACCTCAGTATGAGTTCAGGTTTGTGACGTATATACGCGTCTGATTGTTGGCACCGAGCAGTCGGATACATGCAATGCAATAAAGTCTGCATTATGAAAACCCTCCAGTATTACGAGTTTTCAGTGGTTCTAGTGACATCGTAATATAATGCGACAGATCAAAAGATGGATTGGGATCTTGCCTGATGCAAAATAACTAACCAATCTCTTTTGTGTCTCGAAGTCTGACTAATTACCGAAAAAAAGCACAAAAATTTAAAAATAACTCTTAGCTGTTGTGTTTTCATGTGAAAGTTTCTAAATTACATTTACGGTAGAAAAGTGATTGTTCAGAGTGATCATCGCCCTTTGGTATCTATTATACAAAAACCTATGAGTAAAATATCAAGTTGATAGCTGATTTGCAGAAGACGGTGTTATAATTGTTATAGTATAATTTATAAATAGTTTTATGTTCCTGGAAACCTAATGTTTCTTGATACCTACACATATATATACTTGATACCTTTCATAACTACAAAATTATCGTTCCAAGGTATTTAAGGGGATGTGTGCTTGAATTGATTCACGAGACTCAGTTTGGTATAAATAAATATAAACAAAGAGCTCGAGAAATCTTGAATTGTCCCGGCATGTCTATTAATATAGAAAATGTAGTCTCACGAGATGTGAAATTTGTGAAAAGTTCAGAAAGTCTAATTGCTAAGAAACCTTTATTCCTCACCCTATACCTGTCAGACCGTTTCAGGGAGTTGCTGTTGATATTATGGACTTAGGGGGAAAGTCTTATGTGGATTTGATGGATCATTTCTCAAAGTGGATTGAGGTATCTTATATAGGTAAATCAGCAGAAAAAATGAGTTGTAAACTTAAAGATATATTTTCTAGATTTGGAGTTGTAGATTAATTAGTTCCAGATAATGTGCCTTTTAATAGCTTTTCTCTTTTCGTACTTTTTCAAATGAATGGAATTTTAATTGTGTTTTTGTGTCCCCTAGATATCCGCAAAGTAACGTATTGGCCGAGAGGTATGTCGGAATTGTAATGGAAATATTTAGAAAAGCTTTTCAGGAAGGTAAAGATTATTATGTGGGTATAATGGAGTACAGAAACACTTCGATGGCTGGTCTGGATTTATCTCCTGTGCTACTTATGTTTAATCGTAGATTAAAGACAAAACTGACAATCTCTAAGGACCTTTTGAATCCCGAAATTGTTAGGAGTGATTAAGAATTCGCCAAATGAATCAAAAGCAGTATTATGATAAATCGGCTATAGTCCTTTGATATTTTAAGGGAGATATGGTAAGAGTAAAGAAATTTCATGATGGAAGGTGAGAAACCGGGCGTATAGTGGATCATGGGAAAGATCCTCGATCATATAAAGTTCAGAAGGAGTCTGAAAGAGTCCTTTTTAGAGATAGGAAGCACCTAATTCCTGCATATTCGAGATTCTCCTGTAAGTTTAATTAGGATGATTTCAGTTCAAAACAAAGCCCAATTTCAGATGTCCCTAAAGAGTTCATAGACCATCCGCAGACTGAAAATTATGCTACCCGATTTGGACGCACTGTACGGGGTCCGGAAAGGTTTGGCCAATTGCGTTAAGGGAGGATGTCTGGTGTCCTAGTAATGTTGTTGTTAGTTTTAACCATTATCTTATTGTCTGTAACTGTGGTTTATGTTCTTATCCGCAACTGTGTTTTATGCTCGTTGTATAGATATCATCACCAGTTAATAAAGATTGCTTTTCAACCTGATTTGTTTTGGTTTCCGACAATAATTAACGCCATTATTTAGTCTGTAACTTTCTAATGTCATAACTTGTTAATTATTTTAAAATTAGACCTAAACGTTTAAAATACTTGTGAATATCAATTTTAAATATTTCGTTTGATTTATTCTATTTTCATTCTAATTGTGCTCCCTAAAATGGTTATATATACCCTATCTATGGGGGACATTTAAAATCTGATTTCGTTATCCAGTTGTGTATTTTTATGATCTGCGTATTTGATATAAATAAATTTATGGGCATAAAATATCCATTTAAGTAGGCCTTTTCCAATTTGAGGTGAATCTTTAGTTTATGTAACCCATACAAAGAAAGAACGTAACCAAATCAAAGAGAAGAATGAAAGTAAAAGAATTCCCTCTGTTCTCAGCGCCATCACAACAAGAAGCTAAAAGGCACATAACTAAAGAGATGCAGCTAACATAGCGAGGTAACGAGAATGTTGATACTCCAAGATTCACTCACGCCGCGAAATGCTTAGATGGCGTTCGGAATACAAGTAACATACTTAATTCACATTAACCTTTAGTTGTAAGATGAAACCTGACTGTTGCATTTGCTACCGAGTTGTAAAAATATACGAGACTTTTACGGGTTGGCCATGAAATCATGACGAAAAAAATAGAAATCGGTGTGTGTATATAATTGTGATGAGGTGGATTATAATTTCTTTTTTGTATTATTTAGTGGATTAATAAAATAACTAATTAATAATAGAGTTAAGAGTGAGAATACTGTTTTTCGAGAAAATTGTTAGACATAGACAGTATATTAATTAGAACTACTAGGGTCTACTTAAATGGTAAATTGTCCGTTTGTATATTACAACATGTTTTTCAAAGACTGCACATTTATTTGCAGTTTTTTAGCTTATAGGCTCAGTTAAAATTTTGTTAAGAAAACTGTACTTTATCCGAATTTAAAATTATTGCAATTTAAAACAGAGTTTTATCTATCATGGCCCATAACAATAATAATTTAGTGGAGAAATTAGTACCTAATGAACAAACATGTAATTTGTACCCCTCTATACTCAGAATATTTGCGTAAACGTCAAAAACAAAAGTGAAGCATAATGGACCTTTAACTTCCATCAGAACACCATAATGTATTTATGAAGTTGCAATTATTAGTAAAAGTTAAGTTAAACAAAGCCTGATTCTTTTGACTCATGCAGTGGTACCGGTGTCCGTTTACCTATCCAATGGTCCTGAGTAGGTAATATGTATAAGAGACTATCCATTCTATGCCTTAGGGTGCAACGATGCACAAAAATTAAAATTTCTAAAATAAACATGTTACACAATTATAGACCCTAAGAATATTTGTAGGTTGGGTGTATCGATGACCAGCTACCCGACTCGTACTAGGACCCTCACACCGTGTAAAAAAATCCTACTATACCGATTGGAAAGTTACTTTTAAAAAGTAACTCTGTTACAGTTACTTAATATGAAAGTAACAAGTTACAATTACTTAATACGAAAAATAACTAATTATAGTTACTTTTAGAATTTTTAAGAGGGACTGTCAGTCCCATAGAGCTAATGCATTAGTTTTGCAATCACAACTTCCGCAGAAGTATTGCTTTGCCATGCTAGCCCTTTTCCCCAAGTATGGAAATCAATATAACATCGAAATGAAAAAACAAATTTGAAACGAAAATAATATCTAGTTGATTAATTCTACATTTTTTAAGTTTTGAAACGCCAAAAATATACAGCAGATGGCGACACCATTTTAAAACTTTATCAATTAATAATTAAATAACCGAATGTTATTTTCTCTTCAATTTTGTTTTAAATTAATGTTATGATGATTCCCATACCTGGTGAAAATAGGATAACATGGCAAGCAATTCTTTTGCAAAAGTTATGATTTCAAAACTAATGCATTAGCTCTATGGGACTGACAGTCCCTCTTAAGTTATAAGAAAATGTTAAATTTAGCCATTTTACTGTGTTTCGAAGAGAACCAAGACTAAACAAAAGGGACAATTGGAAAAAATTAAGAACGAAAATTGAATGTTGTTAAAAGTTAAATTTTAAATAATTAAATTTAATCCAATTGCAAATTGTGCCGAAAATATCCGTGCGGCGTGAGAAGTAGCGGAAAAGTAACGAAATTTGTCGTTACTTCGTTTCCTCTAAAAGTAACTTAGTAACAGTTACAGTTACAGGTACTTTCTGAAAAATCTAACGGCGTTACTCGGCTTTACCTAACTGTACAAGAAACTCCGTACTCCAATCCCTACAGAAAATTTCTGGCAGCAAAGTTGCCAAAACATCTAAGTAAAGCTACTCAAAATTGCTGACAGAACTTTCCCGTAACAAAACAATACAGTAAATATTCGTCCAAAGCATATATTTTCTGTAGGACTATGGTACGTTAAAAAAAAGCGAATCCCCCTGATTTAACATATGTGCATAGGAGCCAGGAGTATGAACACTACACAATAGCTGCCACGGATGTCTTTCGTATATTTGAATGACCCAGCTGACTTGTTATAACATAATATGAAAGTAACAAGTTACAATTACTTAACTCGAAAAATAACTAATAAAAAGCGTTTTTCATAATCAAAACAGGAAAAAAATGTTTTTAACAAGTGCAATCTGTAACAATCAATGGTTTCATCTTGTATCTGTTTACAGAGAAAAGGGGTCTTTATACAAACTCGATGTGCAATTTTGTACAAAATTTTGTAGTTTTATACGACAGAAATTTTTGTGTGTTTTTATTATATGTTTTACAGTGCGGCTTGGGAATCACGCACTTTTATCACCACATCACTGCATCCACAGACGAAAGCGATTTACGGTAATAGTCAAGTTATTTATAGAGAATTCAGGCTATTTCTTTAATCTTAAAAAATATTTTGAAAATGATTGAAACCCCTTTCAAATAACATATTTTCTGTTTTTAACAGCCAAAAATTGTAATAACCAAAATATCGAATTAGTTTCATTTTAAAAAAAACCACCTGTTTCCTTGGTTACAAGCCATTGGAGTTTACGATTTTTAATTAATACGTTTGCTAAATTTGAAATAATATTCAAATATAAACATACATCTTTGCATTTCGATACTTGTATTCATAAAATACAATTATAAGTTCCTTTCTAATTCACATTTTACGAAAATAATTCTCATTATTTATCAATGCCGTATTTACTATGCACTTCAAAATTATACGCACTTAAATTAAGCTAAATATGGAATTAAAAAAACTTTTTCTTTCTCATTTTCAGTATGATCTATTCAAAATGCATAAAGCAGAATATTTATCATTTATGAAAGATTCAAATTTAATGCGAAATCTTCTCATGCTTTCAAAGCGAAAACTAAATATTCAATAAAAAAACCTAAATACATGCAATAGCCATTCATTTGATTTTTTTTAATATTTTGATGTTTATCTTGTGGGGTCTATGGTAATCTATTTATGTTTTGGGGCTCAGTGTTTTAAAAAAAAATCTTAAGATATTTGCCTTGACTGTATTCATTGACGTCACGTTTCTATGACAACCAAAGGGTGATTTTCCTTCGTTTTCCATGACTCACTTTTAGGAAGCATATTTCTTTGTTTTTCGATTTCAGAAGCGAAATATTTTGCTGAAACTTCTATTATTGTTATTTCAGGTATTTATCGGTTCCGAGTCTAATCTCTTTACAAAAAGAAATATCCATATATTTAAGAGATGGTGTTGTAATTTTTTTATTCTTTGCATATCGAGTTTGGTTGATACTTTTTATATTAAGCGAATTAATGTTAATTGAGCGAATAAGGTTGTAAAACTGGCTATATTGTTCAAAAATGAATTTCATATTTGCGTCGACACTCGTAAAATCACTTAAAATAGTAAATTTTTGATAGTTACTTGTACGGAAATACAGTAATATAGAAAGAATTAAATTTCTTGGTACACTGTTAAAAAGTTTGGTGCAAGATTGCACTGAAATTCTGGAACTTTCTAGTTGCCACCTCTATTTGGAGCGTTGATTCACCACTTTTGCGGAGTATCAAAGTTATGGTTTTACCACAAAGTCGCTGAATTCACGCATCAAAGAGTGGTGGCAGCTAGAAAGAACCAGTATTCCATTGCAATTTTCGCTTGATGCAAAAAATATTTACAGTGTACCGAAGCAAAAGCAAAGCCATTTGAAAAGTATCTTACTTCAGGTGAAATTTACACTCTTAAAATGAAATCCACTCCTATAGGGGAAGTGCATTTTCGGCACCGGAAAGGAGTGGAAATTAATTCAGACTGACTTAAAACCGCTCGTTTTAAGAGTGTAGGACGTAGATTGTTTTCTTTCATTTCTTTTACCCACTCCGCAAAAAGAGTGAAATCCACTCCTATAGGGGAAGTGCATTTTCGGCACGGACAGGAGTGGAAATTAACTCAGACTGAGTTAAAACCGCTCGTTTGTTTTAAGAGTGTATTTTTTAGGATGGCAGCAGACATACGATTTCTGGGTTAGGTTTCCGAAGGAAGGGAGGAATTAGGATTTTCGAATAAGGATTCCGAATTCGAAGAACCGAATGCAATCTTTAGACACGAAATTTTAAACCAGTCGCGCCGTCTGGACGGCTGAATGTTCGTGGCACTGTCCAGACAGTCAGAAAATCCCGTGCTTAAATCCCGGCGTAAGGACATGGATGTTTGTGCTGTGTGTTTGTCTGTATTTCCCTGCCCAATAATCCGTACCCAATTTTCCCGTGACTGACAACGAAAGAGTTTCATACTTAGTAACTGAGCACCTTCTGGTGAAACAAAATTTACTTTTGCTTAACAAGTTTACTAATAAGAGTAAATTTTCTTATTAGGTTTGTTTTAAATTTGAAGAAAATAAAATAATCATAAAGTACTTTGAATAAAAAAAGTGTAATATAAGGAAAAAATAGCATAGTTTAAGGCATTTGATGAAAATTCTATCCCCAAAATGCCTTCCCTGCGAGGGATACAAACTTATAAACCATGGAGGAGTGAGGAGTGGGGAGTCGCCATTGGCCTATTCCCCACCACTGAGCGGGGTGAAGTAACTGTAAGGTATAGCAGGGAAGCTAAACACAGGGAAGTAAGGCCATCCCGCGCGTTTGACGAAATAGGAAGTAATAGTAATTTTTAAGAAAAGGGACGTTTGGAGGATTTAAAAAATATACTCAAGCTATATAATTTTAAATATAAATTCATGTACTTATCAGAATCAATGTCAAACACTTGGAAATACAATCTAAATAATATTGTTTTTTTTTAGAGAAATTTAGTTTGTTTAAAACTATCTTTAAACTTCACATTAAAAATATGTAATCAAAGCCCCTTATATTTTTCCTTACCTGGAATGTGTTAAACATGCTAAATTAATAAAATAGGTTAGGTTTTCCATTAAGAATAGTAAGCATATAAGCAGTACATTTTGTTGAATAAAACTTTAAAAGATGATGGAGTATAATAAATCTTACTAAATGTAGAGAAAATATATGATTTTTATTTTGCAGAAACAATTACAACTTTTTATATAAAGGAAATATGTATAGAATTTAAGAAGCATCAAACACACAAACAAAAATAAATCTTAAAAAATAAAAATATTTTGTTTCATGAAAATATTTTTTCACAATATAATACAAATTTAAACACAGAGGTAACACACAGATATTAAACACAAATTTAAACACATATCTAAAAGTAAACAAATCAGTAAACAAATCACACTTATTTTCCTCTTTTCAGGTAGGGTAGACTAACCAGTGAATGAACGCTTAAGCCAAGTGAATGAACAGTTCTTTACCAGTGAATGAACACAAAAATGTCCAGTCAATAAACATGTTGGATTTTAATTAAAAACAAGATTCATTGACATTTTCATGCTCAGTATTTATTTTACAAGTCTTACTGACAACTAGAAAAAAGGTTTCTCCAATTCATCCAGTGGAATGATTTTCAATCCTTATTTTTTTTAAATGTATTTACCAACTGTTCATTCACTGGGGCCTGTTCACTCACTGGTCAGTCTACCCTACTTGATTTTTAAGAACAATAAAGATTTACTGCTAAAAAGATAAAATCGCAATTTTAAATTTTTCATCTCTTAATAAGTTGTTACCTTTTGATACCTTAATGTTCACAATAAGAACGAAAGACAATTACAAGGCGGCATTTTTTTTCACTGGGCTACACAAATGTCGAACAGCCACTACGTTAAAAAAAAATACTCTGGTACTGGGACCACTTGTACCGAATTTGAAGGCTGTATTTCTTTCCGTTTTCAGAAATACCTTTAAAACCAAAAAAAGTGTTACAGCGACCACCACTCGCAATTTTTTTCGAAAACCTTATTATGACGAATAACAGGTACTAGACATCTAACGTCAGTTAGATTATTGTGTTTAATATTTTACACAAAAAAGTTACTTTTTAATAATAACATTCATAAAAATTATCATTAAATGTTTAATTAATGTTAATAATTATAATGCAAATAACTTTTTGATAATTACTAAAGGAAAACCTATTTATGCTATTAAAATATGGAAAGAATAAATGAGAGTTATTTGGAAACAAATAGTAGTTAATATAGACTAGTAGCAGTTAAATACAAATATTATTTTTTGATTAATTCATAAATGAGTTTTTATTATAAGATTTGTAAGAATTAAAAAAAAATAAGGATGCTAAAATTTTACATAAAACTCACATAAAAGTCGTCTGAAATAGTAAAATAAAATTTATTCAATTCGGAAAACAGAATTACATTTTACAGTGATGCACAACATTGAAATCTAATTTCGTGCTAGTTTAGTTAAAAATAAAGGCAAATTAAAATATTATTCAACCAGAAGGATTTGAGAATGAATAATTCCTTCGATACATTAAAATTGTTTCAGAATCTTTCTTAAAATATTTAATTAAAACGTTATTATATTGACACAAAATCGTAGTCTACTACGCACTCCCGTCGTTTTTTGGCCGCTCTAAGTGGCGTCGCGGTTGCAGTGACGGCTTCACCGATGTCGACTCCCCTTTACTCATTCCTCCATGTTATAGACCCATCACCTGACTGACAGGTTTTCCAGCAACAAACATAGCTTTAAAAAATTAATTAATATTATAGTTTTACTAAATTTTTAAATTTTAAGTTTATAGAAAAGTCATTTATAATCCTCTGCTACATAAATATAATGTTAAAAAAAGTTTAGAAGATTTAAATGTTTAGCTAAAATGTCCACAAAATAATTAGATCAATCAAGCAGGAGAAAAAAATCTTCCGTTGGTAAGTCCGCAAACCAAGTCTTTCTGCGTATACCTGCCTTTACAGATTTGTCAAACCAACTTAAAGAGCATACTATAGATTGGAAGGGCCATTCCTCGAGAAGTTTCGGTAGATCAAATAAACTATTCGAAAGCCATATATACCTCATAACGTTTGCACACAATGACTGGTATTCGCAATGAAAAAGCATATCTAAAAAGAGAGTTCTTGTGCATTGGAAAAAAACTCATAAAACGTATTAAAATACTGATCATAAAACTGTTCAACACTATCCAACGTTTGACATATGAAGTAAATATTAGTGTTGTTATTATACAGGGTTAGACAAAATTATTGACACACATTACAATTTTGAAATTTTTCTCATACTACGAATAATGTAAATAAATTAATAATGTCTCAACTACTACGAATAATGTAAAATGCTTTTGATGACTTGAAGCAACTTATTATATAAGCAAAAATATCATGACGATAAATTTGTAGAACATACAAAATATTTTAGGGGAGCCCTTTTTTTCTCCCTTGGAGAGTATTTTAATAAGTAAAAAATGCCTTCCCAAATTATATACCCTATAACGCAAATCCGCTTATAATATTTGAATAAATATTTGGAAAAACATTATTTTCAAATTTGGAACATAATCTTTTTGTTAGTGATTTCTTGTATTAAATCAAAACTAATTTTTTTTGTGATATGGTGTTCTTAAGTAAATTACATGAATTTTCATTCTATGTAGTGTTAATATTATGTAATTTTCTTTTTGGAATTACCAAAGATGAACCAATGTGCGCAGCTAATATTGTACTACCATATCAAGAATGCGAATTTTAACTAAATGCGCTTAGTTAAGAAACTTTTCTTTCGTGTCTAACTACCCCTCAAAGGTATCAAAATTACAAAAAAACATTGTAAAGATTTTGTTAATGTATGCATTTGTAGTCTTACTTGTTGTATTCAAACTATAAAAAGAACCTTTATATTTAGGGGAAATTTCTGTACATGTGACACTGTTACAAATACCAAATATGGTCAAAGACGAAGATACTGATAAAGATTTATATTTATGTTTCGCTTAATAGAAATATTAACTTTTTATATCTTCCATTTTAGAAAAGTAAACTCTATCTAGATTTCCAAGAATTATTGCGACCAAACTAATAGTGATAAAAACTAACCTTTTAATAGTATGTGTTGTTAGTAGGTGATACATATTACTTTATTTTTCGCAAAGTCAGTACTTCCGGAATAAAGATGGTGTACAGATGTCCATATTCTGATTTATTTTTCGTGTTTTACGGTTACCTCTTAATCGCAGCAACTTTAACTACACGGTATTAAAACTTTAACTTAATTACTTTCAAAGGATGACTGTTACAAAATATATCAAAAAGATTTTTTTGATAAATTTAAAATAATACAAAAACGTTGCATGTTTACCAATACTTTTGACTTACACTCTAACTTATTTTCATGATACGAATCGCCGGTTATTTTTTTAAATTCTGATACGTCAATTCTATATTTATTCGGTTATTTTAATAACGTAATTCTACTGTATATAAACTTCATACACAAGGAATCAAAAGTTAAATCATAATAATTTTCCTAAATTAAATGAATTTGATACTTGATTATTTGATACTTACTTAATTAATGATACTTGAATCAGCAAATTGAAGGTCACTAAAAAAATTTTATATACGAGGGCTGGTTTTTTTTCCAACCTCCGATAGGCTGTAGCAAAAAGACGGGTCAAGATACAAAAAAGATTTTTTTACCAAAAGTAAAGTACAATATTGTTTTATTCTCCATATAATCACCTTGACGATTAAAGCATTTGTCATATCTGTAAACCAGCTTTGAAATACCCTCTTCATAAAATGTAGCCGCCAATGATTTGAAGGTAGTTGTGACGGTTTCTTTGAGCTTAACGTCAACATGGAAGCGCTACAATGCAAGCCATTATGCTTATCAATAAATCACTTATGGTAAACCTTCGGACCTAAACACTTGGTCAACTCGCTGAACAATTCTGATGTTCATGAAGAAGGGGACCAAGGAAGCAAGTTTGTCGCTACAGACGGTATTGTTCAACGAGTTGACCAAGTGTTTAGGGAAACTCAAAGGTTTACCATACGTGAATTATGGACTAGTAGTGGATTGGAGGACAGAAAAAAATTGACGTAAAGCTTCCAAATTTACTTTTTTAAACGAAACCGTCACATCTCCCTCCCAATCATTGGCGGCTACATTTTATGAAGAGGGTATTTCAAAGCTTGTTTACAGGTTTAACAAATGCCTTAATCGCCAAGATGATTATGTGGAGAAATAAGCAGTATTGTACTTTAGTTTTGGTAAAAAAAATCTTTTTTGTATCTTGACCCGTCTTTTTGCTACAGCCCATTGGAGGTTGAAAAAAAACAGCCCTCGTATATGTGTCGTCTATGCAATACGGAATTTTACTTTTAAAAAACTCCTATCGTAAAAGAAGTAACAGCTCCATCAAGAATATAACATGCCCCACAAACTACGTAAATTTGACTCTTAAATAAGATACCATGCTATTTTAAGGTGAGTCAATATACTGAATTATCTTAGTGTAAGGTGATAAATTGTAAAAGGCCACGCAAGCTACCTAAATTGAGATGTGGTATAGGAGTCTGCACGATTAATAATTTGACTCTTAAGCGATTAATTATAGAAACCACCTAAGCTACGTAAATTTGACTCTTAAATAAGTGTAAATACCACGGGTATTTGAATTGCGGTGCATTAGTCAACATAATGAATTATCTGAGTGTAAAGTGATTAATTGTAAATGCCACGCAAACTACGTAAAATTGATTCCAAACTAAGTGTAAATACCACGCATGTCACGGCAACTTGAGGTGTGGTATGAGAGTCGACACGTCGAATCATTTGACTCGTAAGCGATTAATTATAGAAACCACCCAAGCTACGTAAATTTGACTCTTAAATAAGATACCACGCTATTTTGAGGTGAGTCAA
The DNA here is from genome assembly GCA_019343175.1 of Oedothorax gibbosus. NCBI lineage: Eukaryota > Metazoa > Arthropoda > Arachnida > Araneae > Linyphiidae > Oedothorax > Oedothorax gibbosus. Next base: position 471,664 of record JAFNEN010000487.1, read on the forward strand.
TATAATGAATCATCTTAGTGTAAGGTGATAAATTGTAAATGCCACGCAAGCTGCCTAAATTGAGGTGTGGTATAGGAGTCTGCACGATTAATAATTTGACTCTTAAACGATTAATTAAAGAAACCACGCACAAGCTACGTAAAGTTGACTCTCAAATAAGTGTAAATACCCCATAAATTTGAGGTGTGGCATAGGAGTCAACATAACGGATCATCTGTGGGTAAAGTGTTGAATTGTAAATGCCACGCAAACTACATAAAGTTGAGTCCTAAATAAGTGTAAATACCACGCATGTCACGTCAACTTGAGGTGTGGTATAAAAGTCGACACGACGAATCATTTGACTCTTAAGCGATTAATTAAAGAAACCACCCAAACTACGTAAATTTGACTCTTAAATAAGTGCAAATACCACGGGTATTTGAATTGCGGTATATAAGTCAACATAATGAATTATCTGAGTGTAAAGTGATTAATTGTAAATGCCACACAAACTACGTAAAATTGAGTCCTAAATAAGTGCAAATACCACGCATGTCACGACAACTTGAGGTGTGCTATAGGAGTCGACACGATGAATCATGGGAAAGGGGAGCTCGCCTGAATCACGTGAAATAAATTGAAATGATCGCCTCAACAGAGGGGAGAGAGTTTTTCGGGTAAAAGGGTACCGGGAACCGCATTCAACTCGATCGATTCATTTTCATTCGGATCCACCCCTACAAATAAGAAGATCGGTGTTAAATGTATATCGCACCGTACGTGTGAAAGTGACGTACGGGTGGCCGAGTGGGTCTGATCGCAGCCCATTACGATAACAGTCTGCGCACTGTACCGGGTGCGGGCTCGATTCCCGCCTTTCGCACTGGGTGTACTTTCTTTCTCTGTGTCAGACAAATTTCTGTCTGTCTTACTTGACGAAGCAGGGCCGGATAAGCAATTAGGAGAAGTAGGCAGTTGCCTACATGCACCGTTCATTTTTTCGCCTTCCCCCCCAACCACCAAAAGGCCCCCTTGGAGTTTTCCCATTCTTTTATCCACCAAAGAATTATTTTTTTATATCGGAAACAATTTATTAATTTAAATATTTTTGAAACAGGAAGTATCAAGAAAACCTAAAAATAAAATATGGCTATAGATTTATTTGAAATTGTGAAATAGCATTGAAAAGTATATTTAATACGTAATATGTCAAAAAAGTTTCCACAATGTACCAACCAACTAGACCAACTTCTGAAGTTTAGGGTTAGTTTGAAGTACCGTTGCACTAGGGCCACACGAGGGTTGTTGGCGACGGGCCTCATGATTTAGAACCACAGTCAAGTGACAAGCCGACACCTGAGTAGGCACTTAATGCAACTTTTAAGGGCGACATCGTACGCAGCGTTGGGACTTTGGAGGATATTTATCATGTACCTCCACACGGGATGTTATTCGTCAAAAATTTTCACGGCTCGTTTATAGGTTGGCAGTTATTTTGGCAATGCCCAGACCCGAACCTGGAAGAAGGATTTGCTAACTGTATCCCAACTGTTTAACTGATGAATTTAAGATTCGCGTCAGATCTTTAAATTTCAATCTTTTTAACTTGAAAATTCATATTTGTTTAAAACGCCACTTTTCAGTACACGGTGCAATATATGAGTGGTCTGGAGCAAAAAGGAACCAAGTTCATTTGCAGTTGAACCACTTTTCTTTGCATCGCAGAATAAAAAAAATGCATCAGCTTGTAATGTAATCGTTTCCAGCTGCCTATTTCTAGTCTATATTAGAGCTTTAACACAGCCAATTACGCCTCGTAATTTAGAACCCTGGTCAAGTGACGAGGTCGACACCTGAGCGGGCACCTAACGGAACTTGGAGCGACATCGTACGCTAACGCCGTCAAGACTTTCGACTCCACAGATTTAACGAGCACGTATATCGCAGTGTACTCGGGCACCTCGGTGATTTTTAGAGGATTTTTTCCACCAGCACGAATAAGTCTATAGTACGGCTAGGATAAGGACAGAACCAAAAACCTTCTCGGTGAGAGGCTCGTCGCTTACACCTCTCGGCCACCGAGGGGCCTGCATCAGCTTCAGCGCTCAATAGTTGATCGTCCTGATAAGAAAATAACAAACTAGTCATACATACCCATTCTTTAATTGAAGCCGGAAACAATTAAATTACCAATTATCAATGCTATAGTCCGGCTGTCACTTCTTAGCATCCCAAATATTTTGATTGTGGACTATTCCTACTGAACTGAACTGAGACTCTGGAAGGAGCATCTCATGAAAAGCTGGTAAAGCCTATTTTTGGGTCACTTGGCGACAGCTTTAGGGAGAATATGTGCCACATTTGGCATGAATTCGCCGATCACAATTGACACTTGACTTGACAGTTTGCATTGGATCGTCAAAATCGCTCGCCAAGAATAGTACTCCAAAGAATTTAAGTTTTAAAGATTGTTCCTGCAATTCTATTTTTTTAAAAGTACATGTTTCCGAAACTTCATTATATAAAGAACCTCCTAAAGAAATAACATATCAATTTTCTTTTTAAAAAATTATTGAAAAAGTTGGTTTAAAGTGCCTATTTTAACAGGTAAAGTATAGGATTGGCGACAAAAGTTGGGTTGCTTTTACAGGGTTGCCGGGCTTCACCGACCCTGTTAGCGAGCTGTTCCATGCTCGTTCCAGAGTTTCAGTTCAGTTCAGTGAATATTCCACTTCGAAATCAGGTAGAGAACCTAAAGAAGGCAGGGTTGCCATTCCATTGCGTTTGGCGAACGCAGGGGATTATTGGGTTAGTTTGGTTGGAAATTATGTGACACACTAAAACTACACAGGGATTATTGTGAAAGGAGGATTCTAGTTAATTGCTGATGGTCGTTATCAATTGCACATGCATTTCTTTTCTATCTTAATAGATTTGCATCATCTGTAGTATGTATTGTTTAACACATTCAGTTTAGTTTGAATTATCGTCGCACTAGAGCTACACGAGGGCTATTGGCGACGGGCGTCGTATTTTAGAACCACAGTCAAGTGACGAAACACATTCAGTATCACATTGGAGAACGCTGTAAGTCAAAATATATCTATTTAATAATAGTGAGCTCGAACTTTACTTCACTTAAGAAACTGTTTCTACACCTTAAAGAAATATGCGCCTGAAAAAGCAATTAATCGCCAAATATAGTAACTCTTGCCTAAACCTTCCTTACCCTTTTTCAAAGTGGAATGTTCCACAATCAAAATATTGGAGCTTCTAAGAAGTGACAGGCGGACTATACCTATGGCCCAATATCGTCACTTGACTAGGGTTCTAAATTACGAGACATAATTGGCTTACGAGACGTACCTACTACTTATGGCACAATATTCATAAGGGTAAGACAGAATCCTTTGATTTACACAATTTAAACCTTATTTGGGATGAATAATATGTTATACATTACTAATTCAACTGCTAAAATGCAACTGCAAATGATGCCCTTCTGTGCTTTGTTAGTTAATGCGGTAAAAGTTAAATGGTGATACATAATTGCAAAATTTATACAAAAAAAAGTAGTTTAATAATAATAGGGTATTTGACTAAAAAAAATTTATTGGCTTAAAATATTCTTATGCCAAAAATATTAGACTCGTATTTTTTCTTTTTTTCATATACCCCATAAAAAGGGGGGAAAATGAATTTTAAAATTAGGACGAAAAATCACTCCCGAAAACGCTTTGTGGCTGTCACGTGGTATCTATGATGTCACTAGTAACTATAAACAAACTTTGAAACACCATTTTGTAATCTACTTAAAGCAAATTTGAACTATCCGCTTCTGTAAAGCCTCCACCCATTATCTATATAGTTCTTATTTTAATAGTAAGTTAGATTAAAACCAGTTTAATTACAAACAAAAAAAAACATCACACCGGTTTGTTTATACATACTAGTGACGTCAGCTAAATCGACGTGTTTGTGACACGTGCGTACCGATGAAAAAAAGCCATTTGAAAATGGTTTTTATTAATTATTTAAAGATTTATTTTGCAAAAAAATACATACGTTTGTTATATTTGGGTTCAAACTATAATTTAATTAATATTGGAAGGTATTTTAGCTTTAGATACTGTCAAGCACCCTATTGTAGCAGCACTACAAGATCGTTGATCTACAGTTCCAAGGTTGCACAGGTAGCACATGTTCAGTTCAACAACCATCAAACCAGATTTTGTATAGCAATGATTTTAGCAGCTTCAAATAACAAAAGCAAAGAATACATATTTTGTTAAGATAACCATATAACCCGCTATTTTTCTTCTATTGAAATTATACCGCTGTATTTGAGAAGAAAAGTGGATTTCTCGAAGGTGCACTTGGTCCTTATGACTCCATCAACTCACTCATATATCAAGGTTGCACTTACAGAAGTAACGTATTGCATCTTGAGTAAAAATTACTAAAATATTTAATATTTTAAGATGTATTGATAAATTCTAGAGTTGCCCTATTTTATCGTTCATTTCTTAAATTGCCCGGTAATTATGAATAATGCCCGGATTAATCAAATAGCCCGTAACATATCTAAAAACCAAATCATTTAAAACAAAAATATGTTTATCAAAAGATCGGCATTTAATTAAGCGAAAGGTTGAAAAACTTCTATTAAAAACCTTTCAAATAGTTTTAGAAAGGTTAAAGTGTTTATTATTAATAAATCGTTTATCTAACATGTCAGACATGTTCTGAAACATAGCACCATCGGTTATAGTTTGCTGCTAACAATTTAAAATAATTAATAATGTGTTAAACGTTTAAGGAACAGCTTACGTAGCATGAGGGTTAATAGTTATCTATTAATGGGTTTCTATGAAATATTAAAATTAGAATTCAACTAGAATAGATAAATTCTTTTTTCCAAATTTTGTCACTGTTAAAATCATTGAGTTTGTAAAATTGCATTATGAATATGAAAGTTAGCCTATACATATTTAAATGAGGACTTGCTACTAACAACAGTTATAAATCAAAAGAGTGGATGTTCCTAGTTTATGGAGATTTTTTAATGAATTTTCTAATTTTATCTTTGAAATAGGCTCTTAAAATTCTTGGTATAAATTGGGACCTTCACTTTCCTATTAAGTTTTTAAGTTATTAAAGTTTTGATTTATTATTTCATCTACGCTTTCTCAATAAATCGAGTTTGTGAAAAAAAACATATTGAAGTTGAATGACAAATTCTTAATAATTTACGACACTTACTTTTTCTTGAAAAAGTAAGAAAAAACTATCCGGAACTAATATTCCAAGTTTCTTCGTCAATTAACTTTAACAAAAACTGACATCTCATAAAAAAAACAAATTTGAAAAGAAAGTTTTTGAAGAATTTCTTAACTATTGTATTAATTGATTCACTTTCAGTTAGTACTTTTGACTAGAAGCTTAAATTCTTTTTTTCTGACATGAAAAATTCCACCATAAAAAAACTGGGCTCAATTTAGTTAAATTTCCGTTCTTAACGTGATTGGAATTTTATAACCCTGACAAAAAAAAAATACGAGTATACTGTAAGAAATAAAATTTAAGTCTAGACAGCAGTCTAAAGTATTAGCATAAAACTTAAAGGAAGTTTAGATCAAGTTTTTATAAAAATTTCTAATTAGGATGTACTCTAATCAACTTAAAATATTAATGAATTAAAATTCTTATATGTCAATAACATTTTAATTAAACAGGTTTTATGGAAAATAGTGTTTCATGTCTTTACTATAGACATGACAGAATGTTCAAGTACATATTTTTTTTAAAAACTTATTTGAATTTTGATGGAGTTTGATCTTTTGATCTTTACTTGATCACACGAAAGAAAATTTTAAGAACTTGGGATTTGTCATGCATTTTTTTTTTAGTTCCTTCGTTTTTCTGAATTTATTTATGGAACATAGCCAATTTCTTTAAGTTTTAACTATTATAAGAGTTTTTTAGTGTTTTAAAAGCACTATAATTAAAATTAAATTTTATTTATTTTTAATAAAACATTATGATTTGGTATAAGTTCTAATAAACTAATTTTTTAATCAAAAAATTAATTTTAAAAAATTGGGATTGAAATTTTTGTAAAACCTTGTCACTCCAAATAATAGTGATTGGTTTGAAAATTAATGTTTTTTTAAATAAAGAATATTAGTAACGTATGGTAATTTTAACAAAGATTCCAAGATACCTTTTTAGCAATCTTTCAATATCCAGAATGTACAAATTAACCGACCAAGTTTGTGTAAAAAAATCTGACTATTTATGTATAAAAGAAATAACATAAATATTCAGTTTACCAAAAAGTACCAATGTTGCCCTAGTGCCTTTTCCTAGGACAGAAAATAAAAGCCACATAAACAAATAGAGGGGTAAATAGGGAAATTCTTAAGTAGAAAAAGAACAATTTAAATTAGGAAAAGAAAACTTTTTCATCGTAATGTTAATTATTTTCTGCATAATTAACAGCTTTAAACCTCTGAGGGATACAGACGTATAAACCCGTCACCTGGCTATCATTTTTTCCAGCAACACACATAATTTTTTAAAGAATTTAAATTTAATAATTGTTTTAAATTTTAAAATATAGAGCATGGAGGAGTCATTTATAACCACGTACTACAGAATTAAAAAAAATCAAAATTTAATAAATTAAATATTTTAGTTAAAATTTTAATTTAAATCTCATGCAGGGAAAACTGACTTACACTTAAGCCAATTTGCTTAGCTCTCAGTGGGTTAAAATATGCTTCAAAAGGAATAATAAATGTATGAATATCTAAATGTAATGTCCATTGGAAAATTTAATACTAGGCTTCTTGTACTAACATTTTAGTGTAAGAAGAGCGTAGGAGTTCTTTCTGTAGACTTTTACATTAACACCGTCAACAATGAAACTTTCATAAACGAGTATTGTGAGATCAATATACTCAAAAGTAAGAAGTAGTAAGTACAGGAAAGGTACACGTAAGTAAGAAAAGTACATTCGAAATCTCAAATTTGATCACTGTTAAATATGGAACCCTCAAAAGATTAGCTCTAGGTTGTTCTCATTTTATTGTAAAAACTCCATTTTAAAAAACAAATGCTTTGACTTCTCACATTTGAGATCATCCATCTTAAAATTCATCAACTTCAAATGAAGATCGTAGTTGCAAAACTCACATTCTCCAAAGAGTAACTAACATAAAGGGTCCGTTCATAAGTGGCTTCTTCCAATTGAAATTACAATTGTCAAAAGTTGCCAATGAACAAACCAGACCCAATAGGTTATACTTTGAAGAATGTGAGTTTTACAACAATAATCTTTAGTAGAGAGAGATGGATCAAGCACTGTGTTAGGGTTAGTGTCGATTCTCGTATTGTGGGTTCGAGTCCTGGTTGGATGTTTTCATTTTTGGAATATCATATTCAAAAATGAGAAAATGCGTGTTCTCAAATTTGAGAACAATGTATTTGGAGGTATTATAGAACGATGATGCTCTCAAAAATGAGAGCTCTCAAAATCTCAAATCAGAGGACGAAAGCAGGAAAGTTGCAATAAAGTTCAATGAAAAATTTAGCTTTTTTTTAGTGACTCAATTGAACTAAAGGAACTGGAAGGGTACAGTTCTAACGTGTTTTCCGCAGTGTAAGAGTATTATACTTCTTTTAAGGATATCGCTAATGTACTCATACTTTCTGTTATCCCTGTCCTGTTTTATACATTGATGTATGTACATTCTGACTTGCTGAAAGCATCGCTATATCGTTGTTTCGAAAAAAGGACCGGAAACCCTTTTTGCGAGCAGCGATAAATTTGGGTTTAAAATAGAGGATAATTTCTAACAAGTGAAATCATTTATATTAATACAATTTTATTTAACTAAAATAATTAAAAAAACGTATTTTTTACTTAAATTTGACTGTTTTATGCAGATATTTTAAAATTCCCTTAGAATAGATAGTGAGCAATACTGATTTGAAAGATATTGTGCTTTTTATTCTAATTTCTCAGAAACCATTGAACTAATTGTTTCAGATTTCTGACAACTTAAAGCAAATGCTTTAACTTACATTTTCCCGGTAGTTTATGGTACTTCTTTCATAAAAAGGTAACCACTAATATTGAAAAGTTAACACACAAAACCGGGATCATATTTGCATGTAAATCAAAAATCTATTACTAAAAGTTTGATGCTTTGGTCTTCTAAACTGTAAAAATTTGGTGAAACGTTACTACTTAAAACTGGTGAAAGTATCCGGGTTTTTTCTACATCTAGATTCATGGAGTGACGTTAAACCCCAATATATGAAAGAAATACAAGAAAGCTTCAAGCTTACTCCTATTTTGTGGAATGTGGTGCAACATTACTCCATAAAGCTAGAGGCTGCAAATAACTAAATGCAGCTAACAGTTTTATGGATACAGCTTCAAATTTTATGGAGTAACGTCACACCAAATTGTTATAGGGCATGTAGTGGAAAATCTCAAATATATGCCAATGTTTTCTTAAAATCTATAGAATCAATCTTAGTGATGGCAAAGTGGAATTGGCTTATAAGTTTAAAGGTATGCGTTGGGTTATGGGCTTTTCACACAATTTTTAAAAGTTCGATAAAATTTTAATTTTATAGATTCAAAATAGTATTGATATTTTATAGATTTATATTGTGTGTAAATATTCCCTATTTTTTGTGTAATCTGGCCAATCAAATTTACTCCAGTGACATCATAAATTTAAAATTGAATTATAAGAAACTTGCAACAATTAAAAGAAATCACGATTATGCATTATGTATATTAAGACGTAGTTAATAAATTAGCACTTCATTTAAATTTTTAAACCATTATATATTTAATAAAAGTAAAAGTATAACTGTTAAAATAGTATTCTAACTTTCCGTGGTTTACCCTCCTTCTAAAGAAAAAATTATCTTTACTTAATTACCATATTATAAAAAAAATTCAGTTAACATATAAAATACTTTTTTGTAATGTTAAGGAAATAACCAATTTTACAAAAAGAAATCAATCAAATTCAAAACAGAAATCTACATTTTACAAATTACATAACATCCTCTAGTAATTGCAATCAATTCCAACCAATTACGTTTTTCGGCATGAAGATATGTTTGCCTCTCTTAAGTATCTCAAGACATCCCTTAAGAATTGTCCGAAAAATTTTAAAGGGAGCACGAATGCTGCAATGGTTGAGGCGTCATGGCCCAGGGGATACCATCCGAGGCTCTGTCTTCGACTTAGACGGTAAACATGGAAAAGAATTTTTTGTAATGCTGAAGATCTAACCAATTTTACACAAAATAAATTATAATTCAAAACAGAAATTACCTATTTTAGCAAATATTACTATTTTACCATTAGCCCTTTACTGCAAATAATACGCAGTCCTTAGAAATAATTAAAGACTAGAATAAGAAATTATGTGTAATTATGTTAATGTTTATGTATGTAAAATGGTAGAAATAACCAAAAGAAAATGAAGCTATCTTGTTTTTAACCTTCAAAACGATGTAAATGTTCATTGAACTCTAAATAATTAAAAAAGTATTTGTTGATTAAGTTATAAATACGTGCTAGTAGAAGCGAAAGGAATATTAAAAAAAAGAACTCTAAAACTCTAAACTTCCCTGGGTATGTTTAATATAGTCGTAAGTGTCATACGACTGTTTGAAGTGAAATAGTTTGGAAAACAAAAATTATAACGGAGGATAATACGAAGTGAAAATATATGTTTGTTTTTTTTTGTTCCTAGCTTATGTTATCTCCAACAAAATACATCTCTGCAAATAAATGCCATGAAATTTACGGTTTTAAAATGTCAACTGAATTGCTACAATAAAACCGTAAAAAATAAGGAACTTTCTTTAAGTGAGACCGAGAATTGTTTTTCCATTGGAAAAGCTTTCCACCTAGTCTTATATTGGAAATGAGCCCGTGGCACCAACTGGTGACTTTGTTTATGAAGCAGCACGTCATATGTCACCCACAAGAATCTTTGTTCAGTTGTTGTTGTTGTCATTTTGCTGTGAGAGCTGTTTTGTGAATTTTTCAGCGTCAGGACACAGCCTTTCCTTTATTACCTAAGCTTAACGTGTCAAAAATGTATTTAATTTTTAATATATATAACCAAGCAATAAAACCCTATAAAAAGTTTTAAATATAACAAAAGTGTTGTTCTAGGTTAAAAAATTATGTATATAGTAATAAAAGAAAGAATAACAGGAGCTCGAACACTCCTGAAGCAATATAAGCCACTATAGTAACTATTAAGAAAGAATATAGTGCAACAAAGGCATCGGAGAACCTAAATATTCCGCATTCATCGTGAATGATTGCACTGTAAAAAATAATGTTTCATGTTGCACCGAAAGATTGGGAGCCAATTGGCTGGCTACAAAAAATGGAAGTAACTCCGAATTTGTGTGCAACCTTTAGCCATATATTGGGCAAACCCTAGCAACGAGAACCAAACCATGGCTCCACAAAAGAGGAAATTACACACACAAAAATTAATTCATGCTGCTCCAGATGGTAATGACCTTGGTTTAAAAAAATTAAATTTTAGTGTTGGTATAATTAACTGGAGTTTTTTTTAATAATATCTATTTTCTGGGTCTATTCTCCTTGGTCATTTTTGTTTTCAATAAAATTTAAATGAAAATAAAAAGTCTTTTTCGTGTGCTAAATCTTCACCTACTTTCATTAAAGAATACTTGGAAATTTTGCCCGCATTTTTTGAAGGCGAAGGGTAAATTTTGGGGTAAAAGCACGAGGCACGTTTTCTAGTACAACATCTAAACACATGTTTCCAAACTAATGTTTTTATTGTGGGGGAAGTAGTAATGCTTTTTTGTAGATAAAAATGTAAGGAAGGCAATGATATCCTGTTTTCCTCAAAATAAATAAAAGTTAAAAAGTAGAAGTAAAAAGAAAAAAACATTGAAAACTTACCCCGGTCTTAAATTCCATTTAAATTCCGGATTGTTTCGTAAAATACACATAAACGTTTTAAATTTTAGTCAGGCTCAACTCGAGCCCGCAACCTTTAAGTTACAACAAACGTCAAACGAACTCAGAAACTAAATCTCTTGACGAATCGAAGCTATGTAAAGTAATCTTCTTGGCGTTAACATGTTCCCAAATCGACGTTAGTGAGAGCAAGTTTTAGAGAAAACGGTTTTAAACTGTAAACGAGAATTTCAGAAAACAATTTCAAGACAGTAAAGTGAGAAAAACTGTTTTAAATCATTGTAAGTATGGGGAATTTTCTTAAAAGTAACCAGGTTTTTTTTACTGTGTAGGTATACGAAAAATTACCTGTGAAATGTAAGGAATAACTTAAAGCATAAAACGAAATTTTCTGGCACTGCGAAAACAGTATTTTCTGTATAAGACAATTACGAAAACAGTATTTTCCGGATAAGACAACTGCGAAAAAAGTATTTTCTGTGTAAGACAATGAATACACAAGGCTTTTTCTGAAGTATATATTTGATATGTTACAAATAACAGAAATGGAATTGTTTATAAATAGAAAGGTGAATAAGCACATTTGTTTCGAAGACAAAAATGGTATACATATGACAACGATTCAAAAGACGCTTCTAGAGAAATTCTTAACAGCAATTTGTAATACGTGGCAATACGTAACAAAAAGTATCGTAAGTTCTTAGAGAATGTCAGGCACAAGTTCAAACAGTAACATCTGATTCATTTCAAGTGGGTATCTAACTTACGTGCTTTCGAAAGGAAAATTAAGAATGAAGTACAGTAGAACTCCAATTATCCAAACTCGGTCGTCTATCAAAACTGCAATTATCTGAACTCTGACTATCCGAATCGAACATTATCGAGATAAGTCACCACCGTCTTAAATTGTAGTTCTAGAATTGACTGTCGTCCGTTTCCGTTGACCTGGCCAATCTGTCATTCTTCGTTTCGATAATTCATTCAGAGTATCCAATTCTATCAAATTCCAATTATCAGAATGTTTGATTTTATGAATGCGTTTTGGCCTCTGATTCGTATAATTGGAGTTCTACTGTACCACCTTAAGTTTTAAAGTATCTTTTTTAAAAAACTTCTACTTTAGATATAACTCGAAATGAGCACATACATTAATATGTGAACCTTATGGTCAGAATTGAAAGTAAGTTGGAAAAGACATGACTTCACTTTACTTAACATTAACTGGACATTTTTTTGTATGGTACAATGTTATATTTAAACATTTACATTTAAAAAAATATTATTTAATAAATCAAATTATTTAATTATTTCAATTTACATTTTGTGTTACAAAAATTTAGCAAATGCATCATACTGTATTTAATTTAAATTAAATTAATGATAAAAAGATTTCTAAACCTTTTTAGATTCATAAAAACTGAAATTTATAATTTTAAAAAAATATGTAAATTGCAATGCTTTTCCTTCTTTTTTACATACTGGTCAATAGAAACATGAATGAGATAGAATAGCATGAATTGTAGCTCATGATAAACTTTAGAAACCCTTTTCCAAATAATACAGCATCAAACAAAGCCTAGTTATATAAAATCAAACACCAATTTACATTAACTAAAATATACAACAAAACATAAATATAACACTAAACATACATATAAAAACAAAGCAACTTAGACTATTACAAACATAATAAATGTTTTAGTGATTCATACATTAAAATTTGTATAAAATCAATGCACCAAATATCAGCTTAACGATACATAATAATTAAATGCTCATTTAAGTAATTATGCTAATATAACACAATAAAGTGGTCTGAAGTTGTTGATTTGTTTCAGTACAAGATATTCTATTAAGTACGTCATAAATGAAAAGCTGGCAATCTACAAGGATTTTTAAAAGTTTTTGTTGATTTAAAAGTTAAGTTAATAAAAATATATCGGTAAAACTACATTATTTTCAGCTTTTATGTACATTAAAAAGTCTTTAAAGAACAAAACAAATAAACTTGAAAAAAATATTTTTTTAATTATATTGCAGTAAAACTCATCAACTTGTTTATAATAAATGGTGTTCCTAAACATAGAAATCATGACATTGCCATTAAAAAAAATTATAGTATAAACGTATTCTACTTTCAGCGGCAGAAAAGACTTTCATTACTAAAAACATTAAGAATTATTAAAGTTTTAACTTATAATTTAATTTTAATTGTAGCACAATAACAAAAATATTAATTTCATGTTTACTAGACACTAGATCTGAAGGGGTTAAAATATTTTTTAAAAAAATCATAAAACTTATTTCCACTGTAAGTTTGTTTTGCATAGAACATTTATATTTTAATAGTTTGATTTATATTAGAAAATATATAATAAGGATTCCATATTAACATGTTTAAGTCATCCGAACTCTTGTATTTCAATTAACCTATTTACGACCATGTAAAATTCTTGTTACAAATCCTATTTTTATACTGTTCGAATTCATTACCGTTATGTTTGACGAGCAATTATTTCTAATTCATTAATTCTAGAAAACCTAAATAATTTTCTCGCAACTTTCTTTAAGCGGTTTGGGGGAGTTAATAAAAACTTCACAAATAAATAAATTCAATTATCAGTTTAGCTAATTTACGAAAATGAAAGTACAAACATCTAAGAAAAAATCGGCACTTGCAACTTTCTTTGGACGTTAGGATTTTAAAGTATATTAAAGTAAAGAAATGTGCGTGGGAATAAAAAAAATCAAATATGGCCGGTCGTTTATGTGCGATTTGTCAAAAATAATTCACATTTGTTTTAAATTTTAACATAATAAATTAGTAAAAAAGATACGCTTAAAAAGGTCGCCTTAAAAAGCGGTTTGTAGGTAACAAGCATGAAAATTTCAATGTAAGGCTTATCCAAGATTATAAGGCCATTTCATGTATGTACACTTAATTGTGAATAAGTTATGTACGAGTGAATGGAAAAGAGTCTCCAAATCGAAGTGTCTCTGTGTTAATCCAATAGGAAAAAATTATTTTCGAAGTCATATTACTCCAGCTGTATTGAAAATTTTAACCTTTTTTGTATATACGATAAATGTAGATGGCTTACAGGGCTCTATAATCCCACTTTTTGAAATCAATTCGAATATTTTGTTGTAAAATTATTTATTGAAAATTTAAAAAAAATCTTCGAATCAATTTCAAAAAGTGAGATTGTAGAGCCCTGTAAGCCAGCTACATTTATCATATCCAAATACATTTGTAAAAAAATCCAATACAGGCGGAGTTATGTGGCTCAAAAAATGATTTTTTGCCATTGGATAAAAGCAGAAATATTTTGGTTGGGAAACCCACTCCCATTCCACCTTAAGACTACTAAACTTATAATTAAGGCAATTAATATAAGTTAGCTTTTTTATGTAAGTTGTCACCTATAAGACTTTAATAAATTTAAATGAAGCATAATGGTCTAAATGCAATAAAAAATGCAGATACAATTGAAAAGATATTTAAGTTAATATTTACTGCATTTCATTTTATTTTTGTTTTGTTTACTAGTTAGAACAACTGTGTATTTTTTATCCATATGCTTAATTCTGTACTCTAGAAGAAAAAAGTAACAAAGTCGCTCATTTTATAGCAAAATTGCCTTTTTCAGGTAGAAAATTAAAAAAAAATTGTAATTAAGATATTTTTACACACATTTGTAACTAATTCAATTGTGTAGATATTTGACAACTTAACACTGAAAATTAAGTCATGTTTATTCTTTAAAATTACAGATTTTCATATAAGACTTCCAATGAGCTACTTACACAAGTGAAATATTCAGTGGAAACACTCGGAAAAAAACTTGTGTTGACTTTCAATACCAAACATTATTTTTTTTCATAGTTATTACAACATATGCTTAAACAATACAAAAAATTGTGTTTTTCACAGTTATTACAACTTGTGTTGCAACAATACAAAAATTGTGTTGAGACCAAATATTAATGCACAGTTATCACAAAATTGTGCTGAAGGCAAAGCACGTACGTATTCTTCCGAAATTTAGTTCAGCATCTCTGATCTCATTCACGTTTCAGATAAATAGCTATACCAAAGCTTTAAAAATATATTGCGGTACTTTAAAATGAATTTTATAATTTAGTTATACATATTTTAGAAAACAATATAGTTTACAGTTTTTTGCCAATCGCGAATGAATATAATAATCGTTTCTCCTCGTCAGTTGTGTTGGAACAACACAAATTTGTGTTCGCATGTCATCAAATTAATTCTTATATCGAAACAATACAATATTGTAACCTTAGGATTTTTACACAATGCTTGTGCTGTTTGAACACAAGTTTTTCTGAGTGTACACGAATGAATGCCTGGATTAAAAGAAAAGAAAATTGAGCATATTTGAAATTGGTTAATAGTATAAAATTCTAAAGCACCACATTTTTCTGCAATCATTTTTAGGTTGCAGTTCCTAATATTATATATAGATAATACATTGTAATTGCATATGCTTAATATATATATTAGACGGAATCATAGGCATTTTTCATCTTTAAAATATATTTCAGTTTTAAATAAATCGCATATTTTGAAATATAGTACATATTTACATTTTACATTGCAACAAATACTCAAAAACTTCAAAAGTATAAGACAGAGTTTTAAATTACTGCGAAACATTAGAAAATTGGAAAAAAATAATTTAAAATGTAGTTAAAAATATATTTTTCAATTTTTTTCAAACGATAAAAGTCAAAATTAAATGTTTTGTATATCAATTTTTCAAACCAAATAAGATGGTACTAGTTTTAAGATAATGTCTTCATTACTTTTATAAGGATAAAAATAATTGTTACATTTGAGCTACTGTGTTTATTCAATAAGGAATAATATTTATTTAAACATTCATATTAAGTTATGCGTCTTCTAGCTAAAGTTACTGGAAATTTCAGTGAAAAGTGAAGAACATGTTATGAACTTAAAATTCCTAACTCTAACATATTTTACACTGAAATGTATCAAACATTAAGAAGATGAAACAATTAGTTGAGGTTTTCTATTTTAAATGCCTAGTTAAATATCTATTGGAATATCACTAAAGCTCAATTACCTTAAATTTGTAAAAATTATGCCATTTAAAAAAGTTGACAAACATAAAATTCATACTGTAATTATAGGGCTCGTTAACTCAAAGCACCTATAATCTACCACCGCGAAATAATAAATATCCAAGTAAAAAATTACAAGCCCTTATATGCAGAAATATACGTCCAGGCAATAGATAATGCCATAGCACAATAGGGAAGCACTTGTCATCCAATTCCGAAGCAGTATTGGATACAGAAATCATTCAAGTTAGCCGTGGACCAAGTATTCGTCTTCTTATCGAGTCTAGTGTTCTAACTGAAGATTTATCATGGATGAAGTACAAAAATATGATGTTCCAAATGCTGGACCCCATATTGTATACTTTTATTTAGTCATAAAATTTCTAAAACTTTTGGTCTTATTATGAATTAGCTCTTACACTTAATAGTAAAAGTGTTCAGTTTGACGGTAAAAATATCATAAACTAGTGCCCATGAGCAGTCTATAGTATTGTTATGTGTTCCCCTTTTTAAAACCAAGTCACCAAGACACATAAGAGAACAACTTAAATTGAGGCACGTTTATTTTTGATATCATCATACGGGAAGTACATCGCGGAATTCCCTTGCACTAGGTTGGGCCCTTGTGGCTCATCACTTACCACACGGCCTTCGGCACTCAACACGCTCATGGGCAACAACGGCGTTCGATTGTTGCTGGTGGGCGACTTGCGAAAGTACCCGTTCTTTGGCGTCCGTTTGTGCCCGTAACACGTACACGAGCACACGGATGTGATCTCGTCCACTTCGGACGAGATGTTCGGGTCGTGCCCGGAAATGATGGATCCGTTCGCAGTTATGACGTCCCCTTCCAGTCTCACGGCCTCTTGAGCAGCTGTCTGGGCTTCCGCCTCGTCACGACGCTCGTCCTCAGTGTTCATCGTCATAAACCTCAAGACCAGGAGGTTCATGGCAGCAGACACCACCGAAAGCCCGAACAGGATGAAGACGAGGCTAAAAGCCACGTACTCGGGCTTGCTCTGGAGGGCTCTGTCCTTCTGTAGGGCGACGTAGTCACCGAAGCCAATGGTAGTCAGAGTGATGAAGCAGTAGTAAAAAGCGTCGAAGTAGTCCCAGCGTTCGTATTTGGAAAAGGCCGCTGCACCGGTGGTCATCACGACTGTGGAGAGGATCGAAACCAAGCAAATGAGGTTGGTTTCGGAAACTTCTGTGTTCCGCATTTTGAGGCACCGTTTCCCGTGCTTCAGAAGGTAAGCCACAAAAGTGTTCAGTCTTTCACCGATGCTTTGGAACATCACGAGACCCAAAGGGATCCCTGCTAGTGCGTAGAACATACAGAAGGTTTTTCCACCCCATGTGGCTGGAGTTGAATGTCCATAGCCTAGGGGAAAAAAATAGTTTTTGGTGAGAAACACTTTATAAAATTGTAAAGAAATTATTTAATTGTTCGTCACTTAAATATCATCAAATATTTTTAATTGCACCTTTACGTTACTAAATTAAACTCAGACAGTACATGGAACAGTGGAGGTCAAGGCATACAGTTACCAAATTACGATGGAATTTAACTGATTTTACTATAACATTATACATAACAGTGTATACGCGGAACCTTTAAATAAAATGATATTTAAATAAATTAATGTTGTTACGTGCACATTTGTGAAGCCATTAGTGAGCATCAGCAAGTCTAATTTATTCTTTTATCATGCAAAAAAAATGTAGACTACTACTTCCGTGAAGCTAGTCTCTACCAGTTTTATGAAGAAACGTTACACTAAGTTATACCAAAGTTTTACAGTGCACCTTAAATTTCTTCTAGATAAGACAGTATTCTTGTAGAGAGAATGAACATTAAAAACGAAATAAGTACGTTATTAACCCTTTCACTACTAAAACGGCCCAGACGGCCGTACAACTAAGAATTCGATAATGATATTCATTTCATATATTACGCGGAAACAAAAATCCTGCGTAGCGAAAGTGTTAAAACACAATAGTACAAAAATATCGTAAATAACAAAAATAGACTCTAACCACGGCCTACTCAACTACTAAGGCCGAAGAAGCTTTCCCAAACAAGCTCGGGGACGGAAATTTTGACGTCATAGTTCCGAGTGACGTTGTTCCGAAGATTAAGACAACCTGTCTCGAAACCTGTTCGGAACCACTCGTTCACGGCTGACAACAATTTAAGGGCTCCGAATGCGTCCGAACTAGTTTCTCGATCTTCGGCACTCGGAACAGTGACGTCAAAATTTCCGTCTACGCTCATGCTTGAGAGAGCTTCTCTGGCCTTGTTATTGAAGTTGGCCGTGCTCTAACGTGAATAAACCAGAAGTATCGACAACAATAGAGTACACAAAAACATCCATTAGATAAATGAATAAAACTAAGTTTGTATTTCACGACTCTGCATCAGGCAAAAAAATAATAGTTATAAGGCTATTATATAGTAAATAAACAAGAGGTTATAAAACATTCTTACAGAAATAATATTTTTTAAGTGAAATTCCGAATAGTTTCTTGTATTGTGTGTATGAAACTTGTTTTTATTTTATTACAGCTTATTGTTTTTAAACATATATAAAAGTTTTCAAGAAAAGCGGATAGATACTTTTTATTTAACATAAAAGCAACGTAAGTAAATTTCTGTGAATTAAAAAAAGTTGTAATAATTAAAAGAATTATGAAAAAATTCTATGTATTTTAGTTTAAAAACGTGCGTTTGTGCTACGTGTTGAACTACGTTTGTGCTTGGTGTTACGTCTGTGCTTGTGTTGTTTTGAACTAAAACCTTTTACACAGATAAATAAATTTAAACTTTTAATAGTTAAGTGATGGTTATGAGCTATATGCAACTTAAACTGTACTATAACAATAATTTTGTTTTCAGAAAAACTTATTGTATTTTTTATGTAAGACCTCTCCCTTCATTTGAAAGTTTTAGATTGATTCCAAAAAACATTCAAAATCGATTAAAAGATAAATATCTTGCAAAGTAGTAAAAAACAATAAAAAATATCGTCGGACGACATTTGAAAAATGTCCTGGCAGTACTCAAAACTCAAAACAATATTTTAATATTAATCTCATGACAGCATTAAGTAAACACAACAATGAAAACTCATTCAACTGCATTGAAATAACGGTAAATAATATCGTATATATGAAAAGTATTACGTTCACATCAATTACCCCGACAACAGCATCAATGGCTAATGTCAATAACAAGTCAAACAAAAACAATCAAGCAAACAAAAGTCAATACTCATTCAATTAAAAGAAGATTGCTAAATATGAAGAATGGAAATTAAAACATTTTTGGTAAATTTACAAAATTATACAATAGCAATATATCGAAAACAATATTTCGAGAAGAAATGAACAATAGAATTTTTTTATCGCTATAGGATTAACTTTCGAACAACTGAAAATCTTTAAAAATATGGAATAATAATCAGTTCCATTACCACATTCACAGTATTCACTGTTCAACTATATCCAAAATGTATAGCTGAATTTGAAAAGAACCTTTACCGATTATATGTCCAAAATAACTTTAATCCAATAAACCTTCGAAACAATTTTGAACCTTTACCGACATTACATCATTCAGTAATAGTGTCTCGTTTATATCAGCCAACACTAATAACCTATAAATGCCTCTATTTGGAGTATTTTTTTCCTAAAACGTTTATATGTCTAATATGTTTGAAAAGGCAAAATATTTCAATTAAACATCAAAAAATGGTTGACATGGATTTGGGACACCCTTAAACATTATAAAAAAGCTTTCCACCTGCTTACTCAGTGAATATACTACTTTCAATAATAAGAGCAGAACATAAAAATGGTTTAACTATTATAATTAACCACCCAGATGCGAGGCACGTCTGTGACACGCTCAAAACAAAAGCTGGAATTATCAGATATTTCCCCTTACTCTTTCAACCAATAGAAACTACTAGTTCTTAGACGAATGATTGCAGATTGAGAACTCATTGAATATGTTACGGAAACTGCACTAGCACAACTTTAATATAGCTACTGAGATCAAGACTGTATTCACACAGGATCCTTTCTTTCCCCAACAAATATGTAATACAGTGCAATTTAACGCTTTTAAGTACAATTTAGGAATAGATAACTGGAACTTCCCGCCTACAGTGATGTCCCAGTTCTATCAACTGTTGTCTTAAACCCCACAAACAATCCACCCGGCAGCTAATTCGTCTAAACTAGAACAGTCAAGCCTACAGTGACGCCACAGTTACGTTGAGCATTGTCTTTTTTTCCCACAAGCAAACCACGCTCCGCCCCGTTCGAATCGTCATTTATACATCCTTCCTCTATGCCAATATAACTGAATCCGATAATATGCGCACATTACCCATCCACAACTACTGGGGGGAGGGGTTTGCCGTAGAATTTTTTTAACACTTTATTTACTCCACGTTAGTATGAATCCTATACGACTATATTTGATCCGTTAAATCCGTCATAGTAGCATTTGAAACTGTTCCATGTTGAGTGTTAGGAACAGTTCTTAAATAAACGCAAAAACAAACAACTAGTTTTAGAAATGAACCAAACTGGTCGATATTTTGAGAAATGGGCCGACGACGGTCGTTAACAGTGACGAGACACGCGAGCTATTAAGTTATGAAATATACTAGAGAATTTTGCTTCTTGAATGCTTACATAATCACATAACACCCATTTGAAGCTCTAAATTGAACGTATCGAATATTTTCAGTTCAATTTGACGAATTTGCCCCCTCACTTATAATTAAAAAAAATTCAATATCATTATACATTGTAAAACGTTTGGTGTAACGTTACTCCGTAACAGCGGCAACAGCAAGTTCTGGGGGGCCGAAGGGACTTAACAACATAAAGCGGTGTAAACTTACACCAAAGGTGTGTAACCTTACACCACAAAACTGTGTAAGGTTACAACACAAAAACGGAGTAAAAAAGCGGCACCAAAGCTGCCTCCAAATTTATGGTGGAAATTAACGACATTCATTATAGTATAGTAATATTATACATACAAGTGAAATTTTGTAGCGACATTTTTCGTTATTTTATAGTTTTTTACCCAAGTCAAAGTTTGTCCTTAGGCCAGGATTGGCCTTGCAATCATTTGATTACAAGAATGTAGCTTTACCGACCACTCATTGCCGGCTGATTAGAAACCTCGACTTTTTCATAATTCTTTTTGTTTCACAACATTTATGAATATGTTTTAACTTTGTGGAAAATTATACTGGTTTACCCAGAGTTTGGAGGAACGTTTCTCATATATTTGGAGTTTTGTAAGCTGACTCCTAAATTAGAGTATCGTTACATCCCATGTTACACCCCGTTTTTTTACAGTGTAATTCTTAAAGATTGAATTTCAAAATTAGTTATTTAGTTATTGAGAGAGTGAAAATACCGTATGTGACCGTTTTTCCTAAGAATGAGGGTTTTTCTTATCTTAAACTGGCAGCATGTAAAACGCTATTTTGTTTTCTGACTATAAAGATTTTTATAATGTTCTTTGACGTTATTTTAATCGCCATCGCAACATAACATTGTTTGCATATCCTTTACATAATATTAGAATTACCACTTTATCGCAAGTCATATTTAATAAACGTCATATTTCATGTTTTTATCATTTTTAAAGACTACATTGTTTTTTAAAATATGTCTAGTAAAGTGTTAGAATAGTAATCTGACATATTTTTGATCAAACTTTCTTTTCCTTTAAATTTTAACAACCTTTAAAATTACACTTTTGTATTACAGTATTTATTTTATTTGCTAAGAATTTTTATAACGCAAAGCCAAGAGTTCAAGGACCATACTTTCGAAAACTACATTACCATTAATTACCTATTAATAGCGTGCGTGTGTGTCAGAATGTCAAAGATATATTGAATTTTAAATTCAGATAATAATTTAAAATTTCTCTTATTCAATGAGTTACAATAAATCTTCATAATTGTTGCTGATACTGTAAAGATAACTACACTGCACCCGTTAGTAAAACTTTCTGCATTAGACCCAATTTTCATCTTAAAAACTTTTACTGTTTAGACTGTTTAATTTCAGGTTTTGATGAAAATTTCGTGCTAAAAAACACTCTTAAGCAACAGATACATAACTTTCTTTGAAAGCGATAGAAAAGTATATGGTAAAAAAAAATATAAATATAGGACGTGAAGTCAAAAAAATAAAACACCCCAAAACCTTTCAAGTGTTCTCGTGCCATGAAATTCCTTTAAAAGAGATTTGCCAAAGAGTCATATTTGGTTAGTATTCACTAGGATTTAGTTTATAGTGAACAGGTGTGATGTGTAGAATCATTACAAAAAATACATTTTTAATTTTATATACACTCCTAAAACAAAAGAGTGAAATCCACTCCTATAAGGGAAGTGCATTTTCGGCACCGGAAAGGAGTGGAAATTAACTCAGACTGAGTTAAAACCGCTCGATTTAAGAGTGTAGGACGTAGAATGTTTTCTTTTATTTCTTTTACCCACTCCGCAAAAAGAGTGAAATCCACTCCTATAGGGGAAGTGCATTTTCGGCACGGAAAGGAGTGGAAATTAAGTCAGACTGAGTTAAAACCGCTCGTTTGTTTTAAGAGTGTAAACTAGAAGTATACAACACTAAACGACTTTAAATTTCCTCTCAACAAGTCAATACACACATTTAAAGGTAATTATATAGAGTATAAGGTAATTTCAATAACTTTAAAACCTAAAAAGTTCTATGGCCCTTGCGCATGAGACATTTTCTCGATAACCTTATTATGATGTCTGACAGATACAGGGTACACACGTACCGTATTTGAAGTTTGTATCTCCTTTCGTTTTTCATCAATACCTTTAAAACCACAAAAAATCAATGACAGCTACACCTTGAGCATCTTTTCGAAAATTATGATGTCCAACAGGTACTAGGAGCTCGTCCGTAGCTCTTTTAGTTCAAGCCGTAGAGTGGTTTCAGTCAACCAGAGTGACTAATGTTCAAAAAGCACTTTTTTTAGAATCAGCATGCTTTAAAACGTGTAGAAAACATAAACCTCCATTTCGGATTTTCGACCAAATTGCAATACTTTCATCACCTTATATTTCATATTAGGTAATTGCAAGTGAAAATATTGTTTATGTATCCCAGAGCCATGAGCATTTTGCAGTGAATAATGTAAAAAAAGATATTCATAACTTATGTATTACAGACCTAAAGTACATTTGCCTTTGTATTATTAAAGTAAAATGCAGAAAACATGATAACTTTAGCTTGTATAGTGTGCCATTGGACTAATCAAAGACGGAGTAAATTGGTGTTGAAATTCACACTAATTTTTAAAAACTAGATTAAATGGAACAATAATTATTAAAAAAAATACTAAAGAAATCTTCGAATCATATCCCATAGAATATTTTCCCATAAAATAATATTATATATAATAAAGTTTATAGCAATAACGAAAATAAAATTAACATGCTCCCAATACTAGTTAAATAATTGTTTATTAGATGAAACTATAGGTTGAAGAAATAATTTTTCTTAACTAAATTCTTAACCTCAAACAAGAAAAATCTATAATTTTTTTCAATTTGACGTATGTTCACCAGATGGATACAGTGGCTTCGCCAAAAAAAGAAATTTCGTCTTTTTCTATGAGTGTATTTCTTTTATAACCATTTTCAACAAAGTAGAGAAAAAAAAGTGCGTTACTCATTGACAAAAATTATATTTTTAGCTCATACAATTTCTACAGTTCTTGAAGACATTAAATTGTTATCAACTGATAAATATTTTATAAGAAAATGAAATAATCTTAAATGTTAATAAAACAATCTCAATAAACTTATACAATAGAACTAGCTTGTGTTTTGGAAAGTAAAACTTTTTACCTTTCTTTTCATTTAAAAAAAAAGATTTTCATGATAAGCTAAACTCTGTACCAAAATGTAGAAAGATTTAATTTAGAGTATCTGTCCACTTTCTAAAACGAACCAATTAAAATTTCATTGTTTTTTTACTTATTAGGAACAATAAGAAATGGTAAACAAAAAAATCTTTGTCTAGCCTATGTCTGTAGAACAGTTTCAACGCATCGAATGAACGCCTCCTAATCATGACCCATTTCATTATATTAAAATAAGAAAAACTAGTCGACTTAGTCTACCAAAAATAAATAGAAATAGTATAGAAAGTAGGATAACAATAGCATTATCTAGTAAATAAGAAGCTGCAGCTATAAAAGGTTTCATCACATCTAAGAAACGTGCTTTTTGTGATTTTCCTAAGAATGGATCTAAAATTTGGATACCCATTTAAAAACTAAACATGCAACAGTTGCACAATGTCATTGAAGAAAAACTAACAGCTATTTTGAACCAGTCCGTGGAAAATTTACTGTTTTGAAGGTGAAATCGACAGAAGTTTGATTAAAAGAACTAGTACTGTTTCTGGGTTCTGTGAAGCAGCATATTTTTGAGTCAAAATCGTTGATAGCACATTTCGTAGGTGGTAGTTACTGAATTTCGTGTATACTGCATATAGGCAATTACACATCTACAATTTAAAAAAGTTACACTTTAAAGGATGGGACACATGGAGACACGTAACAATGTTAATAACAAATGTAAATAACGTTAACAATGTAAATAACGTTAACAATGTAAATAACGTTAACAATGTAAATAACGTTAACAATGTAAATAACGTTAACAATGTAAATAACGTTAACAATGTAAATAACGTTAACAATGTAAATAACGTTAACAATGTAAATAACGTTAACAATGTAAATAACGTTAAACCCTCGTAATAATGTTAATAACAAAAACCCGCTTAACAAACCTTGGCTTCATATATGGCAAAGATAATATTTCATAACGTGCCCCAATGGGTCCATGATTTTTCCAAAATATCCCGTGTTGAAGCACATTTGAACAAATTGCCGACTCTTAGGATGCAAGTTATATTTTAAGAAAATTGCCAATCTCTTTTTGAATTTAAGTTATATGTTGAGGGAAAATTGATTTTAATATAACATGAGAAAATATATATCTTAAGCTACTCTTTTCTAAAAAAATATTTGATATTTTTTATGTTTTAAACTTCATCCAAAAGCATGCAGTGCCATGTCAGGCACAAATTAATTTTGTCTAATAACACATAATTATATTTATTAAATCTCTTAAAGTAAATAAAAGTGTTTGTTGCCAAACTGAAAGAAATATGTAACAAAGAAATATTAATCTTCTCGAATAAATTTAATTGACTCCATATAGAGTTTATTTTGGATTATGAATGCATTTATTCAAGAAGCCTTTTGAAAATAGGAATATCATTATTTTAAATTATTTATTCCATCTTAAAACTACTTAAATAAGTTATTTCAGATATATTCAAATAAAAATCAAAATCTAAATCAATTGTCATACATAAGTTTTCAACTCCGATTCTAAAAAAGAACACTCAATCAATTTTCCAAATGCCCCAACTCAAATATATTTCTATTGAATTCCCTGAATCTTAAGTAAACAACTCAGAAGCATTTTTCCCATTCTAATCGAAAATAACAATAACATTCCGCATGTCTTACTGCACCATCTAATATTCCGGTTTTGAAATCATCATGGTATAGGCAAAATAAATCGATTTTTCTTCCGTGGAAGCTAAACATTTTGGGACTTAAATTTCTTCTTTAAGGTAATGCTGTCTAAAAACTCTAGATTACAAAAATTGCGTGAAAAATTCTCCCGAGTTTATTATTATTTTTTTGTTTAAATGTCACCTTAAATCATCTTATATTGCATATGCGCAAAACCAATTTACTTTTTATAGAATCAAATTTTTCCTTCCATAACGTGAATGAAAAAAGATTAAAAACATTTAATAATTATAAAAAATAATAATAAACATTTAATAATATAATAATTATATTAATTATAACATAAAGGAATTAATATCTGCAATCTTTTTGGAACAAAATACATATTTTTCAGAATACTTTTACAAATACACTTGGATTACATTTAACTTATATTTCAATTTCGTGTTTGAATAATGTTTGTGAAAGAGTTCGTGAGGATTAATAATGTTATATTTAAAAATATATATACTTCACGACGTAATGTATTTAAGTAGCATAATATATGTTAGTTATAGGTTATTTTAGGCTATGTAATTTGACTTGTTAATATTTTAAGTAAAGGACTGTATTTAAAGGCATTAGGTAAAGCATATACTTCTAGAAACCGGTAGTACAAAGGGGAAATAACTTGTTTTAGTGATATTATGCAAGCATAATTTTTAGTAAATTTTAGTTATAATTTTCCTACAAAAAATTCATTTTGGAAAAACGAGAGTCTAAAAATTTTACTGTAAAAACTTTAAGACTTTTGTTTACAAATAGCTACGTAAACTAACTAGACCTGCATCGCAGTGTCTACCAAAGATAATTACGTAGTAATAAAGTATGTTGTACAATCTAAAACACTTCATTCGAAAATTCATTGTGAAAAGTTAGAAAGTCATCTTTTGCAAATAAGCGCTCTATCTTTCCTACTAACTATATACATATACTGTTTCAACCAAAGAAGAAAATTACAAAGGCGAGAAAATCTTCAGTGGATATGCTATTTTAAGCTCTCAAGAACAAATAAAAAATTAAAACTAAATTATTCAAGTTGTTTCCCCTTCTCTTTCACAACTGTCTTGGCAATAATTCAGTGGCAAGACATGACTTATGTGTTCAACTATGCATTATACTTCCAAAATACTTGTTCTTATTTACATAGCTTACATAAAGCTCAATTTCAATGATCAGAATAAGATTTAAGATAATATTTTTAAAGAACTTTAACTTAAAATAACTGCCATCGTAAAACTATTTTTGTATAGATTGATAAAGAAATACATAACGTTCATTTTCTAGTAAAAAAAAACTACTTAATTTTTCTGAACTCAACCAAGAAAATATTATGTAATGTCACTGTTTCAAATGGATTTGTTTGGTTTTAACTAATTGTTAAAATTGTGGCGCTTGGTTTCAGCAAAAATATGGTTCCTGGTAGCTGCAATGGCAGTGTGGTGAAAAGTTTCACCATATTTTTGTTATTAGGTTAAACCAATGCTCAAGTCTTTGTTTGCAAAACCTGAAAGTGGTTGAACCTAATACTGAATTATGGTGAAACACAGCCGTTGCAGCTACTAGGAACCATTATTATGGTGAAACCAAGCACAGAAATTTTAACAGAGTACTTTACATATAGTACAATTTTTGAAGTAAAAATTAAGGAAAAATTAACTATAGTCACAGTTATCTTAATCCACCAAAAGGACAAGAAAATGAATATCCTTTCTTTCACATGCCTTAGCAAAAACTCAAGTAAAATTCAGCAAATATTCATTGGAAGAGACATATATGAGACATTAGATCACAATACCCAAATAAAATGTTTTCTCTGCTCTAAAAACTGTTCGATTATTTATGGCTGCTAGCCAACACGAGAAAGAAACTAGATTGATGTTGGAATTATGGAAGAAAGTACCCCACTAATAAAGTGGCAGTATATGTTGCAGGTATGTTAATGAGATTATTTTTTTAAGGAATGCAGAATTAAAAAAAATTCGTTTCAAAAGATATTAAGCGTTTCTCTCTCTGTGACTTTTCTATAATATGAAGTTTAGGCTTGCTGACCCAAACACACTCAATTTGTTAATTAAATTTTTTCCGGACAAATTCACACAATTTTACCAAACTACAAAAGGTATCAAGAAAACACGTAACTTTATAAATGGTTTTATTGATATTGTAATTTAAATGTTAATTAGTTGTACACGTTTTCGTCAACAGTCCGTGATTCAAGTCCGTAATTTTTTTTAAAAAAACCCTTTTCAACGTTATAAGCTTCAAATCGCGTGTTTTCTCAGCTATGGACATTATTAATAAATTGTTTTTAAAACCCTATAATTTATTCCTAGGGTTATTTATAATTAGTTTCTTACTTACTTCAGGTACACAATTTAATAAGATTAGAAATAAATCATTATTTTTGACAATTATAAAATTTCTTATAAATAAAACCACTTAACAATATAATCATCTCTGAATGGTGAGATGGTTGTAAATCATTGAATCTGTTGTCTTTTGCTGCTTGAAATAAATAGAAAATTATTGCTTTCATGAGTAATTATTGCAATTAACAGGTTATATATTTCTTGAAAGCGATGATTACTCAAATAACCGGTGTCCTTTTATGAGCTTAACTGTTATGATACTTTTGAACCTTCTGAGCGTTAGACCTGGCTTTTTCCGTAATTTATGCAGTTTTTTCAGCAATAACAATAAATTTTAACATTTTATAATTGATAAATTTTTATTGATATACTAATTTTTCAGTTCAAAATTTTTTAAGTTCATCTCTTCAAAATAAACCTAACTTTGAATTTTTAAAGTAATATGTTATTTAAAAAAAATAATTTAAACTTTATACAGAGTAAACAACCAAACATATTTGCCCGGTTCTACGCCTCTCAGGAAGGACTTAATGAAGATTAGATATGAAGTTTACTATAAAAAATATTTTAAAACTATAATAAATAATAATGTAACTTATTTTATAGTAGGAAATCATACAATTTTAAAACGATATCATAATTAAAGTTATTTTAAATCGATAAATGTCATCATATTATGGCTTTTACAAGTTTAAAATTAAATTATTTAAAATTAAATTATACATAACTGATTGCTATTGGAGGCTTTCCTATAATTACTAGTACATTTAAATCAGTAAATGACAACATATTTTAACTTCGGAAATTAAAAGATTTTTAATAAAATACTTTTTGAAAGAAAACTAAGTAAATTGAGACAGAATTGAATAGCTTTGGAGAATTTTCCTTGTGCTTGCTTGCGTGTGAAATCACCATATTATTTAGTTTTAGAGCTTTTGACGTTGACCATGTTTGAATGAAATTATCTTCAAAAGATGCAAGTTGAAATGTCTTCATTGATGAGCATTCCATCAAATCACAGTTTGTGCTTAGAACCATCAAAGCATTGAACAAGTAAACAAAAGACATCTACTTTTTTCTAAACAAACCTAAACTTCTATATTTAAGGAAAATTAAAGAAACTCTAACGATGTTTTCCCTATCTTCTAGAAAACACCAGCCACTCCAAATTACACGGCTCATCATTCTCAAAAGCATGGAATTAACTTGCAATAGCTAAAAAATAAATTTTCGATTGCTTTAAACTAACTTCAAATGTTTTGATATTCTTTTCACTAGAGAAAAAAAACCTGCTGTTGGTAAGTGCCCTTGGCTACCAACAAGTTTGGGGTTTTGGAGCGGTTGTTTTATATTTTTGTGAAATAAACCGAAGTTCAAAATAATAAATGTTTTTCTTTCATCAAATCAATTTAGCGAAAACTGAAGTTTAAAGAAAGGTTCAAGATTTCCATTTGAAAATGCCTGAGTCAAAAAGAAAACATAAACTATAATTGATTTTAAAAATTCGTGTTTATTATTACATGAATATCAATCCGGTTCTTACAAATTTGGCAGTTAATTTCAATATAACTTTGTTTCCAGCTTTTTATGCAATTTTTTGGAAACACCGATTTTTAGCTTTTAGGTACACTTTCCAGCACAACTATTGCGTGTATCTGAAAATATTTTTTTTATAGAATTAAAAAAGTTTCCATCCAACGCAATTAACTTCAAGTTTGACGATAAAATATTCATAATTTTAAGTTATTAACCTAAATAGAAATTTTGCGAATTTCTTAAATTAGAAAAATCGTCTTAATATTACTCACATAATATTTTTTTGGAATATTTTTGGTTCACTGTGTTAAATAGATATGCATACGACATCACAGAAAATATTTCAACTCTTCTAGTAAAATAGAAAAAGAGAAAAGTGTACCTTAAGGCTGAAAATTGGTGTTTTGGAATAATGACATTTGAGGCTGGCAAAAAAGTTATATTGAAATTAACTACCAAATTTGTAAACTCCGGCCGCATATTGAAATGTGCATCATAAAAGTTATTTTCGTAAAGGCACGATTCAGTAACTGAAGTTTAAATGAAAATACGATATTTTGAATTGTCGTTTTGTTCCTTGTTACCTTAAGTAGCAACAGTTCCAGCGGTATTGTTTTCATTCTTGGTCCTTCTGGAATTATAGTTAATTTGGACAATATTATATTTTCTTATCTTACTGAAACGAATGCTGTGTGCAAACTTTTCTTTCGGTAAAACTTTTCTAAGTTCGCGAATCACGTTAAATTGCTGTCCCACATTTTATATATAGCTTAATTTCTCCTTTTATAAGTCAGAATATCATCTAAACCTAGTTTCCAACTACATTGACGTTTTGGTAATTCTTTGCATACATGAAATTTAATTATTAAAGTTATTGCAATATTTCTACGATTGTGTATTAATAACTAAACAATCATATTTAATAATGTAGAAAGAAAAAATTATCAATGAAAGATCTTTCAAAATAAACTTCTATGAAAGTATCCGACACCCCTTTTAACCTTCTTCCGTAACTTTGATCCGACGCTTCTAAATATAGATAGCGTTTCTTAATAATAGAACAGATCAAATTATGAATTCTATTGCCATAGAATAAACCTATCTGTCAGCTTTTGTCTTAAATCCCAAACGGTAATATTGCATAGGAAAACATTATTTTTAACGATAAGTTCCGGTTAAATCAGTTTTCATAATGATTCCGGAAATACATTATTTGCTGGTCTTTGAAGTTTAAGTCCCAATTAAATGAAAAGAGACTTTATGCTGGGACTTGATGCAAAATAATTGGACTTTATTAAGCAGAAATGTTCATCATTATTAAAAAAAGATTTAATTTATTTTTAATGGATGAAATTTAACGTGAGCGTCTTTGGGGTTTTATCTTAGGGGTTTTGAATAAGTAACATGAGAAACTTCGTCATGATTTTTTTAAATACGATTACAAAGCAAACGTTTCGGAAGTAGAGGACTTATTATGTTGATTGATTTTATTAAATACTATTATTTTTATGATAAAGTAACTAATTTGCTTTAAGATATTTTGAATTCGATAGATAGTTTTAGATAACTAATAGTTTCTAAGATAAAAAGGTAATAAGGGAGCATGGGGAGCCTTGGCCATGCTTTTAGAATTTTATTTTTATAAAATTTATTTTTGCACTAAAAGTTTCATGTAATAGCACATATTAAAGGAAATTTTATTGGCAACAAGTATATAATAGTGATAATATAAATAATGAATTTTTTTCTTTTTTAATTATATTGTTTTTTTAAAACTTAGAAACTTGGCCAAGGCTCCCCAGTCTCCCTTATGGCCAAGGCTCCCCAGTCTCCCTCACTATTGTATTCGTTGACTTTATTATCTTAATTGTTTTCTTATCTTAGATAAAATAAAATATGTATGCGATTTACGATTTTTATCAACAATGAATTTTGTATTCAATATTTGAATTTTTTTATATATTTCTCAAAAAATTTGATATCTTCTATTTCAAACATAATTGTACTACACTTCAAACCGAGCACAAATCCGACCATGCTACTAAAATATTACATAAAACGATTTGTAATTTTATAAAATTCATTACTTTATATATAAAAGGTAAGCTAAGATTAGTTAAGGTTATCTTTAAGCATTGCTGACTGAAGGTTTCCCGGTTAATATCAGAGAAATGCTATTTCAGAAACATAATGCTTCTATGGTTTAAGATTAAAGGCTTAATTGAAAGTTACGAAAGTGCATATCAAAGCACTTCTCCCAAAATGTAATTATTGCTCCATGTTTCTTGGGCACATTAGCCAATTGCCAATATCCTCCTATTTCAACATTTAGTAAGATATTTTCACAAATTGGTTCTTCAAATAATGTTCGATATTGTTTTATCATCACATTTTTAGATTAATCTAGAGTACTTATCGCAGTAAAGTAGCTTTTATAATTTCTGTTGTAAATGAATCGATATATTGATTTGAACCTTTTCAATCTTTAAAAATATTTTAAAAATCTTCAAAAGAGAATAAGATTCTGAATCTTAATCTCTTTTGAACACTTCTGATTAAGTATTTTCTAAGGGCCGTAGTGAGCCTAGTGGTCAGCGTCTCGGTCTCGGGATCGGAAGGTCCTGCGATCGAGTCCCGGTACCACTGAAGACCTATCGAGTATATGCGGAGTACGTGCTCGTTAAATCTGTTGGGTCCGAAAGTCCTCTAAGTTCCCATACCAAATCAATACCTCTGGGGTGACAAACCAATTCTGGGATCCTCTAGTTGGCCTCTGTCTCTAAAAATTAGATGGATCCACTTATGTGTGTGTGTTGTCTGTTGTGTCTGTCTTACTTGACGAAGGTTTATAAGCGGGTCGCTGACCAAGCACACAAACCTGAATATATATGTCTACCAACCAACCAACCAAGTATTTTCTAATAAACACCATAGAAACGCTTTTACAAACACGATACTTTTATGAAGCGATAATTAAGATTCAAAAGGAATTTTGAAAATAAAAGTGCATTGGTTATTCTGAAGGAGTCTTAGTTCTGATTTACTTGCGAATATCTCAATTGGAATCAGGAATTGTCACAATTTCAAGTTCATTGCGATCACAATCCTGCGATATCACAATAATCTTTAGGTACGATTGTCTATTTCAAATAAAGAGTTAAGTTGTTATTAATATAAATAGGTGTTAGGCTTTGCATATGAAATATCATAGAAAATTTACAGATTTTTTAACACTAAGTACAAAAAAAATCCTGTTATATTACAGAAAATTTCTGGCATCAAAGTTGCCAGAAATTAACTGTTATGCTGCGGACAAAATCTGTTAACAGAATTTCCCCGTAGCCAAGCAATACAGAAAATATTCGTTCCCAACAGATATTTTCTGTATTTCTGCGGGTAAGTTACACTGTTAAAAAAAAACCAGAAATTTCAGGGTAAAATATTACTGATTTTAACGAAAGTTTTCCATCATGCTGAATACGTGTTTTTTCCCTCTAAACACGGAAAATGTCCATAAAGTCCTTGCGAAGAGATGGGAATGGAATAATTTTTCCTTCTTTTTAGAGTTTCTTTACTTTATTACCTAATATAGAAATGGCGATAATGCACTAAGAATACACCTATCGCAATCCGAACATCAAATAGCTGTTTTACGAAACTTTATTAATTTCTTTTAAATATTTTAGTAAAGCAATCCAGCTATCAATTAAAAATAAAAGAATATACTTTTTTATGATCAAGCTCAACTGTATTTATATAATTATATTTAAAATAATTTCGATATCACCGAACACTGAAATATGTCGCTAAATGTGGAAAGAGAACACTCTATTGTCTACGTTCATCTTCGAATCTTCGATCGAATCGAATGCGAATCACTACAAAGAGTGCTTGTTTGGGTTGGGGCCTGGGTGAACTAGTGGGTTTGATCGCAGCCCATTACGCTAACAGTCTGCGCACTGTACAGGGTGCGGGTTCGACTCCCACCTTCGCCCTGGGTGTACTTTCTCTCTCTGTGTCAGTAAAAATTCTGTCTCTGGGTTTGTCTTACTTGACGAAGGTTCTCTGACCAAGCACACAGACCTGATTATATATATATATATATATATATATATATATATATATATATATATATATATATATATATAATATATATATTTTATATATATATATATATATATATATATATATATATATATATATAATATATCATATACATATCATATAATATATATAATATATATATATATATAATATATTATATATATATATATATATATATATATATATATATATATATATATATATATATATATATATATATATATATATATATATATAATATATATAATATATAACCAATTCTCCAACAACTTGATCAAGCACACAAACCGAAAATACATGCACCAACTAGTTTTGATTTCCGCGCTCTACTGATATAAAGGTGAATGTTAGTATATAACTTCTTTTATTATTATAAATTATGTGATTCCATTCCTTAAAAATGTATGCCTGATAACATGCATTAATACAGTAAAGCGCCGCTTATACGACTCTAAATGGCCGTTGATTTCATTGGAAAACTCGGACGATCCTATTTTAGAGAAGTTTTGCGATTTAATAAAAACTCTCTATTATCCGGAATTTTCGATTATCCGACCTACCTCCGGTCCCAATCAGACCGGATAATCGAGGTTCTACTTTTCAAAAAATAACGAGTCACTACTGCAATTTCCTGCAAATAAGCAAAAATAACGGGGCTTTAAAGTTTAGTCGACCGATGCGTCCTGAACTAAAAATGTAAAAATAACGAGATTCGAGACACTTGCGATTTCGCCATGAACTAGCAGATATTATTGAGGCATTGAAGTTTTGTCGAACAAAGTTTTGTTCTGACATAAAACTTTTAAAAAAATAAGATTTTAAACTGGAAAGTAGCAAATATTTCGAGGCGTTGTATTAAAACTCTTTTCTCAATAAGCACGCCCTGATGGATGTCGCTGTTTCAGGATTTCTGGAAATACGGGGAAAAGTCGTTTGCAGCGTTAATTTCCTAAATAAAGCAGCACCCTGATTATTTTTTATGGGTATAATCAGCAAGAGAACATTTTTCATTTCTGAACTATTAAAAAAATAGTCACTTTAATTAAAAAAAAAGAAATACATTTTTCAAACTAAAAAAACTAAGCACCTTTAAGGGCCCTTAAAATTGAAAACAAAAAAAGAATCTTCAAGGACCGCTGCACAGCCTGACAACATCCACAAAATTTTAATATTTGTATGCAATGTTAAAAAAAAACATTTAATGACTTAAAACTTATTAATAGTACATTGTGTGTTATGGTTTCTTATATAAAAAAAAATCAGAGGTCTAACTATTTGAACATAATTTACAGACATTCAAACTTGTGTGGGTTTGGTTTCGTTTTGTCGTTCTATGGTTATTTTTTGCATATGGTTATTCTACGTTCTATGGTTATTTTTTGCAACTAAAGGCCAGACCTCTAATCATTCAGCCACCAGACGGGCAAATTTAATCTCGTGTTGTGGTTGTTGAAGATTATGGTAGATGGGGGCATTTTTAACAATTATGCTAATATATTTATTTGTTAATTTTAAGACTGTATTTTAACGTTTATTAGGTGTCTTGCGGATCTTAATACGAAGAGAGTATCAAAAGCAGCAAAACAGAATCCGGAAAACCATCTTCAATTCCAAAAAAATTATTAATTTAGCAAATTAAACAAATGAATTCGACAAAAAATTTTAACTGTAAATACAATTTTTTAAAAAATGTAAAATATATACAAGGTGTATTTTGTTGCAAGTTTTTGAGAAAAATTATTCGACAAAATTTTTAAACTGTAAATACAATTTTTTAAAAAAATGTAAAATATATACAAGGTGTATTTTGTTGCAAGTTTTTGAGAAAAATTATTATTTTACAATTATTATTCTTAATAAAAAAATATGTAAACAAATATAATGGTAGAGGGTTGAATATCTTAACTTAATAACTTTGCCAACCTGAGAATTAATTTTTCTGTATCAATGAACATATAACCTTTATCTTCTCTAATAAACAGATGAAATGGGGCTCAAATCATGTCAAGTTAAAGTAATATTTGCTCTATATCTGTATCTGCTCTATATCTCTATATCTTGTAAATGTGTTGTATGAGAAATTGAAATAAATAACAAATTGTGTGTACTGAAAAATTGTGTTTCAATCAATGTTTCTTCTGCGATGTATTTTAACAAGTTTAATTGATGAACTTGGTAGTGAATATTTCTGAAATTTAAAGAAAAAATTCTGTTTAGTTCTTAATATATAATAAAATATTGTAGTGTTTCAACTTTATATATTAGAAAAAAATATAATCATAAAATATGAATATCTTGAACGTTGAATTTTCAGGAGAACGGATACCTGCTTGAATGGCTATGACTCAAAAATGCTATCTATGGAGAAAAGTCGAGAAAAATCTCAGAAAATTATGCATATTTTTCATGCTCTTTTTTGCAATTGTTATAATGATTAAAAATCTTGTTTTATAAGTGCTTTTTAATTTTTTCAAAATGTTAAACTTATTTTTTTCTACTAAAAATAGTCTTAGGGTAAAAATTCATAAAAGCACTTAACGAGATTTCACTTCATTGTTGCGAAAAGGAGCATGAAAAAATATGCATAACTTTTTGAGATTTTTCTGACTTTTACTAGATGGACATTTCATTAGCTAAAAACACAGGGAAATTAAAAAAACGGGAAAATACAAATCGGAAAACTTAAGTAGATTCACAGAAAATGCAAAATGGAAAACTTACTTAGATTCATGGAAAAATATAAAACGGAAAACCTTAAAAACGAACAAATAAGAAACGGAACTTCAGTAGATTGAAGGGAAAAAGCAAAATGTAAAACTTTAATAACGTAGAATTAAAAAAAAACGGAACTTCAGTAGATTCACGGAAAAATACTAAACGGAAAACTTTAACAACGAAGAAATAAAAAATGGAACTTCAGTAAATATACGAGAAAATACGTAACGAAACGGAAAAGTACCGGCAACTCTGCTGCCGGTACTTTTTCCGTTAATTTCACTAATTTTTTTTACAGTGTAAAAAAACGAAAACGTCAAGACATAACCCGTATAAAAACCCTCATTGACGGCATCAAATATACATCAAATGTTCTGTTCGTAACCAAACAGAAAAATCTATTTTCAACATGTGCAATTTGTATCAGTGGTTGCAGATTTTATCTGTTTACAGAGAATACCTGTATTTTAGAAAACTGATATATAATTTTACAGAAAACTGCAGTAGTTTAAGAAAACGGAAATTTTCTGTAGGAAAATAACAGAAATGTTCCGTTTTTAACTATTTTTTTTAAAATGTACAAGAAGCGAATTCTCAAAATAGTGAGTTACTAAACAATTTAAGAATATTAAAAATTAAGTATTAAATTTTTTTAATGGAGATAGTAAACAGTATAAGAAATGTATCACAGTGTTCTAAGTCAGGCGGTAAAATTCAAAGTCAGAAGGTTACATAAAAAAGTATTTCTATGTAATCAAAAGATATAAGTTTGCTATGTAATGTGCTTAACAAATGATTTAATATCTTATTTTTTATTTGTGTGAAAAGTAAAATTTTAACCTTAAAATGTCAAACGCTTAAAAAAACATATGGGCATATCCATTCACTTGAAAATATAATTATAGAGTGATACTGCATGGAAACATAGCTTGGACTTTATCGTTTTATTTAAACTTATATCTTTTATATTTTTATCTAATATTTTTAAATTTAGGCCAAGATAAAAAGTATATTGGTGACTTGTAACGTTATTTGTAAAAACTGCACTGCCATACTACCATAACTCGATTCTTTATAATCTTTTACAATGAACTTGGCAGAATTTAAAAAGGGCGCTATCTAAGTTTCTTCTTAAATACTAAATTCAATCTACTAAATTTGACCAAGAACGTTTTTGGAGGTAACCAAATTGTGCATACAATTTAAAACGAATTTCAACTTTTGAAACAAATAGTATAGTTCAAGTAGTTCTTTGTTATTGATAGTGATAATTTGTGCCATATATTGATTATGAAAATTGTTTAAAATATTGATTAAGAGGATTTTTGTGAAGCATGAAAACAAATTTGTTTGTTACTGCTAATTTTTAAATAATTTATTCAGAAATCTACTGTTGGATACCTTAAACTATTTTTACTTGCCAAGCCATAAAAGGCATATTATTTTTGCTCGAGAATAACAAGTGAAATCGAACTTTGTTGAGTCATCCACAATATTATGCAACCGTATGTTGATTAACACGCGAAAAAGCCGAAAAAAAGACTTTTGCCAAGAAACACATAAAAGAAAAGTTTATAATCTGTCAAATACGATGCTCTAAAATAGTTCACTACAAAGAAAAGTCTTTTAGTTTTTAAACAATTGAAGGAGAAACATCATTACTTTTTCCTAAAAATAACTTCCGCGCTTCAACTTTTAGGTCGTCAGAGAGCAACAAAAAAACTTTTCGACGGCCTTGCATCAGAATTAAGGTTCAAATGGAGCTTTGCATTCTAGAAATAGATCTTGTTTTCTATTTTTGTTTGTAAAATATCAGTTCGAAAATATCATGTTGCCTTCGATGGCACAGTGCTGTTTTTCTTGTTGATATTCACTTAGTTTGTGGTGTCGGTAATGGGAAATAGATTTGTATAGATTAGATAACTTATTTTGTGAATTAAGTATTTCCGAAAAATAATTAATGAACTAGTTTTTTAATCAAGTATTTTTTTAAGTAATAAATGTTTACTTTTAGAATATAACGACAATTTTTTGAAATAATAAAGTACGAATGAAAATAATGGTAAATTTTAATTGAATTAATATTTTATATTCGGGAAATTTTATTTTTGTTGTTCGCAGTTAAATTATGTAAATTTGATTAATTCACTTCATGTCATGTTGTACGTATACTACCTTTTAGGAAATTGGTATCATTCAGAAAATTATTTATACCACATTTACATACTTTTATGAAATAACATAAAACAGTTAAAGTAAACAGAAAATACAAATGAATGTCACAAAAAGAAAACATTTTAATTGCATCAAGTGTTTTCAAAATATTTTTCATTACCTCAAAGAAAACTTTAGAATTTATTCGTGGTTGTATATTTTTTTGTTTTTGTTTTCGAAAGTCGATTTCACTTTGCAAATAACTGATTTGTTAAAAACAAATAATTTTCTTTTGTTTCCATGATAGGATTAAAAATGTCAACAAACTTAAAACATATTGTATTTTATTTCGGATTGCAATTTGCGAATTTCGTGTATAGTAGATTATTACCTTAAATTTGATAAGAATTAGTTTAAATTACAGTTTTTTAGTAACTGTGTTTATTAGAAACTAATAAACTTGTAAATTGTAAAGAACTAGTTCTCCTAAGATTTGGCTTGTAAATAAGTCGTTGAAAAAATAATTATTTGTTTGATACAGATATTTGAAATAATGGCTAATATATTACAATGTAGTTTAATGTTTGGATTAAAATACTTAAAATGCGTTTGGATAATTCTAGTTTTGACAATAAAATAACTATAAATAACGAAAAAGTTAACTATATTTAATTAAATTACAAATTTGTATAATAAATAAATTGAAAGAACAGCCATTGAATAATTTAATAACTAATTCTACACGTTACAAAATATGGCTACTTGTTTTCACAGAAATACGTGGTTAAATTATTAATCTGTCTAAACTAACTTGCATTAATTCCATTTTTAAACTGAAATACATTTTATTGAATAATGAGGTTTTTTCAATCAACAATAAAGAAATCATCAAAACATTTTTTTAAATACTTGCCATGTACAAGTTTTATCTTTTCAAATATTGGGGAAACATTAATAGCATAAACTTGTTTAATTTGATAAAAATTAAGTATTTAATATAGATTTTAAACCATTTAAACAATAATTATCTGAACAAGAGATGGAATAATAAAAATACTTAAAACAAATACATTCATTTTTAAATGTTAGAATTGTGAACAACTTATAATATACTTACCGTCGAATGGGATAACTTTGGCCTAAGTATAAAACCTTACTACTGATTTTTTTCTCGAATATTTTTTTACTCATAGGTGAAAGCAGAGTTGCGACTAATTCAAAAAAGAAAGCACATTTTTAAAGAGTGTATTTAATGAGAAGTTATTATCTTAAAAAGCTTGGACCACAGTTACCCCATTCGACGGTATATAGAATATTTCATCTTAATCGCATAAAATGTTTTTAGCGTTCAGATGTTTCAAAAGAGAAATCAATAGCCATGTGCTTACCTATAGTAGTGAGAACGGTCGTGGCAAAGTAAAAGGCACCGGCAAACTTCCACTGAATGCCGGACTTGTGCGGCACGCTTTTTATGACAATGGTCGTCCAGATCCTATAGTCCTCCTGCGAGATATTATACTTGGTCATCAACAAATTCTCGACATACGTAAGGGCTTCTTTCTGTTTGTCCTCGTTGTCTGACTCCAGGGCGTCGAAAATGGCAGCCCCTACCAACAGGTACGTAAACGTGCATACAATCAGAGACAGAGTCCGAACGTTCTGTTTCTTCATTCCTCTATAGGATCGGTCGGTGTGGTCGGGTGGTCAGTTGTGAGACCGCCTTCGTATATGCAGAATGTCGGTACCGGTTGGAGGCACCACAGAGACATCAAGATGTAGAACGTTCAAGTTGGTTGGTCTTTGCCGGTTGATGGCAGGTCTTGATGAAGTCTCGAATCAAAACAACGGGGAATGTAGCAGTGGACCTTGAAAAGTTTTGTTTAGATTTTCATGGTTGAGTGGAAGAAGAATGTTGCTGAGTTAGATGTCTAGAAGAGTTTTTTTTAATTTAAAGTTCGACTAGAATGTAGTGAAGTTCAAGGCATTAAATTGTTTTTGTTTGATGAATCAAACAAGGTAATATTGAATTGGAGTTCTTAAAGAACAAAGTTTAGAGCAATATCAATAGGAAAATATTTTTTGAAAACAAACTCGTAAACACGTGATTCTACTTTACATAATGTCTCTCCGCTAGATTGTTCTCTTTGTCATTATTTACTGATATATCTCTTGATATCGTCTTATTCGAAAATTAGATTTGTTTTTGTTAACAATTTAAACTTCTCAAGAAATGAAGTCCGATTTGATTTGAAAACAATTTAAATTCAAAT
The DNA here is from genome assembly GCA_019343175.1 of Oedothorax gibbosus. NCBI lineage: Eukaryota > Metazoa > Arthropoda > Arachnida > Araneae > Linyphiidae > Oedothorax > Oedothorax gibbosus. The sequence continues at coordinate 512,581 of JAFNEN010000487.1, forward strand.
AAACTCCTATTATTATATCGAATGCTTCCAAGCTAGAACTTCTCTGATATTTAAAACGAAATTATTTACACCTATCTTCATCTGATTGGAAATGGGTCTGTTTACAAAACAATCTTATCCCTAAAAACGTTGTCTATTCCAAACAAAGAAAAACTTCTCAAGAAGGATTAGAGTTGCATTTGTTTACAATTCAAAGGTCCGAAAAAACAATGTCCAGTGTTGGATATAAAACCGATCTGCATAAACAAACTCATTCCATTTATTCTAATAAACAGCTCGGAAAATTCACAAGTGCAAATACTCGAACAAGTACACCATGCAATGGAGTAGGATCGGAGCTTGCTTCTTGTAGGAGGGCCCAAATCAAAATGTGCTCTTCCCGGTGCACGGACCCCCTATTAAAGGTCCCGCCATATTGCCATCGCGAGGAAGAGAAAAATCAGTGTCGTCTGCCCGTTGGAGCTGTGCCGCATCGTATCGTCTGCTCATTCCCCTCACTGCATCGCCTGCTTCTCGTTGCATCTGGCAGCGGGTCTGTCCCCCTAGTTTTTGCCGCTCCTTTTCCAGGTCAGCGCTCGAATGCCAGTGTTTAGGTTCACATATCGATTGTAGGGGGGCGGGGGTGCTTGGGGCGGCGTCAGAACCCCTCTCTTTTGTGAGCGCATGCGCCCTAAGGTATTGAACACGCTCTCTGGTAGACTGCCCGGCAAACAAAGGGACATTCAAATGGCCCTCGGACACGATAAACAAAACAACTTTAATTCATTTAATTTCTTTTTTTTTCACCTTCCAACCGTCTCTTCCGGATTTTAATCTCATGGGTTCAGCGGCTTTTGTGAAATAAAGAGAGTCATTTTGAAAGTCATTTAAATGATTCTTTTATTTATTATATATTTCTTACTATTATTAGTTTCTATTTTTATTTTATTTGTTGAAAAATTATTTGAATTGCATAAAAAATTAAGGTTCAAAGTAAAATTAGGTAAAGTAAGGTAAAATTATAAGTTCAAAGAAATTATAGTGAAAGTTACGCCATAAAACTTTACGTTAAAAATTAAAATTTCCCTTTTTAAAGATATTCCTTCGTGAAATTATAAAATAACATATGTGAACATAAAATAACATTTCCAAATGAAACTAATACATAATTTATCATAAAGATAACTTTATTTTAAGTATAAAAATATATATTCTCGCTGTTTTCCTCATATTTTACGCTACCTGGTCCCAAACCAGTAATAAATAAGATTAGACCAGAACTGGCATTTCTGCTCGCTTTTTCACTACCAAAGAAAATGTGTTATTAGTCAATTATCAATGAAGCATATATTTTTTAATCTATATTGTTTAGTTAAGTTGTCACTCTTAAAAATTGTTTTAACTAAAAATAATTATATGAAGTGAGGATTTATATCTTAGATCTGAGTATATGAAAAAACAATGTGCAATTATTAATACAAATTAGGAAGTAAAACCAAAATACATAGTTTTAATTAGGATCGATTAAAAGATTTGTAAATCTCATCTGGTCTCTCCAGCTACACTTAAAAGTTTCCTTAAAATCGAAAGTATAAACGTCACACTCAGAAAATAGTTGTGTCGACTTTCAATACCAAAAATTGCAGTTTTCCCAATTATTACAAGTTGGGTTGAAACAATACACAAATCATGTTGTGACCAAATAGTTGCCAACCAGGGTTAGCACAAAAATTTGTGTCGAAGGCACAGCACGCATGTATTCTTCCAATATATAGTTCATCATCTGCTCTTTAATATTTCGTAAATAAATAGCTATACTGAAGCCTAAAAATATGTATATTACGCACTTTAAAATGAATGTTATAATTTTGTTATACATATTTTAGAAAATAATTTGGTAATGGCTGTCTATTTCTAGCCTCCGTTAGGAGCTTTAACCCAGTTAATAATGCCTCGTAATTTAGAACCCTGATCAAGTGACGAGAATGACATCTGACCAGGCACCCAATTTAACTTCGAGTGCCATCGTACGCTAACGTCGTCGGGACTTTCGACTCCACAGATTTAACGAGCACATATATCGCAGAGCACTCCAGTGATATTTGAGGGATTTCTTCTCCAGCATGAATTACGTCTATAGTAAGTCTATGACAGAACCAAGAACCTCCTCGTAGAAAGGCTCGTCGATTATCCATCTCGGCCACTGGGGGACCTTTAGAAAAAAGTATAGTTTACAGTCTTTTGTCAATCGCGCATGGATGTAATAATCGTCTCATATCGCGATCGTCAGTTGTGTTGGAACAACATAAATTTCAGTTCGTATATCATCAACGCAATTCTTGTATTAAAACAACATAATATTTATGATGTTGCCATTTTTACACTATATTTGTGTTTTACTTATGTTGTTTGAACACGTTTTTTCTTAGTGCACTCGTCAAAAAAAATCAGAAAATGGATGTTATACATTCACTCACGTTTAATTATTATTAATAAAATTATATATGATTAATACTCAAAAGAAAATTATTTTACCCCCTAACGTATATGTAAAATTTGTATTATATGCCTATATTTTGCATTATTCTTGTATATCTAGTCATTTCTTAAGGGGATACGGTACCCAAAATATTATTTTAGCAATAATAACATAAGCTTGTAAATTATAGTGTTTTTATATAATGTTTACTCTAACTAAACATTTCCCAGCAACAACAAAAAATATTTACAAGTAGTTTTTCATTTTTTTTAAAAAAAAGTTAAAATTTTAAACTTTTTTAAAACGCTACTTCTCTTTCAATTTTAGGAATAACTCCATCAAACTTTTATAGTTTGTTTTTAGAGCTATTTTTTTAGAACTGTGCTTGGATTTTAAAATGTGAGCGACAGTTTAAAAGTAACATGTATTTATACTGAAAATCTTAAAAAATTAAACAATTTTTACAAATTATTGACTTCAACATTTTTTTTTTTAAATCTAGACATAGTAGACCTCATTCTATGCACAATTTTGTACACCACTTATATAAGAACACAGGCTAAAGTTATAAATTTCTAACTTAATTATCGAAAAAGCCTTAGGGATTTATTAAACATAAGAACTGCAAAACGCGATACTGAGAAAGCAGACGAAATACGGGTTCAAACTTCAAGGGATGACTCCAGAAAATGTTTAATAACTTTTTTTTCTACAGAAGATATCGTTATGAAACTTTCAGTAAATGTTCAGAAAGATCTTGCAAATAATGAAAAGTCAAAACTGAAAAATCGATATTTTGGCCAAATTTTGGGTACCGTATCCCCTTAAACGCATTTGTCAGTCCAACAAAAACGAAAAGTTATCTCTGGCAGATATTTCTTAGCTGTTTAGAATATATAAAAAATTACCAAAAATATTATACTTTCATTTTATTATATCACTTATTTATGCGTAAAATAATTTCCTTTCCATTTTTAGCTCAAGAGATTTAATTTTTTGATGAAAACAGTTTTACTTTTCCTTTACAAAAAGTAGATACTTAAGGCTTTTATAAGATATTTATAAATATTAATTTGCTTTAGCCGTAGGCTAAATTGGTTTTTTAAAGAAGCTTTTTTTCTTTTTACTCCTATAAGAAAAAGCCAAAACAGTTTTAATTTTTTTTTTAATGATGATGAGGTTTTTATACCGCAAACTCTTTACAAGTAAAAATTGCAGTCTAAGGTGACTTTTTCTATTATAAATTCGGCACACGTGTTTGAAATTAATTCAAATAGGACTATTTTTAAAATAAGACCACTTAGATTTATAATTTATAATCTCCTTTGAAACTGTGTGAAGAACATGTACAATGTAAAGTTGTTAGAAGTCAATACTTATACTTTTCTTCGGTAAATAGCGGATAAAACTCCCTACGAAAACAGTTAACTTAATACTAATTATATCGATTTGTTAAGTACTTGACTATTTCCTATGCAAATTCTAAATACTTTATTCTTTTTGTTGTGATTTTTTATCAGATTATTTAAAGGTATTAATATTTTATAATGCATACAATGGGTAAAAAAATATTTATACTTCAGAAGAATTAAAATAATAACAAGAGAATGAAAAAAAATCACTAAAGATATATATATATATATATATATATATATATATATATATATATATATATATATATTATATATATATATATATATATATATTATAATATAATATATAATATAATATACATATACATATATATAATATATAATATAATATATATATATATAATATATATATAATATATATATACATATATATATATATATATATATATATATATTATATATATATATATATAATATATATATATATATATATAACGAATACAAAAACAAAAAATGAAAAAGGATATGGAAAGAAACCAAAAATAGTGGGAAAGGCCATTTCATCAGGAGGTAAAAACCTTACGACACTATTAAAAAACAATACACTTTTCTGTATTGGGATGGACAAGAGTCAAATAAAAAAATCCCAATTTTACCCCGAAGTGTACTGTGGAATTTCCAGAAGAGAATTAAAAACAAAATCAAAATTAAAAAACAAAATCAAAAACATAAACACAAACTTACATAAAGCAGATGAAGCGAATAGAAAACAACACGAAACTTTGAAGCCAACCGCTTCTCACAAAATCCGAACTAAAAACTTAGGTGAAACAATAGACAGTTACAGTGTGGAAAATAAGTGCGGTGAAGGAAAAAAATTAGACTATGAGTAAAAATGTAGTGACGTCCCAAAGAAAATTATTGCAGCTACTTCTTTATAAATTTTGGAGGGAAATTGTTGTTGATAAGTGTACGATGGAGGTCAAGTTTTTGGGAATTTTTAAAGTTATTGACATTAAGTTATTGTTAAAAATTGTCTTAAAGTCATTTTATATAATATATATATATATATATATATATATATATATATATATATATTATATATATATATATATATATATATATATATATATATATATATATATATATATATATATATATATATATATATATATATATATATATATATATATATATATATATATATATATATATATATATATATATATATATATATATAAAACAAAAAAGTAAAACAAAAAAAATGAAAATTATAAAAATAGATATAGAAATTTATTTTTACACTGGCTTGAGAAAAACTACACTCTTTTAAACTTCACTGCCTTCCGATTTGTTGATGACCTGATTGTCTTTGATTATCCTGATTTTATACACCTTTGGCACAAAATTTACCCATCAGATCTTCTTCTTAAGAAAACCAATAGCTCTATTTCTTCATTACAATTCTTAGACATACAAATTCAGATCTCAGATAAATCTGCCAATACCAACATTTATGATAAACGTAATGACTTTAATTTTGATGTTATTCGTTTTATTCCTTGGAATTCTAATCTTTCTGTTAAAGTCTATAGAAATTGCATTATAAATCACCTGCATCGCATTAATATCATCTGCAACGTCAATAACTTTAAAAATTCCCAAAAACTTGACCTCCATCGTACACTTATCAACAACAATTTCCCTCCAAAATTTATAAAGAAGTATCTGCAATAATTTTCTTTGTGACGTCACTAAATTTTTACTCATAGTCTATTTTTTTCCTTCACCGCACTTAATTTCTACACTGTAACTGTCAATAGTTTCACCTAAGTTTTTAGTTCGGATTTTGTGAGAAGCGGTTGGCTTCAAAGTTTCGTGTTGTTTTTTATTCGCTTCATCTGCTTTATGTAAGTTTGTCTTTATCTATGTTTTTGATTTTGTTTTTAAATTTTGATTTTGTTTTTAATTCTCTTCTGGAAATTCCACAGTACACTTCGGGGTAAAATTGGGATTTTTTGATTTGACTCTCGTCCATCCCAATACAGAAAAGTGTATTGTTTTAATAGTGGCTTAAGGTTTTTACCTCCTGATGAAATGGCCTTTCCCACTATTTTTGGTTTCTTTCCATATCTTATTTTTATAATTTTTCATTTTTTTTTTTTTTTGTTTTGATTCGTTATTTTGTTTTTTACTGATTATGGCATTTTGTTTGTTTTTGTTTGTTTGTTTGTTTGTTTGTTTGTTTGTTTTTTGTTTGTTTTGTTTTTGTTTTGTTTTGTTTGTTTTTTGTTTGTTTGTGTTTGGTTTGTTTGTTTGTTTGTTTGTTTGTGTTGTTTGTTTGTTTGTTTGTTTTGTTGTTTGTTGTTTGTTTGTTTTGTTTGTTTGTTTGTTTGTTTGTTTGTTTGTTTGTTTGTTTGTTTGTTTGTTGTTTGTTTGTTTGTTTGTTTGTTTGTTGTTTGTTTGTTTGTTTGTTTGTTTGTTTGTTTGTTTGTTTGTTTGTTTGTTTGTTTGTTTGTTTGTTTGTTTGTTTGTTTTTGTTTGTTTGTTTGTTTGTTTGTTTGTTTGTTGTTTGTTTGTTTGTTTGTTTGTTTGTTTGTTTGTTTGTTTGTTTGTTTGTTTGTTTGTTTGTTTGTTTGTTTGTTTGTTTGTTTGTTTGTTTGTTTGTTTGTTTGTTTGTTTGTTTGTTTGTTTGTTTGTTTGTTTGTTTTGTTTGTTTATATTTAATACACAGATTATAATAAACACTTTGGAATTTTGCTATTAAGTTTTCCGGAATGAAAGTTTATGACTGTATTACGTTGATTAGTTTTCAGGAACAGAACCTTTCGTAATGTTACCACAATAGAAAATATATTTGTTCCAACGGGGCTGCTTTATTGGCGGTCAAACCTTTGCAGACTCGGCAAATTGGAAATATATAAAAAGCACTTAAGTGTTTACCAATTTCATTTTGTCGCACTGCTACCGGCGTTTATAGACCCAAAAACAATACCTCGTTTTTTTAGCCACAGTAAAACCTTTTGTGGACTGATTTTTTCTAACTACCTGCTCCAACCTTTACGATAGGTTTGCAAGGCTGGTCTTGATATAGGAATTATTACCAAATCACGCAACTTAGATCATCTCGCATGTTTGGAGCCAAAAATATAGTTGTTCAATGACCTTTCATTATTAAAAAAAAGCTGAAATTTATCAACCACGGCTTCATATATTTAACTAAATCTTAAATATTTTTTGCTTATAGACAACAAAAAATAACTCGCATACTGCTAAAACACAAACGAGAATAACTGCGATAAAACTCCAAATATCCCAAGAAAAATGTATAAAATAAAGAATAAAAAAAATCGAATAAACAGCAAAGTAATGGATGGCAGAGTAAATATCAATATTTGTTCTACCATTCTCGTTCTTTAAAAAACAAATACTTTTTAAAACAAGTTTACTTGGCACTATTAGAAGGATCTCTTCAAAAAATAAGCTAATAATACGCTAAACCAAACTACTTACTACGAAAAGATGTATTATTACAAGCCTTTTATATTAAGTCTTACTGCTTACCTGTAAACTTCAATGCGTTTTAGACAAAAAGCACGTATTCTAGAAATTGATCTTCGCCCATATATAGCGAAGTAGGCCATTAGCAGATAACTTAAATGTCAAGCCCACTATAATGGAAAAAACGATTCTAAAACATTTTGCACCGTGTTGAGGTAAATTTGGCCTTAATAATAAAAACCCTTTATATGCTACTAACTTTCTAAATGAATTTTTTTTAGAAGTTAAGAAAATGTTTCCATTGATTGAAAAAAATATCATCCATAAATAGGTATATTTAGAAAATATCTATTTATTTCGAAGCAAAGTTACTCTTCAATGAGAAAAATTACACTTTTAAACCTGAGTAAATCTGTGTTTTCCTGAGTTAATCTGTTTTCATTTTGAAATTAAACATTTTGTTTAAAATATGAAGATCCGATGCTTTCAATTCGTAAATACCAGACGTACTCAAATGAGTGCATGCAATTTTCAAATTTGGAAAACATTTACTTGGAGCCAATTTGACTATGCGGCATACTCATATTTTAGTATTGTTTTCTCAGTCTTAAAAATCTCGTTTTGAGAGTGTTAAAGGATAAAGTTGAGGTATTGTGGATATTATGGATTGCTATATATTATTATCCATCTATTTTTAAAATTGGAATTCAATTTTATAAATAGATGGAGCAGCTTTATTTATTGTTTTCCTTCGTCTTTGGTTCGAATGATAATTTTTAGGTTTTAAAAGAGTTATTTGAATTGGCTAAAAAACTTTTTAAAACACTCTCCAAATTTAGATTTGTAAATACGTCACCTTTTTTTATAAAGTGTGAAATTCGTTTAATTAATTAGAAGTAATGATTCTAACTAACTTTACTAATAAAAAATTTAATTAAATAATCTCTTAAAGGTAAAAGTTTTGGAGTTGCATTTTTTTTTAATAGAAAACTAGCCCCCGGATTTGATAAATACCTTAGTTCAAAGTTTTAAGTCCTGGTATGAAATTGTTTTCTTATGTATATTATTGAAACAATGATGGACCTATGAATTTCATTAAAATATTTTTGATACACTAAGAAAAATGACTCTTTCACATCTGAGTACATCTATGTTTTCATTTTCAAATGAAACATTTAATTTCAAATATAAAGACCCAATATTTTCAATTCAGAAATACCATACATAATCAGTTTCAAGCAAAATTACTTCTCATTCGTTAAATATTCGAATTTCCACCATGGTAGTTGGTCAAATACCCAGGCAGCAAGCCTAATCGGCGAATTGTTGGCCAATCATCGATTTCGTCGGCAAATGATTGGAATTTTTTTACGAGATCGGGAAGACGTCGCGCCAACTTGTCACTCCAACGTCTACAAAAACAGGACGATTTGTGAGATCGGATAGAGATGGGGCTGAAGTCGTCTGCCAACCAGTCGATTTGTTGGTATTTTAAGCGTCGGTTTACGAGATCGGCCCGACCTCGTCAAGCGATCAATTAAAAGTGGTCGTTTGTAGAGATTGGGCCTATGTCGGCACAATCTTTCAATTCGATCATGAAGTAAATAAATTTTATAGATTATTACAACCAAACCAAAAAAATCTAGTGACAAGCACCTTGATGAGTGAAACGAAGTTTTCTGTTTATTTAAACTACATAAGCTTAAAGGTTTCTGAAATGTAGCGTGGAATACATTTATCAAGAATGTATAATCTTGATATTTTCCAAAATCGATAAAGATTTTGTCGAATCCATTAACTTTTTATCGCGAACTTTATAAACGAAAACATTGAAATAGCAGAGTTTCTTTTAATTCCGCTGGGTGCCCGCTCAGGTGTTGACTTCATCACTTGACCAGATTTCTAAATTACAAAGCTAAATTGGCTGTGTTAAAGCTCCTTATAAGGATGACTACAAATAGACAGCCGGAAACAACAAATTAACAGAAGAGTTTCTACCACGTGAGTGTGAGGAGCCGGCGGTCAAGCAACTATGGTAAGTAAATTTAATAATTTATCTTTTTTTAAGTGTTTTGGTCTGTCGCTTAAAATACTACTAATACGATTTGTTTAGCTTAATTTTGCGGACTATCAAAACGTGAAAGGTTGGAAGATTTAGTATAAGATTTTGTTATTTAGGCTGCTGACTTTATCAGACGATTTTGAGTAAGATTCAAAGGCAGCATTCATTTGTGCCTCTCTTGCACGGGCTTATTTTATAAAGCGCGTTAAGTGTTTATCTAAACCACCTAATGAGCTTAGCCTCTGACTTCCAACAGTTGAGGATTTGCATGTTATATATGATAAAACTTAAATATTCGCGTTGAAAATTTCTTATTTATATACTTGTAATGAGTTTAACACGAATTAAAATTATGTTTCGCAACCAAATGAAAATTGAAAACCAACAAAAGTACACTTAACCATTTTTTGTTGTTGTTGTGATTAATCATCCTTGGTCTGACGAAGTCAGACCCGTCAGACCAAGTCCAAAAGATTTTTACCATTTTTTGAAATTTTACTAATAATTAAAGTAAGTATTCAATATAGGGTGAATATAACATTCAGGATCTCACTAAAAAATTTCGATTTTTTTTAATTCTTTCGATCAAATTTTGAAGTAATGTTTTTTTAAATTTAATTCGCAATAGCCCTCGTGAAGCTCTAGTGTAACGATAATTCAAACTAACTTAATCAACACCCATATTAGAATTGGTGCGCCCTTAAATTATTTTGATTTTAACTATATAAATCCAGCCAAAATCCGAGTAGGGGGGAGAGAGCGATTACAGGTATGTTTACACTGTTTTTTAGTAAATCATATGAGTGGGCACTAGAAAAGAGTCCTCGAAGCTTGCGTTGTAGTCAAAAGTCTTGCATGTTATTCTGGTAGCTCTAGTGCGACGATTTTCAAAACTAAACATGTTATTCTGTGACCACTCACTTGTATTTCATTTTTCAGTGTTCGTGCTTTGGAAATTTCGAAGGATCAAGTATGGAGGATTACCAGCTGAGTCTGAAGTATAAAGGGGTATCCAGTGGAACGGGATTATCGTATTGAAGGGGATATGGCGGATTGATGCTTGGTAAGTTCCCAATATTTTATTTTAATTTTACTTATAGTGCAATTATAGTGATATAAAGTACTTGGGTACTTATAAGTAACGGTAAATACCCAAAATACTTGGATATTAATTTCTTGATATTTTTTCCATATTTTAATTAAAATGATATATAATAGGATAAAATTTGGAAATTATTTGACAAAAACTTAAAGAAACATAAACCAAAAAATATGTTTTTATGAAACAATGGCGAAGTTGGATAATATCCCCCCCCCCCCCCCCACAAAAAAAAAATCGAATTTTCTAATAAAAATAATTGTGCCTAGCAATTAAACTCTTTTCTAAAAAATAACTATCCCTCTCTAAGCATTATAGCATATTGAAACTTTGTGAAAGAGAAGCCTCTTAAGTGATATAATACATTTCATTTTTTCTTATCAGGAACAAATACTGATTTTTTTAAATCTCTGATAATAAATTATTCTTGATTGAATGAAAATTTATGTTTAGATCAGTATTTATGATATTCAAATAGTTAAGCCGTATATTAAATATTGTATAGTATAAACGTTTTTCTACATTTTAATGATTTACAACACTTGGGTGTTAGCTTGTTATAAATATAAATCTATTAAGGTGTAGTATTATCACTGTTTATACTTATATTGTTAATTGTTGCTTTCAGATGCTGTTTGCACAGTTTCAGGAGACAACAGATCATGTGATAGAAAGGGAACATCTTCAGGACTTAGACTACCAAGTACTACATTTTTATATGTATTGTATTTGTATTTTTACCTGTCATTTTATTAATAAAATATTAGTAATTCAAGTAGTGTTTCTTTTTTCTTTTGTTTAAAATTAATTTGTGAGTGCCCACGGGCTTGTAGTTTTTAGGAAATTTTAAATTAAGTCTAGTTCAATAGGTAGCTGTTAAACAAGGTAGGTAATGAATTCGAGAAATTCGTGAAGAAAATTTAAAATTTAAAAAAAAAATATTCTAGACAGGGTTTTATATAAAATAGTGAAAAAATTATTTTGCTTCAATGGTTTTCTAATAAAAGGGTTAAGCTTTTAGTTGAATTGGTATATGTTCTCGGTTCAGCATCGGGAGTATGTTGGTCAAACGTTGGGTAGAAACCGTTATTACGTAAGAAATGCGTTGGAATCTAACCGGCTAAGCATCGGATATAGACGACGGCGAAAGGTAGAAAATGCATTGGTAAGTCCTCGGTTTAGCATCGGGAGTATGTTGGTTATACGTTGGGTAAAAACCGTTAATACGTAGGAAAGACGTTGTAATCAACTCGGCTAAGCATTGGGTAACCGCCTGTACGTCGGTAAATGGTCGCAAGATAATTGGTTTATGATCGCAAAATAACGCGAGTTAGGTTGGCGTGGCGTGGGTAAATGGCCGCGCGTTGAATTGGCAAGAAGTCGCTGCGATGGTCAAATCCGATCAATAACCGACGATTTGGGGTCGCAAAAAGGGCGGTAACTATTCACCGACGATTGGCAAAAGGTCGTGTTTTGTACATTGGCCCCATGTACTGCCGATTGCAATTTTCGATCTCTTACCGACTACCAAAATGCGTCGGTAAGTGGTCGCACATGATTGGCAAATGGTCGCTCACCAAGGACGAAACGCAGCCGCTGCGATGGACATCGCCCACCCTTTTCCGAAGTGATCGGCATGATGGCGCAGAATGTTTTGCGACTTTTGGCCGATGCTCGGCCAACGATTATTTGCTGCTTGGGAAGTCGCTGCGATGGTTAAATCGATCAATAACCGACGATTTGGGGTCGAAAAAAGGGCGGTGACTAGTCGCCGACGATTGGCAAAAGGTCGTGTTTTGTACATCGGCCCCATGTGCTGCCGATTGCCATTTTCGATCTCTTGCCGACTACCAAAATGCGTCGGTAAGTGGTCGCACATGATTGGCAAATGGTCGCTTGCCAAGGACGAAACGCAGCCGCTGCGATGGACATCGCCAATCCCTTTCCGACGTGTCGGCTCGATGTCGCAGTATTCTTTTGCGACGTTTGGCCGATGCTCGGCCAACCGATTATTTGCTGCTAGGGATGGTTTTAGTTATAGGTCTTCTCTGGAGAAGGGGGGATCTTAACCCATATACTGCCAGTGTTTTGCTCCTTAAATTTATACTCAATTTTGAAACAAGAATATACTTAAAAATGTGCACATAAAGTCAATTTTAACTAATTTTTGAAACATGCACACGCTTAAAAATGAACACCGTGTGTTTCATTCTTGAGTATATGCATGGTTTCAGAAATAAATTAGTGTATGCAAGTTTCGTACACAGTAAAATGTACTAGAGCCATTTTGACTTAGTGACCGTACTTATATCTGAGTATTTTTTACTTATTTTTGAAAATGTCGATTTGAGAGCATAGCAGGTTTTTTTTATTACAAAACAGAAATCCTCGCAGCAAAGAAATAATAATGAAATATTTTGAGGTGTTATATTAAAGTTAAATAATGAAATATTTTTAAGTGTTTCATTAACATTAATTAAATAATTCTTTTATGCCACATAATCTTTAATAATAACTAATTGCATACTATAATGAGACTATCATTTATCTAAAAAAACTGCTGATTCAACCGAAGTCAATATTAAGCCTGCTTAAATGTTCAAAAAAAATCTATTACACATGCTAATGAGAGCAATGTATTGCGAAATTCGAAAATTAGCTGTTTTATTTTCCAATACACATCTTCACACCTGAAAATCGAATTGAAATATTTCTGGGAGTTACATTTAAATTAATTAAAATTATTGTTCTCAATGCTCAAAAAACGAAACTGATTAATTATGTATAGTAACCCATTACATCCTATAATGAGATTATCATTTAACTTGAAAAACTGCAGCTACAAATGAAGTAAATATTAAGCCAACCTAAGTGTTCACAAAACGAATCCCATTATGCTTGCTAATGAGAGCTATGCAATGACTATAGTCAAAAACAGCTATTTTATTTACCAAAACAAATCTTTGGAGCTAAGATATAGAAATGAAGCATTTCGGAGCATGGCATTTAAATTAATTAAAATTATTATTTTGTTTCAATGGTTAAAAATGAAACTGATTAATTTTGTAAAGTAACCCATCCTATAGTGAGATTTATCATTTAGCTAGAAAAAGCTGCTTCATCAACAAAAGTCAATATAAAGCCTGCTTAAATGGACACAAAAAAGAATCCCATCACACTTGCTAATGAAAAAGATCCATTTGGAAAGTCGAAACTTAGCTTATTTATTATTTTTTATTTAGCACGACAAAAAGTATTTAAAAAAATACAAAGTATACGGCACAGCCAAGAGCCCAAGGCCTGTGCTGGCAGTGGAAATTAATTTATGTATGGATAGCTAAAAAGAAAGACAATACTCAAAAATTAAGAAAAATATCACAGGATAATCAAATAAATACAAAATATAATAATCATAATAATTCGAATAAAAACATATCTGGCAAAGCTAGGATCGCATTTTCCAATGCACATCTTCATAACTAAGACATCGAAATGAAATATTTCGAAGCGTTACATTTTAATTAATTAACATAACTTTCCATACTTAAAAAACGAAACTGATTAATTTTGGAAAGTAACTCATTACATCCAATCGGGAGATATATCATTTACCTAGAAAAATACTGCTTCATCAACTAAAGTCAATACAAAGCCTGCTTAACACTTAAGAAATCGAAATGAAAATTTTCGATGCGTTATATTTAAATTAATTAAAATTATTAATCTCAATACTGAAAAAACGAAATTGATTAATTCTGGATACTTACCTATTACATATCCTATAGTAAGACTGCCATTTAGCTTAAAACTGCTGCTTCAACTGAAGTCAATGTTAACACCACCTAAGTGTTCACAAAAAGAATTCCATGACACTTGCTAATGAGAGCTATGCATTACGATAGTCGAAACAGCTATTTTATTTGCCAAAACGAGTCTTTGCAACTAAGAAATAGAAATGAAATATTTGGGTCTTTGCACTTACATCAATTAAATTATTATTTTATTTAAATACTTCAAGATGAAACTGGTTCATTTTGGAAAGTAACTCAATACACCGTAAAAAAAACTGTTTTTTTCAGTTAAATACCATATTTTTACAATTAAAAGCTGTTCCTTAAAAAAAACAGTGTTTAACTGTTTTTATCTTCGATAACAGGGCTCGTTCAATGGACATCACCAAAGTAACTATGTAGAACCAAAACTTTATATGTAAATAGTGTGTGGGGGTCTTCCGTGGCCGAGGATGAAAATCGACCGGTTTCTCACCGAGAAGGTTCCCAGTTCGAATCACAGCTATACTATAAACGTATTTGAGCTGGAAACAAATCCCTCAAATATCACGGTAATCCCCGAATAAATTGGGATATACGTGCTCGTTAAATCTCGAATTTGAACAGGGAAAAACTGCTAAATTATCCGGGAAACTCTTGGAATTTTAGCAGTGAAAATTTTTAAATTAACGGTTAAAAACTCTGAAATTAACAGTTTTTCCTGCTAAATTAACATTTTCTCCCTGTTCAAATTGCAATCTTACTGTAACCATATTACTGTTTTAAACTGTAAAAAAAGTTTTTAGCGTTCTATTTGACAGTTTTTAACTGTAAAAACAAAAGTCTTTTTTAGTGTAAATCCTATAGTGAAATTTATCATTTAGCTACAAAAACTGCTTCATCAACAAAAGTCAATTTTAAGCCCGCTTAAGTGTTCACTAAAAGAGTATCCCATTACACTTGCTAATGAGAGAGATCCATTTCGTAAGTCGAAAATTAGCTGTTTTATTTTCCAACACAAATCTTCACAGCTAAGAAATCGAAATAAATTATTTCACCACGTTAAATCCATTACTTATTCAAAAAGACTGACTTTCTTGTCGTTCGCGAACTGTTGATCTCAACGACACTAATAAGACAAAGCATGCTGTGTAAAATTGCATTACACAGTTTGGCGGAAGGAGGCCATTTCTGAAGATACCGAATTAAGGGAAATAAAGTTTTGACATAAGATAATGGAGAAGGTGGCAGGGCATGCTTCGCCGTTTATTCCGAGCCCAAATTGAATTAAAAATCACGCGCATTTCCATAAGTAAAATCTTATCGGGAAAATTAAGTCTTCTAAGATTTCTGAAATAAGGACCGTGTTGTAATTAGGTAAAGTTACAAATTGTTCGTTTGAAAGGGTGAGATTGGTAGTTCTCAAATATTTTCGTAATGAAGGAATCTGACTTTTCAGTAACACAAACTGCACATTCCTGTACACATTTCCTTTTCAATTTTATCAACTTTATTTAATTTCCACAGAAATTAAAAATTGGTACGTAATTAGGAGAAGTTAGGGTAAGATGGCGAATTTAAGCTTCTCATAACTTAGCTAAACCGAACTTACAGAACTTAACAGAACTTGGCTAACAAATTTCTAAAAACCTGTTGTTGCTTTTGCAGTGACACTTATTTCAAAGATCACACTAACATTGTACACCCCCTATTGTACTTTCTTGATCCACTCTTGTATGGTTATAGGAAGTACAGAACAGCTGGCAGGAAAGTATTGGAAATAGAGGAAATGTCAGAATTTTAATGTGTGTGTTCTTTCAATTCAGCAAAGATCCTTCACAAAGATCCCCTAACTATTATCGATTCCCATTTTTACAGTTTTATATGTAAAAGGAACAAATACAATCAGAAATTCGGTTACTTAAGAAAAATATCAAGAGTAACTGGATAAAATATGAATAAACTTTTAAACAAAGACACTGAAAACACAAATGTAAAAAGTAAATCCATTGTACACGTTTTATCCATTAATCCATTGTGCAAAAGTTTACTAACATGTGTACCTCGTTTGGAAAAGAGTTTTTGCCTAAAGCTAAAACAAATTATTTATACTAGGGTAGAGATTTAACGTACTGCTTGATAAAAGTAAGATCTAAAGGATTTGTAGTGGAAAACACATTCATAAACTTTATTTTAATGAATACTCTTTGATACATTAACGTCCGCTACTTATAGATTTAATAAAACTATTTATGGTAAAAGCTTTTGCTTGGAATCTTATTACCCAATAAGCAAATTCTAAAAAAATATTTTATTTTTATTTTTACACGAAAACGCTATTTTAGATTTTCTTATTCATATTTTATACACACATAGCTAATTTATTGATTAAAAGGACATAGAAGTAACTTTTAAGTATAGAAATATTAGCAAAATTGATATTTGATATGTATATTTTATTACATATATTCTGTATGATACGTCTTTATCACTATATTTGATTGCATATAATCTGTATAATGTGTCTTTATCACTATGTTTATTCATTCAAAGTAATAAAATCGGTAAATTGTTAATAGGCTTATATCACTATTTCTTCAAACTCTCTGTAGATAACAATAAAAATCTGTACACAAACCCTCAACAACTTAAACAATGCAAATAGGTGGTCTTTCAACAACCTGGAAGAAAAAGAAATTTCAAAAGAGATGCTTACGCAAGCAGACAAATAATGTCATTCAGAAAAGCTCCTCATAAAGTATAATCGAAAAGTGGAATGGGGAATGTATTGTATGGAGTGTTACTGTATCAAACTGGGGCTTTTCCTATTTTTGTTATAGAAGTGAGTACGTTTTCTGAGTAACCAGTTTTTATTTATTTAAAGAGGAGTCAAATTTTGTAAAAATAAACTTTAACCAATAATTCTGTTCAAAACGAATAAGTTGTATATTTTATAAAAAAGAAAGTATAATATTTCCACTGGCAATACTTTAAAACGCTACTGAATGCGTATTTTGTGCTTAACTTAGTTTATTATGGATAAATTCCTTTAAAAATGAAACAAAATTTGAGTATGTAAATTTATTGTATGTTATGTTAGTATACTAAAATGTTTTTGAAAATCTGCTTTAAATGAAAGTGAATACCTTTATTAAGTAACCAGATATCATTTATGTGATTAAAACACAATAGGGTCGGAATAAAATTTAATCTCTAATTCTTTGTAAAATGGAAGAGTGAATATAAAATAAATTATAATTGATGCAAATAAGTATGTCGTCTTTTAAATTCATTAGTATAAAACGGTATATACCTATATAATTACAATAGATTCTAAATTGATTTTTAACACAAAATTGTTAAAACAAAACAAAAAGAACTGTGTAAAACTACAACTTATTCTGTTTTAGAGTTGTTCTATGATACATTGAGACATTTAAAATTAAATCTATTAATATTTAAAGCAGATAGAAGTTTAAAAGAAAGAGAAACAAATTCGTATTATGGAAAAGTTAAAGAAAACATTTAAAACTGCATAGTAATTGAATTGCTATGTCCTACTCTTAATTTTTATCACTAAAACAAGGTTGAATTCTGTGCCTTGGGTAAAATTCAAATATATTTTGTTTTATGAAAGTTTATTTGTATGCTCACAATCTGAGTTCCTCCCTTGTCTGCCTGCCTGCCGGCCCGCCCTAAGATTTATAAATAATAAACTCCTTGGTTTAATACAAAGAATTTTGACACAATCGGCTTGTTTCAGATGACATAGTCCTTTCAGGTTTCAATCCTACATTTCCTTCGATCGGTGCTCCAATTGGTGCTCTGTTCTCACATGACATTGATTCCCAATCGAGTCTATCAAGAAAGAATTTATTTTCATTCGGCATTTCTATTGCCACTCAAGACATATGCATTAGGAGACTCGCAAGACATGCCCATTAGGAGTAAAAGTGACAACGATTAAGAGCAACCTCAAAATTGGGGTGGCCACTTTAGATATATTTTAAGAGTTTTGAAAAAGACCTTATGAAACCAAACTTTTATACGATTTTTTTTTAAAAATCCATATGTGACTTCCTAAGATTTAATAAAATATAAAAAATGCAGTAATTATATTGATGATTTAACTATTAAAACGATATTAACTGAATATTTCTAACTCTTCAAAACGAATTGTAAGGTAGATGGTGGGAATAATTTCGACACAGTAGTCTTTTGGAATAATTACAGACACCAATATGTTTTATGAAAATAATAAAATAATATTTACCCACTAATCATTAATAAATATTTTATAGTTAGTACTCTTATACTAAAATTTAAAAGCCCTAATCACCTCTATCGCCCCCCCCCCCCCCCTACACACACACACCTTTATTTCCTTTCTTTTTTTGTATGAGAGCAATTTAAATTATTTTTATTAGAACCTTTAGTAAACCTTCAAAATAATAGGCGTTTTCAATATCATAAAGGCTTTGTATGGTGAACAAGAGGCGCTCATTTACATTCATTTGATGGTTTCAAAATAACACCGAAGTGAAACTTATATGTGATGATCCCGCCGGAAACGGTAATAATATAAAAATAAAAATAATAATTACATTTATTAATAACATTAACTAATTATACCGATTATATTAAATAGTTAATTTAATTTTCGGGCTCTAATTATTTTCCGCACACTGAAAAAAAAATTCTAGTCCAACTACCAGAATCTGGTATATTTAACCGTATTTTCTGCCTCATATGGAACACCAAAAAATGTGGTTTATCTACCAGTATCTGTTTGGTAGTGACTTTATGGTAAAATTACTAGAAAAATATGGTTTCATTACCATGATGTTTAATAGCGCATTTGGTTTTATTACTTTATGTAGTGGTTTTACTACCATATGTAGTGGTTTTATTACCATATATAGTGGCTTTATTACCGTATGTAGTGGTTTCATTACCGTAGTGGTTTCATTACCGTATATAGTGGTTTTATTACCGTATACAATAGTATTGCCGTGCACAAAGTTAATATTGCCAAATAAGATTACGTAAACCACATGCGTAATCACCGTATTTCTATTATAAATTTTTAATTTCATTTCGCAAGAAATGTACCGGATCCATCGGGAAATGTCGCGCCGGAGCTCCATTTTCATACTACTTTCAGTAAAATGCAAAATATACTACTAGTATAATTAGTTTAGTTTGCTAATATGACTTCTTTCGAGTTGACACAAACGACTGCAACACAGCACCGCCATGTTTGATGAGTGATATTTACCATACGTATATTGGTAGTCAAAATTTCAGCTAATACCGTGGTATTTGGTAGGTATCATTGGGCTCAACAAAATACGATCACCAAGCATATGGTAAAAGACCGATGCTTTATGGAAATTAATTTGGTTTGTTAACCATGCTTCTCGTATAAAAACAAAGCGTATGGTAGGAAAACCATTTGTGGTGGTAAACTTACTTTTCATAGTCTCACCAAACGTACGGGTAAAAAGAGCTATAATTTTAGATACCAGAAATTCTAGTAATCCGTTACCAAAACGAATAGTAAGGTTACTAATTGAAAAGTTTAAGTACCTGGTATTCTGGTTTTATTACTAGAAATACCATTACCATACAATTATGGTTTTTTGCAAGAATTTTTTTTTTCAGTGCATAGACAGATAATATGGTCCTATTTTTGTTCTTAACAGCCCTCAAATATATGAAATTCTAAAATTTAATTATATTAATTAATTACATTACCAATTATATTAATAGTATTTATGGGTCATTCTCAAAAAATGTTACAATTCCAACTTCCAATGTTAAAAAAATAAAGTTGGGTTTTATTTAAAATATTTGTTACTATTACATTAAGAATTCACCTCTCTAATGAAACTCCACAAAATCTGCAAATTTTTTTAATAATTTATGCCTTTATTCAAATTTTTCACTTACCGCAAAGCTGTTATACCGAGAGTAAGGAAAGGGACGTGATAAAATATACGTACAGACACCACACTCGAATTGCTTTCAACTACAAATTTTCTACAGTATAAATATTTTGATAGCAGTGCTCCTGAATTCTTAGTTTGAACTGCGCGACAACGCTTCTTATTGGATGGTTCTTTGCAACGGGATCCTTTGCAGTGTGATACTAATTGGTTTAGTTTTTTTAAACGAATGTAGTTATAGCAGTTTAGGTTGTGGTCTAATTTTACATCCGTAATATTAACGTAAAATTTATATTTGTGTTTTTCATTCCATAAAAAAGAAAATACGGCAGTGACAACGGGAAAAGGCAAACGATTTTTTTCCTCTTTTTTATAGCAAAATGAATTGCTCCATTGAATCGTGTGTTAATAATTATTTTTTATATAATTAATAATATAAATTTAATTATATTATTTTTTATTTTTAACGTTTCCAAAAAATAATTTTGTAGCTTAATACTTTTTAAAAATTAATTATTTCTTTTTTTGATAGTAATAATAAATAGGTTCGGCCACTTTTTAAAAAATTCTAAATGGGCAGACGATTTTTTCCTCATTTTACAATAAATGGATTTGTTTGAATGACTAATTTGTTCTATTTGTCTCGATCGTCTTCTGTTTCATCACTGTTACACTAATTCGTCTGAAAGTAAAATGTTCCCATCTATCAAAGGAAATACCAAGGATCAATGCCTTGCATATTAATACTTTCGCTGTGGATGGTCCCTAAAAGCATCAATAACTTAAGATCTAATAATACTACTCTATGACGTATAATGCGGCATTAAAAGCCGATGCAGCGAAAGAGTTAAAACGAACAGCAAATACGATCAGCTTAAAACAAGTTTTAATTTGTTTCATACTACAAAAAAAATAATTTACACAAATCCACTGTATATGGAAAATACAATCCATGCTTCCTAATCCGAAGTTTTAGCAACAAAATATATTTTGGATTTTCGAAGGATGTGGGGTTGCCTTTAAATTACGTCTCACTAGTGCATACCGGAGAATACCTTTTCATCAACGTGATTATATGTCTTCTTAAAGATTATGATTAAGAGCAGTGATCGTAATTGTAGACTCCGATAAGGTTAAAAAATGCGATATGATTAAAAATTCTTCTGTTTAATCAAATATTTAATAATATATGACTCGCAATTATTTATAGTTACAAATAAGTTGCCATGTCATCTGAAATTCGACATATGCCAAGCAACAATCAAAACTTTTATGTCTAATTAGTTCGTAGTTAAGAATTGGGGGCGCTGGGCTCATCAAAAAGTTAGCTTCTTTTTCTATGGTAACAGAGTGGACAAAATATACTTTATCATCGCTTTTTGCTATGAAGTTTAGTTAACTTAAAATTTATTTTTAGCTTATCGTAATCAGATACTTAAGGGCTTTAAACAGCACTATGACTTTATTCTTAAATAAGCTCCAGTTTAACAAAAACACGGTAACATAGTAGTAATTGAATAATTACACTCCCCTTAATTTTTCAAATGTTTGTCTTTTTCCTCCATAAACTAAAATTTTATGAGAAAATTGTCAGGCATTTCAGAAATAAGTGTCTATGGTGGTACTTATTTCAGCAAAAAACTTTTTTTCTTTGCATTTTTTGTCGTGAAATTTTGGTAACAGAGTCAACAAAACAAAATTCTTCGATTCTGTGGGACACAATATATTAAGCTACAAAAGAAACCTTTTTTAAAATTAAATGGTGGTTAAAAGCTTATTTGATAGCCAAGATACATGTTAATCAATATAAGCATCAATAATTACGAAATATTTATTTTAAGTTACAATTATCTTCTCTTGTTCTTTAACTTTTCGTCATGAAATACGTGAATTTTACCGACTATGCTCCTTTAAATGAAGTCTCCAACTTTTGTTTTAGTATTTTTGTATTTTTAAAATATTGGTACAATAACTTAAAAGTTCGTTCTCTTATGCAGTCCAAGTGAAAATTCCATAACAATAAAATTAAAAATACTATAATCAATGAAAGCTGTGGGACACCATTTTGTAACATTTTTTGAGAATGACCCTTATAAGTTAATTAAGGTTTCAGGGTCATATCCCTCCCCACGCCATTACTGATAGTATGGTAATTTTTACAGGGAAAAACACACACAAGTATAGGAATCAAAAAATAATTACATTAATTATTTGTATTTATAATATTACTAGCTTTATAAACCCGGCTTTGCACGGGTGTACCCTTAATAACGGTGATTGTTTCTTTTTATGTAAACATCTATTTCATACCAATTGATCCCTTCTCCACTGGTCAGCACTCCATCGGTATATTATAATTTCCTCCCATTCTAATATCAGCATTAATTTTTAAAAATAGAAGTCCGATTGTATCCAGGCCCTGTTAGAAGTTAGAGGGCTTGCCCATAGGCCGTGTAAAAATTTTCAAAACAGCTATGATATAATGGTCAGTTTCTATTTGCCCTCTTACACCCGAAAATGCCCAAAATGTGGTAAACATTCCACTCCATATTCGACCACTCGACAGGGCTGGGAAGCCAAGTAGGTAAAGGCGTTCCCCTCGCAAGCGATAGGTCCCAGATTCGGGTCCGGGTATCGTCAAAATAACTGCCGACCTATAAACGGCAAATGCAGCTAAAAATGACCGACGAATAATACCCCATGTGGTAGGAGTGCACGTTAAATATTTTTCAAAAGTCCCGACGATGCGTACGAAGTCGCCCTTAAAAGCTGCATTGGGTGCCTACTCAGGTGTCGACTCGCCACTTGACTGTGGTTATAAATTAAGACGTCCGTGGCCAATAGCCTTCGTCGTGCGACGATAATTCAAACTTACCCTAACACATACAACTGGATGGGAAAAGCTACCCTACGTTAATTTTTTTACTTCGCCAAAAGCTGCCAATGCCAAAATTCAATCGGCCGTTATATCATAAAGGTACAAAATTGACAGTTTCATAAACATAAAGTTTGTACACTATACGTACAGGGAATTAACATTTCTTAGTAGTTTTTATCAGATCTAGAATAGTTATCGCCTTTAAAGTCATGAGATATTGTAGCAATATCTTCACTTCTTACCATTTATAAACATCAATTAAATTAAATTCGGAAACCAAAAAAATCAAAAGATTTAAATTCAATAAATAAAATAATGATATTCAAATAACAATCCTACAAATTAAACTCACGTGCTTACGTAATTATACTTAATTTTCGCTGACGCTGAACGCGCTGAAATTTCTTTCAAATTAGAAAACGAAAAGTATTAATTAAAAGTTCATAACAATGCTATTCCTTTGGAGAAATCGGCTCACGTTTTGCCTTCCTACACCCGTTCGGGTTTCGAATTTCGAAAAATCACTTCTAAATGACGCCTACGATATAATATATATATATATATATATATATATATATATATATATATATATATATATATATATATATATATATATATATATATAATATATATATATATATATATATATATATATATATATATATATATATATATATATATATATATATATATATTATATATATATATATATATATATATATATATATATATAGTTTTAGTATGATGTATGTATGATATAATTAAGTTACTAAAACAAAATTCATTGCATAACTTGTTTTAATTGCAGTTCAATCGATATTTTTTTTAAATAACTAAATACCCATTCCCAACTAGAAAAGAAAATTGGAAAATTGAACACATCACAATCAGGCCATTTATAGGTTGTTTATATTGAGAAAAATTAAGTTTGACTCTACAAATTTTTCACTGAATAGAAATAGTAGTACTATCCAAAAACCATCCTTTTTCATGAATCAAAGAACTATCAAAGTCTAAAAAAATAATTCAAAAAGCTTCTAACCGTAGACTCCGATATAAAAAACTTTTTAAAAAGCATAATTTTAGTGCTGTTTTATTTTACACAACTACTCGAGCGGACCTCAACATGGCTGCCGCATGGGGTCAAAGTTTCTGTGCTGGACACCCAACCCAACAAACTAAACCCAACCCCCAGTGCCTGTCGTATCCCGTTATAAACAAAACTTTTCGTCACAGAAAACACATTTATAATGGTGCTGTAGTGGGAAAATCTTACCAACCATCCAAAAAATGTTTACAACATGAAATGCAATGAAATGAGAATTCGTTGCTATTGGCAACCGTTGTTGGAAACCAAAGCTTCCATTCAACAGTTGTGTGGTTGCTATGTTGATGTCGAACTTTTCACATAATACCGTACTTAATTGAAGAAGGAGAAATAATATTTCGTCCTAGACACTTAGCAGAATCGCTATGCTTTCAATTTATTGCTTCAAAATTAATCCTTATCTGAGATCTAAAACGGTATTTTTTTCTAAAGTACAGGCGCTAGTTCATTTTATTGTTCTAATCCACTACCAATAGTATGCTGTGCATATCATTTCATTAAAGTTAGACAAAAGAGTATCGACAAAAAAGACTCGAAGCTGTGAGACTAAAAAAAATTAAATATTTTTTTAAAGATATTAGCGAGTGAAAGAGGTCAATTTGCTTCTTCTGGAATAATTAAGACCTGCAGTAGCATACATGTGTTTTCATTAATGAGTGCTTTGTACTAGTGTGTAGTGGTGTTATAATGTTCACATGTAAAATGAATTTGTTGGTATGAAATTGTTACCATCCCTCAATGTAAATCGAGTGAATGTGAGAAGTCTTAACTCTTTTATAACTGAAAAGGCTATTACAATTATTTGGAAATGATTAACCTTTAACTTTTATGACTTAGTATTTGGTAAAGTATAACACTTGGCCTAGAACCTTTAGGTCTTTCAACTAGGTTATGATAATGCATTTTATTTCTAGGTAATGCATACTATTTTTAATTGATAGGTTGTGTGTACTACAGAAACCTATCTTAAAGTTGTATGCTTTTAAGTTCAAATGTAAATAGCTATGTTTTCAAAGTTGATACTAACTTAGGTACTATGTAACACTGATTTAACTAGTGCTGAGACCATTCATAGTAGTTAGCCAGTCACTGCCAACAAATCAATAATTAGGAAATGAACATAGCATTTTAAAATACAGTCAAACCTGTCTATCTCAAATCTCACAGAACAGAAAAACATATCGACTATTAGAGTTTTTGGAATTTTATTAATAATATAAATATGTTTAGCAACACTCATCTAACGTCTAAAATTATTCTAAAATAACATTTTGTTCCAGATTGTAGGAAGTTCAAATCTTGTTGATAAATTTCTAACTCTTCATTGATTTGCATTTTCTTTTATTCTATTTTTTTCAGCCATACCATAAATGGATCATGCAGGAAAAAGTCCCTTCCAGCATAACTGCTTATGTATAGGACTTATACAGGTCTGTATCCTTATACCGTCTTTATCTGAAATATGTTGCCAATCATAGTGTCCCTATTGAATTAGACACCGACCTTCTCACTTGACCGCAGTTTAACTTTATGAAGCTAGTAGCCATTGCCCTGTGTATCTCTAGTGTGGTGTTAATTCAATCAAAACAACATTAAACTTGATTGATCACTTTTTTTTTGGAATGGAGTCTATTCTATTATCAATTGTATTTGTAAAACCAAAAATTAGAGATTTTATAACTTTCTTTAGTGTATTGAGTTTTCTTTTTTGCTAAAAACAAGTAAAAACTTTTAAAAGCCAACTAATTATTTTCTAAAAACCTATCGCTAACAAACCCTGCATGACACATTAACAAAATGATATGATTTTATTTAATCACAAATGCCAGATTCCTTACTTTCCCTCATTAATTTTACCCGAGTTGTCCATAACACAAAAACAACCAAACACATCTTACTCCATTATTAACCAGGCCCCATGTATTATCTGGGTCTATTTGATTCTTAAGGGGTACCATGCTCTTACTTGACCGTTTTTCACAGTGTCTGACAACAGAGAAAGCCGACAGAGAAAATTTCAAGAATTTAACCCCTTGTTTCCATTCTAACTATACCTGTTTATGACAATGGAGATACAGAACATGTTTCCAATTGTATGTGCTCTTGTCTGAAAAAAAGGTTCTTTTTCCTCAAATTTCGAAAAGTAAACACATTTTTAAATATTACATAAAGCTGTAAGGTAGTATTTTCGGAAGGTAATATTTTCGAAATAAACGTTAGAGAGTATGTGCATTTTAGCTTGTAAATATAGAGATTTTCAAATATTTTTGAAAATAAAAGTTTTTTATTAAAAAGAGGCCCGAAATTAACTGGTTTGACTGTATGTACATCAGTACAAAAATCCAGTCACTATTATTTGCCATATTCAAATTTCAACATGTAGTTAATTTCCTATAAAAAAAAGTTTGTTAAGTATTCAAGTTTCCTGTTACTTATAGAGAAACTTATAATTTTTTACCTTATGTTTTTACAAAATCTTTTTAAAGACTAATATTTGTTCTATTTATATAATGTTATTAATTAGCTGAAATCTTGTATCAAGTGAATGGAAAATATGTTTGTTAAACAGTTGAAGTTATGTACCTTAC
The DNA here is from genome assembly GCA_019343175.1 of Oedothorax gibbosus. Taxonomy (NCBI): domain Eukaryota; kingdom Metazoa; phylum Arthropoda; class Arachnida; order Araneae; family Linyphiidae; genus Oedothorax; species Oedothorax gibbosus. The sequence continues at coordinate 539,366 of JAFNEN010000487.1, forward strand.
TTAACAGGAGTGGGTATTAAGGTATTTGACTTATAATAAAGGGGCAAAGTTCATGTGATTTCTAATCTCTGCAACGCTCAAAAGTATTTTTTAAAAAATCATTTAATGAAATTTATAATTTTCTTGCAGATATTGAAAATAAACTTTTTAGAGAAAATTTATTATTGAAATCATTATATATTTTACTCAGTCCCTTGAAATTAAAAATGTGGACAATTGCTGCGGCTAATAAGAAATTTGATGGGTTTGTATTTTTTAAAGATTCAAAAATTTAGCTTTTAAATTTTGATATGAATTTTAATGTTTGTTATTTTAATGTTTGTTTTAATGTTACTGGTATTGCTTTCAGACCTCTTGGATCATATAATGGGTTAACAGATGTTCATTTGGCTCATTACTTTTCAACACCTTCCCGGAAATCGCACCTGAAATCTGCAAAGCTAGTAAATATGTGTATTGTTGTTCTTTTTATTAAAATCTGCACAAATATTTTAATAAATACATTTGAACTTTCTTAATGAAAAAAAATTTGCTTGAATCAAATTTTGTAACTACTGTCTGTAAAATTTAGTTAGTTGAACTAAAAGCATATTTTAAATAAAAATCAGTTACATTTAAAATAAAGTAATTTTCCCTATGACAAACTTACCCCCATTGACTTACACTTTATTCACATGTATTAGAACAGAGATAAAATTAGTCAGAAAAGTGTGTTTTAAATATTCTGAATGTGTAGGTATAAAGTTATTGATTATATTCTTTGTGGTGTTTTTCAATTTTTTTTTACCCAATTTTAGTTTGTATTATGCAGAATTTCATGCTATTGGATTTATTTATCATTTATTATGTTATTTATATTTTCCTGTTAAGCAAGAGAAGACAATTTTTTGTAGTAAAATTTTTGGGAAATATTCTGATTTGGGTAGTGTACCATGATACTTAAACATCAGTTTTTTATCTAATGCTTAAAATAATTTGTATTTACATATTTATTTTAGATAAAAAGTGACGGAACAATTGTTCCTGATGAGAAAGTGAAACTAACATCACTTCAATATGAGAAAAAGAAAAAAATGTATGATATTCTTGCTAGTACTGTCATACAAAATGCAGCTCATAAAGAGAGTTCATGGAATAAAAAGCTTTGTAACTACTTGGACGATATCTCAAAAATGGAAAATGTAGAGAAAATGAAAGTATAGTTAAATTGCATTTTTCATTTCTTACTCTGCATGAGTGCAAGTGCTGTAGTATTATTACTTCAGTTTGTTAGCCACATTTGTTTATTAAAAAAAGATTGGTGTTATAATGAATACCTTTGTGTTTCACTTATGTGTTGATATGTTTTAAAATGACAGTTTTACAAAATGTAGTAATTTAATTTTCATTTAACAAATAAAGCTACTTAAAATAAATGTAATGATAACTACTGTTAATTAGTCTTAAAACATCTATATATTTAATATTTAATAAAAGTTCTATAACATAAAACAGAGTTTGATAAATTTGCCTTTTTTAAAATATTAATAAAAGTAATCTAACCAACTTTGCTTACTCTTAGACATATTTTTGTACAAAATAATTACTTTTTAATGCATATCTTTAATGCTTCTTATTATCCTAAATGCATCTTTGAACTACAACTGTATACATAAATTGTTTATTTATCTTTATTGCAATTTGCACTTTCATTCAGAAAATCAAGATATAAAACTCAATTTTTTTTTGTATTCTTATTTTATACTTCAAATAGGGTAACATAATAAATCTGTTTTATTTTTATTTAATTGCTGTTAATCATTGTGTATTTTCCTAAGAGTAATAATAGTGCTCTTTAATCAAATAAAATAGGGAGGATCCAGTAGAACCCTTCAGAATGCTTCAGCCCTTTTGGCTGTACCTCAGCTTCGAAATACTGACTACTATGAGTTTCTCAAAACTAAGAACTCTGAAAATGGTATTCGTACCTTTCCAAGATCTACACACTCTGCTGGCAAATGTTGGTTTAATAATAACTCTCCTCTTTACACCACCATTGCAAAGTTGAAGGTAATTTCTATTTTTTCCTTAGTTATTTCTTTAGTTAAATTTTGAATTATTTTGTAATTTTTCCTTTATTGGTAATTTATAGCATACTTTGGTGTGGGAAAGCTAGTCATGAGTTGACTCAGCCTTTCCTCTCTTAGTGGTCAGAATTTAATATGTGATTTTTCATATAACACACTTATATTATACTAAGAAATACATAATTTGATAACCGTGATAGACTGCTACTGTGGTGGTCAGAATTATAAGGATAACAGAAATTTGTGCACAAAAAAAGTATTTCTGCATTACATAAAAAGAAATTTAGACACAAAATACTTCACCATGCTTAGAAACAATTCCCAAAAAATATTAATTCAGCATCACCCCATTTTGTACCCATAGTAATGCATTTTTTGACGAACTCCACTCTTAGTCTCTTATGAGCTTTAGTAAGAGGTGGTCGCGTGACTTCAGTTTTCCAAATTTAACTTTTTTTTTCATTTTGTAAAATGTGTCTTACAGTTTGAACGCTGTAACCACAGTTCAACATCCGTGTGATTTCTGTGGATGTTTGATTTATTATCATTCGTTTCTCACGCAAAGACACAGAAGATTTCCTTCCTGTATGTTTTTGCTGTCCATATTTTTCAGAATTTTTAAGAAAATTATAGCTTACCGCATTCGATCTATTTAACTTGGTCGCAATTTTATGTGCAGTAAGTCCCGAATTTTTAAAAGCAACTACATTCCCATTCTCAAACTCGAATTAGTTTAGTATGTAATGGCATGACTAAATATAAATAATATGCTATTTTCAATCGCTTTCTAACACAAAAGAGTGATGTGTGCAAAACAAAAAATATGCTATTTCTACATTAATTTATGCGTTAATTTTGCAGAATTACAGTTGTCCTTATAATTTTGTCCAAGTCACCTGGCTGCATAAATTCATAATGAATTTTATTAATATGATTATTTTTGTATATTTCTATAAAAAATAAGTTTAAAATACTTAGTTTACCATTAGTTTCCAATAATGAAATTTGCATAATTCAACAACTAACTGTCGACAAGATCTGTCAATTTTCCCCTTGTCCTTATAATTTTGACCACCACAGTATTAGCAAAAATTAAAAATACTTTCTGACTATACTAGATTTAATGGATAGTTTTGAGAATTATCAAATGAAATATTCACTATAGTAATATATAGACAGCAAATCATTCTTACTTTTATGCTTATTTGTAGTACAGTGGCTGATTGGTATCGCTTCTTGCTACCATGCCACAATTCCAGGGTTCAAATCCCAATTGGATCAGCCTTAATATCTTCTGTGGGTCAATAAAGACAAAGTCAGCTGGGGAACTAAACAATAAAGGTTTTGTGTTCATCTGACCAACAGACCGGAACATCCCCTGTCCCTTGTCTCATAAGCTCAAAAGTTTGCAGCAAGCCTTAGCCCTCTATATATTTTGCGAGTTATTTTTATATATATTATACTTTTTCTGAATAAAGTAATAACAAAATATTTAAAAGTTAACTATAAATTATTTTCCTTTTACTTTAGAGAACCTTGTCAGCTATAGTTACTTCTCCATATGCTCCTTTATGTAGTAATAATACATTAAGATCTCGTGCTGTGTTACCTCAAAGCCTTTGTTCACGAAAAAAGAAAAGAAAAAAAATTGCAATAAATTTTAAATTGAAACCTTCTAACTCAGTTGCAGTGAGCAAAGTGAGTATATCTTTACATTTTATCATATTTCATATTCTGTTTCATCATTTTCTACCATATTTTAGGAAATTTAGGGGCTCCAAAATTTCCTTTACGACACGAAAAAGGCTCTAAATTTTTATAAATAAACCCATAAAAAATTTCAAGTTCAACTTTTGTATTTTTGGACAAGGAAGAAAAACACTCCTCCTGATTTACACTTAGAACTAGACTTTATATGACATTTGAAAGCAAGTCATAAATCACGATTAGTCTTGCTTCTTTGAATTACTATATATTAACGTTTGTTTGAGTTTTTAGAAATCATACTATAAGATTTTCTCTGTGGTATGTACAATGTTTCATTTATGTATTATTGATATTGTTACTAAATATTTGATGTGAAAGTAAATCAGGATCCATTTTCAATCAAAAGGTGAAGAGGACTTACATATTTCCTACACAAATAATAATTTTATTTATTTGTCTATCAGGCATATGTATGAAAAGTTATAATTTTGGAAGCCCACTCGGTTGCTGTTGTATTTCCTACACCTCAATTTCTATACATATTTAGAATTTCAAGAACATTTGTAAGATTTTATTATCATGCATGTGTCCTTAGCTTACTTTTATTTTTTTAATACGAAAGAATTTCAAAAATGAAAAAGCAGGTATTGATATGCTCAGAGAACAACTTTCATCATTTTTGTCCTTCTGTCTGTACATCTGGGCAAACTGTCTAGTCTGTCGTCGAATTACCCATTGAATTATAATTTTAGTTATATAAATCCCTGTTGCCACATCAACAATAGCTTGAGAAACTTTATTTAAAATTAATAACTGAAAGAAAATTTCTTTTTGTCATAAATCAGTTTGGAATGACATCATAAAATGTAATACAATGTGATTCCTTGATTAATCAGTATTTGTTTACGAAGTGGCAATGAATTTTTTTCCATAAAAATAAGGTTAGTTTTAATTTACATCTCATTGTTTTAGTGATTTTAGTAGTAGTTTCATGTTTTTTGTTAATATTTAATTATTCTTCGAACTGCAAATAAATTAAGTCGACGATAAATAATATTAATTTAATTTGCGAAATAAATTTAATGAAAAAAGTTGATTTTGGCTTTTAAAAGTTGCAACTAGATGATGTTTTTTTTTATGTCAAACTTTTTTTTCTATAAGAATTTTAGTAAGTATTTAATTAACAGGAAAGTAGGCTATTTTAGTTCTTTCAGAACTTCTTGTTTTCATATACTGAGAGTGCTAAAATATTTCTAACTGCATTTCAAGCGACCTTGTCTCTGGGCATTTTATCTCTGACTTCCGAAGTATTAACATAGTCTTTGCTGGGGAGCTATCCAGTTATTAAATTAATAAAACTAAGTACTTTATAAAACTTAAATACTGTCTTTAATATTATAATTTAGCACATGTATTGAGATATTCAGCTTATATATTACTTTAAATATGGCAAACTGTCCAGATACTACCATTAAAATGTATTCTGTATGGGGACAAAGTTTGAATTTATTATTATATAGCTTCATGTAATTTTCCCTTTATTCTTAATAGCTTTCAAGTGTTGACCAACATTTCCCACTTGATGAATGCAAAATATCATTGCTTTATCATGGTCATTTTCCGTTAATTAAACAATCAGCATTTATAAGAGAAGAAGTGTTAATAAGACAACAGCATTATGGTGGGACCTCTGTAGTTGTCTATAAAGGAGAAGTTTCACCAAAAGGTAAAATTGTATGGTTTCATGTGATGCATACTTTTTTATTATAAAATAAGTCATTTATTCTTAGTTTAAAATGTTTTTCAGTGTAGAGTAACTGTCTAGTTACATACACTATTGCACATATCATCAAAAAGATTATTAAAAAACATCCCAAAAATTGTAAAGAAAGGATTCTAATAACTCATTCCATCAGATTTCTGCTAGCACTAGGAATTGCAGATACTGTTTTTAGACTTATAATAATTTACATGTTGATAGTAAAAGTGTAAAAAATCACCTATTTCTTAGCAAATGAGTTTTTCTATCGTAAATTTTTACAGTCATTCTTTTTTACTAAAATCATATTTATTATTTGTATGAAACACCTTACCAGTGTTAGATCCATACGTTATAAGAAAACATTTACTAGTTAAAAATCTTAATGATTTTAAATAATTGTTCTTTTAGTTAATGGTAAATAAATAGCTGGAGAGAAAGTGGCTCAAAAGTTTTAAGTGCTTATTTAAAAATATTGAAATATTTTGTGAAAAACTATGAACAGTAGATGGTTTATAGTAGGCTGTTCCAAAGCTCCATCTTAAAGTCTTTATCATTTTTATCTCTTAGTTGTAATTTTATTGATCTTCATTTGTAAAGACTTATAAACTATTAACTGGATAGACAGATATCTATCCAGTTGATTTACAGTTCATCTACCCTGTTTCAATTTTAAAGATATTTAAGTTAACTAAAATAAAATTTTAAATAATTTTCTGCTTACCTTTATTTTATCATTTTTCACATTATTAACTGATGTACATGACGAATTCAGATTTTTTTTAACAATCCTAGGTTTTTAACAGTCTAGGCTACAGTTGCCCATTAAAAAATATTGCCACTCTTGAAAACCTCAGAACACCAGTTATAGTCATATAAGAATTTTTGTAGGTATAGTAAATTTTATATACGCTACACTTTAAGACAAATAGTCTTAAGCACCATCTAATGGATTGATTGAGAGTTAAAAATTAAAAACTTCTCATAATATCCACAGCCATGAATTAATATTTAAGTTAAAACATTTTTTTGGAAATCATTTTTGTACTTCATAATACTACAGAATTGGGTAAATATTAAATCTATATCTATATGACATATCCTGACTTAAACCCCTCAAAAAACTTATACTTTTAACCCCAAATAAACTTCACAAAATAATTACCTTTTTCACATATCTTTAATATTACTTATTAATGTCTTTAACATCCCAACAACACCCCGGTAGTGACACCGAGTCGATCAGATCAATCGTTCCCATAGAAAATGTCAACTCAGGGCATATTTTAAAACTGACCTTAAACCTCTCTCATCAACGATCAATGACAAACCACGGTCAACTGAATGGAGCAAACAACAATAATTGCCATTTGTAAATCACTCCGCCACTATCTCTCAACGAGAGAACACACCAAAAATTTCGTTCTTGATGAAGTAGTTACATTAAAGAGACTTCCATCATCTAGTTTTCCCTGTTGACTTATTATATATGACATATACTTAAAGAGAGGCCCCGTGGCTCAGTGGTAGTGCTTTGCATTGCCGTGCCACAGGTCCAGGGTTCGAATCCCGGATTAGGCAAGGTTCACTCAACCTTTCATCCATTAATTGGGTCGATAAAATGAGGACCAAGCATGCTTGGGGGACTAAACACTGGGGGTCCCGCGTGAGGTTGACCACCTAACCGGGACATGCCTAGCACCCCAGAGCCCTTGGTCACGAAAAGCTGAATTGGGCACGGCAGGTCTTGGTCTACTAATGGGCTGTTGCGCCGAGGAGTTTAGTTTTTATATATTTAAAGAACAAAATTTTAAAAATATTCTTATTACTGATAAATTTTATTTTTTAAGGCAAACTTAGTGCAATTTTACATTCGACACCATGGATTTTCCCAATTGTTAAAAAACGTACAGCAGACAATTTAGTGATTGCAAAGAAATTGATTATTATATCGTAAGTCTTAAAAAAAAATTTATGTGACAACAAAGTAATAAGGGTAAAAATAAACATGAAAATAAACATTCTTAAAATTGGATGGGAAACTGCAACTAAACAATAGGTTGAAAACTATAAACTTAAAAGACTCTACAAAGTAGTAGTAATTGCATAAAAACTGTGTTTGTAAATTTGTAACTGGCAAAATATTAAACTTTTTTAGGTATTTGAATTAGAAAAAGGATACCTAAAAATTATGTTTACAATTAACAGAAAAGTAAACTTTATTCTAAAGTTCGAACATTTGGTGATGAAAATCATGTTCCATTGAAGGAGTGTATATAGAGCACAATTGGTATTAGTAGCATGGAGTATTTAAATTTTTTATATAAATAGTCATTTGTATAAGAGGTGGAACAACTTCTAATGACTAGATAATAATTTTTTTTCAGAAACAGTGACATTTACCTCCTTGGCTTACAACGAAAATTCATTTAGTATAACTATATTTCTTGATGGAATAAGGTATCTAAAGTTAAGTTCTTGCTGTGTGTTTCGGTACACCCCTGGTAAACGGTTGGGTGGCACAAGTGGAATCTTTTCCCTTCGAAGTATTCATGGAGGAAAGCCATGTGCAACGTATGTACATATTTGCAGAAAATATTACAACTAACTAAAAAACCTCTCTGCTCTCTTATGCATTTACTGTTAATTTTTACTTCTATTGCTTATTTTTTAAGAAAATTTAAATACATATTATAAATTGTGCAAAATGTTATGTTTTACAAATACTAGCACCATTAGATAATATTTGTTGTGTTCTCTAAAGTTATTTTTATATTGAAATTGTGTGATCAGTGATTGGAAATTTAATTAGTTACAATTAGCTAATTTGTCAAAAGTATGTTATTTTTACAACAAAATAAATTTTGATGAAATGATGGAATGGACAACTTCAACAGTGGAAACAGAAAGTTACCTCTACCCTAATAAATTGCAAATGAAGAGTACAGGGGAAAGAGAACTTCATTGCATAGAAATCTGTCTGCATCAGGATTCTTTGGCAACAATAGCGAGTCATCGTCTGAACTGGTGTAAGGAAACCGGTTACTCACTTTGTTTTTCTCTCGCGGCAACCCTGATTCACGTCAGAGATCAGTGGACGCGAGTCACATGTTTGTACCGCGAAAGGAAAACCAGTTTCCTGTTGCCAATGTCTGTCAAGCACAAAAGAATATGGGAAGATTCCTAAGCAGTGAAGTTGTTTTTCCCCTGTACTCTTCAAATGTTATCACTGTTTTCTTTAAATTTTACCAATATTTATTTGCTGGTACAGTTGTTGTTTTAAGAAAATACACTGATCATTTATTGCACAAGTTTGTCCGAAATATCTTAATTTTATTGATTACCTAATGAAAGATATTAAATTATTGTATCTGGACTGAGATAATTGTAAACTCTTAGTGATTTTTTGACCATACAATTTTGTCAACCCTTAATTTTTTAACAATCTTTTTTCTTTATTCCAATTATTCATTTTTTCATCAGTAAATTAATTTGATCTTTAAGTTACTTACAAGAGAAATCTGAGAGAAATAATTAATGTATGCAGATGCCATTACCGTCAAATTGAAACTTGCAGTAGTGAGATGCATAAGAAACTGGTGTGTTCTGATAACATGTTACCCATTAAAAAAGAAAACGTCAAACCAGCTGATATGTTTCAAGAGACAAAAAGTCTACCAGGTAATAAACTTTTAGCACTATATTTTTTAATCAATCTATAAAGATCATACGATAAGTTACATTTTATAAAATTCAAATCCTTCAATAAACTTAACTTGATTTCAATATTTTTGTTATTTTATATTAGTTCTAAGCTTAGGTTTTCCTTTTATTATTTTTTGTGGAAATCTGAAATGAACTTTTTACTTTTTTATAGAAAAATATTACATATGATCTACATTTTTATGAAAATGAAATTCAATCAGCTAAAGCATAATTTTTACTCAATAATAATGGTTGCTACCATGGGCATCAACTTTTTATTTAAAAACAAAACTTGGAGGCATGTTCCTTAAGAGCTATATTTAATATTATGATGATTAAAAAGCGGCTTTTTTTCTGTAATGGATCTGTCATGGGTTATCCAAGCTTTTTGAAGTCTCTAGTGAATTTCAGAACTGCCATCAAGCATGTTATCCAGAGTGTGCTGTCCTTAAGGAAATTTCTCAAAAATGTCCTGTACAACTAAGTTTAGTTGGTGCCCAGCACAGTACATACATAAAGATTTAGGATACTCATTTCTTATGTGTTTTTGAAGACCATAAATATGTCCCTACATGTTGTCTGCTCCATCATAGCAATGTCCAAACCAAGAGACATCAGATAATCTTTGAAAAGTTCAAAAACAGATTTCCGTGTCAGTTTCACAAGATGAAAACCCAAAAGCCTTCAATTACTGCATACCATGAAGTAACATCTCACAGAGGAGGATAAGGTACGCAAATTTCTCAGCTCCAATATCTCTAACAGATGGAAGCAAGCAAAGTTATGATAAGGTCGAACCAAAAGTTGAAACATTTGGACGGGGTGATGTTATGTTTACATGTTTTAAACAGTGGTTTCAATTTTGTAGCTGAGGTAATTTCAGCCGCTTATTTGTTTACATCAGTATAGCATTTTAAAAAATTAGGAAGAAAAAATTGTCTTTCTGAAAACAGGGTGGGCAGCCTCCCCAACATTTGAAAGTAGAGAGGCCAGCCTCTCCCGAGTTGACGCCTATTGTTTCTACGCTTCTTTTTGACTAATACTTATCTATATGTGTACATAATAAAGCTACAATAATTATTAATTGTAAATTTGTATCATTTGTAAAAATACATTTGCTATTTTTTAGTTTTATTTGGACATGCAAAAATATTAAAATGTTTCTGTTATTTTAAAAAACATTAAATATTTCTACCTTTCTTCAAGTGGTGTTTTCTGCTTTAGCATTTCTCACAAGCATACCTTAATGTTGCTTGAAGAGAATATTAAACTCTTAAAATCGGCAGAATAATCAGCAAATATTGATTTTCCATTTATAATATTCTGGTATCAAAAATTTCAAATATGCTCTTAATATTGTAGAAAGAAAAACAATATTTCAACCTTAAATTTTTTTTGTCAGGTTGAATAAAGGTAGAAGTTCAAGTTTCCAATTTTATGGTGCAAATTTTGTGAAAATTCTACTTCCCAAGTCATGAAATACCAATGTGTGTGGGGGGGTTTTTGTAATAATACGTAGACATACTTGAAACTAGGTACATGCATACATCTCTCCTTCCTGATTCTCCAGTCAGGAAATTACATTTAAAAAAAAGATCTTAAATGTTATTTAACACCAGAACTGTGGTTTGAATGAGGTGGACAGTTGATTCTAATTGAATACATCACATATTATTAAACCTTTTGTTAATTATACGGGTATAATTTTTATACTAGTAACTTCGATATTATGCACTAATAACTATTAAGACGAGATTACTCAAAAAACCTATTATGTTAATTTTTAGGGTCTGAATATCCCAACCATGATGCAACAGAATTCCAAGAAGTAATATTTTAAAAGTTTATTTTTAGCACTTAAATTAAAGAGAATTTTAAACAAGTTGCATTAAAACATTGCACAACCCTTTTATTCATTTAAAAAATAATGTAATAATGTAGTTTAATTTTTTCTTTTTTTTTCTGAATTTACTCGCATATTTTTTTGGTTAAAAAAACTTTTGTAACATAACATATTACTATTATATGGTTCATCAGCTGCTTTTGTTTTGGTTTTAAACACATTTTCCTCATTTTCTCAGAAAAAAAGTTGTTGGTATTTAGATTAGTAATATAGATTTTCTAAAAAAGTTAAGGAACTTGTATTTATTATTTTCACTGTAATGAAGGTGAAATTATTTTTTACGCCTGTTTGAAAATTCTTTCTTTTTTTATTTTACATTAATTTATTTTTATAAATACAATTACAATTTAGTTTTGCAAAAACATAGAAAATTCTAATTATAGTAAATTGGAATGTTTCCTATTAAGTAGCGTTATTACTATTGCTTAACTATTATTTTCTATATAAAACAGCAAAAACCATTACCTATATTTGAAAATAAATGTTCAACAGCATAAATGATTTTTATTTCTAGAATAATATAGAAACAGAAGAATCAGACAGCTCTATAGTATCAGAAATTATCAATAACCAAAATAAATTAGTGAACAATTTTAATAATGGCTTTGATGGTTACATTGTGAGCGACACTGAAGGTGCAGAAGATGAAGAAATATTAGAAGATACAAATGTTTTGCCAGTAAAGGAGAATATTTATGGTAAAATTATATTTAATTAGTAGGGGGTACTATAGGGACACATGGCCCAATTTGTAGTTTTGTGCTTGTAACTTTTGAAAAACACTTTTTATGAATGCGTAAATGCAGTCAATTTATACTTTATAAAGTATTGCACAGTGTGTGTTTGTGTGTGCGTGCGTGTGTGTTTCTGAAGTATTAAATGTTGTACAAATAAATAGTACAAAATAAATGGTTTAAAACTTTAGTTTGGGGTCATGTATCCAATGTATAGGGATACATGACCCACTCATTAGGATACGTGACCCAACCCAAAAATTTGGTAGTACGACTTAAAATTATCAAAATATTTTTAGCTGATAACAAAACTAACATCACATAAAGTTTATATAGATTTTTTTTTCAGACTCAATTTTCTTCTTATTTTTATCACATTATTCTTATATTAACGAACTAATCAAATTTAAACGGAAATTTTATCTAAATGCAAAACTGGGGTTTCTTTTATTTTGCAGAGAAAACGCAGGTGGTTGAAGATGAAGAATCGCTTCTCTTTGATCAATATCAACTTGGGATGTATTATCCATTTCAGGCCATTTAAGCATTTTCCATCGATTCTTTTTGCAAACTGAATTGTAAGCTCGTTACAATTTTTTTCCTTGTACCTTCCCAACAAACCTTATATTCCATTAAGAACCCAGTCATTTACTTTTGAGGCTCACGTGATTTTTAAAAAATTTACTCGGTCTACTTCTATCTACTTTTATGTTGTTTACTTGGGTCACGTATCCTTAGTTACACTTTTTTTGCTTAACCCCAAAAAAAAGTCATTTGCGAATAATTACATTAGCACTATTAAGCACGTAATTGCAAGCACTATTAAGCACGTAAAAAATCTTTCCTTTAAATCAAAAAATGTAGACCAAAAACTCTTACGGCACCAAAAATTTACTTTCAGTGCATGAAAACGTATTTCTTCGTACAGCTAAACACATACGCAATAATTCAGCTGGTGGTTTTCACTATATGATCAGCTAACTGAAAGGAAAGAAGTGATGCCACTTCCAACTCATAAAACTTTTCCAATGCTGAAAAAAATTCATTGGTCATGTATCCCTATGGGTCAAATGTCCCTAGTTTCCCCTATTCCATTTTTAAAGCATTTTTGACCTAAGGTATGAAATAAGAACTCATAAAATATCCTTTAGGGTTTAACTTTTATAAAAAATAAAAGTGTTAAAACATCCTAAATTCCTAATCAAGACTACTTTTTTTTAACCCCTTAGAATATATATGTGTGGGCCAGTGCAATGTCAAACCAATCCATCTTCACTTTTGTCTTTTAACCTTTCATTATTTTTTACACATTCAATGACTTCTTCAAAACGATAAGTTTCTAATACATTTGGAGATTCTTTTTGAGAAAACTTATCGCTGTCTTCACCAGGAAATATTCCTTGGTTAAGATTTGTATTCCAGAAACAGACTGTGGCTGTCCATCCACTGCTTCTTTCTGATCAGTCCGTACGATTACAACAGAAGCTTGGCTTCCCTCACCACTTTGTGTGGTTTTCCAAGAAATGACACGAGCAGGCATGACTTTTTCTGTTGTTTCAGGACTTATTTGGTCTTGAATAGTGTTGCAAACTTGAAAATGTAGTATCTTAGGAAAAGGTAGTATTACAGAAGATAAATCCTTGCAAAAAAAATATTTTGCTGCTATTGTAGTTGATATGCTGTTCAGAAATTGTTTTAGCATTAAATGCTAACCTTAGTTTCTTTTTCGCTGTATCAATTGCACAATGAGGTTTAGGCATCCTTTTCTTATATGTCCTTGTAGTTTTAACACACAGATTCGTGCCCACAGCGTTAAAAACTCCATCTGATCTGAGAAAACTTAGATATTTTCAAAAATTCTATCCTTTCTGTAGTTTTCTAAACCGTGGTTGCAAGATGGTAATACTTCAGGAGAACCTCTGGTCTTTTTAGGGATCTGAAAAGATTAATGAATTTTACTTAAACTTGTATTGAATTGTAACTTTTAGATTTTCTAAATTTAAATGTGATTTTGTTATTATAGATCCGGCAGAATCTAGCTATGGTTCGGAGAGAAGTTCCATCGCAGAATCTGTGAAAAACTTTGTTCGCCCGGAAATAAAACCATACGCATCTGAAAGTTCTGATGAAGAAGAAGGGGGTAAACAGCATGTAATACTGGTATCTGTACATGGATCACCCAATGGGAGTAATTAATGGGCTAATGAAACCCACAAACATATGTATATTGTATTAATAAAAGTTATAATTTTTTTAAGTAGTACATATTCCTTTTTTAAGGTATAAAAATGCAAAAAGGGGGCTTAAATACAGTCTGCAGTCAAACTATACCCATCTTATTTTTTATAACCTTTGGGATAATTAGCAAATTATTTTACAAGATTTCCCTTCGTTTTTTTAATTTTTCTATCAAATAGGGCTACTACAGCAATTCCTAAATTTTTTTGGATATGAACAAGTTGTTGTCGTGTGCCTCCAGGTCATAGCCTGGAAGTGCAGTAACCTCTGTTGGCACCAGGCTTTGAGCACCGGTGAGGGTGAAAGTCTGACTTCTGCTCCGAGGGGGCGCCACCTCTTCAATTTAATTTTAAAAAATTCAAATAAGAAAATGATATTTAAATACCCGATTTGTCACTCCCTCACACTGTCCCTAGATGCTTTTACAACTTTTAACATCATAAAAAGAGATTTTATTCGGAAAAGTCCTTTTTAGTGGAACTACTGATGGTTAATTAGCGTAGTTTCTGAATATGTATATAATGTTTTTCTACCATCAATAGTTTTTTGTAATTTCATGTAAAGTCCCTGCAGTGGCGGATGTATGGGGGGGGGGGGGCTAAGGGGGCTATAACCCTCTCCCCCCCCCCCATGAGACTCAAACTTATACTAGATAAAAACGTTTTTCCCAAAAATGAAATGTTTGAAAATATTCAAAACTTTTTTTTAAATGCTGTTACTTTTTTACAAAAAGTAAACATTCAAAACCCAATATCTCCAACATTGACTTAAGCCACTTTTACACTCAAACATCAACACACCGGACTTGGGTAGCTTCGCAAAACATATAAGCAAAAGTGGCTTAAGTCCAAGTTGGGGATATTGGGTTTTGAACGTTTGCTCCTCATTTCAATCCAGTTTTTTTTTAGTAAAAACGTAATTTGAGGGTTCAAGATGTTGATAATCTGAACTTTGGTGCTTTGCTTCAGGGAGCCGAAGTCCTGATTATTGTCAGTGGTTCTCCTTGCTATGGGAAACCGACTGAAATACAACTTATTTCAATTATTTCGTTTTAATTTCTGATTATAACGGTGAATTAGAGACTGATCCGTTGAACATCAAACTATTATTGACTTATTTTGAACAATATATATACTCTTCAAAGCCCGGATTTCACGCTTCCTGAGTCTACTCAGCACATCACAAAACATATGTATTTTAATACAAAAATTTTCAAATTATTTGTATATAATCAAACATCACTAATGTAAAAATTATATGTAATAATTGGTAATAATTAATCATAACAGATTGATCGAGAATATGTATTTAAAGTATATCAAAAGTACCAATTTGGAGATCTGTGACTCAAAAATGCAACTATATTCAAGGTGATATAACATTAAACTCAACTCAAGCACTCAATTAGTATCTAGAACGCATCTTTCTTATATTCTCGTCAACAAATATTGTTAATTTACTTATTCGATTGCTAATAATTTTTCAATTACTAATATCCATTAAAT
This sequence comes from Oedothorax gibbosus, assembly GCA_019343175.1. Lineage (NCBI taxonomy): Eukaryota > Metazoa > Arthropoda > Arachnida > Araneae > Linyphiidae > Oedothorax > Oedothorax gibbosus. The sequence goes on from JAFNEN010000487.1 coordinate 554,983, forward strand.
TTTATTGAACCTAATCATGTAGTAGTAAAGTTTCTTATATTTAAATTTATACGTATTAAATTGGAGTAGGAATTAAAAATGTTAAACAATTGAGAACTAACAGTTTAAAAAAAATTTATTTATGAATAATTAAAAATGATGATCTTGAAGCATAGCTTTTGCATAGGCATCCGAAATAGTAAATAAAAATAGCAGTAAATAGCAATTTAGACCCTAGCAACATTAGACCCTGGACAACGACCTGACACCCTCAAAAAAGCTGTGTCATTCTTCAAGACAGCATTGCATTTGCACTCACATCACCCACTCTTTGCTCCAGTCCAGGCTCTCTGCGGGGGGTCCAATTAAGTCCACGTCTCTTTTTTCTACCCCTATTTTCAGACTAGGGTAAAAGAAAGATGTGGGAGAATTTTCGCTACCCTCTTTGAAGGCCGACGATTGGGATCGTATAATGCTTTTACTGCCTTAGAGGAGGGGCCTACATAGAGGACGTCTAGACACAAACAGCCAGCCATGTAGATTGCAGAGTCATGGTCATTGTCGAATTTTTTTAGGCAATAAAAAGTACACTACACGCGGGCTGTAAACGGGTTTCTCTTTGCTCCCGTTTGTCTGAAGATGTTTAGTACTACAAGCCCCCAATGGATGTTACACCCGATCTCAAGTTTTGTGGTTTGCGGGATACTTATATTACTAACTTAAAAAAAACTTTTTATACAGTGTTTTAATGAAAAGACATATATTAGAAATTGTTTTCTAATTTATCTATATAGTTAATTTTCTAATATAAGTATTCATGACATTTGTAATGTTTCTACCGGAATTAAAAATTTGTTGATCGTTGAAAATAAGGTAAGGAAATATTTTTATATTATATATGTAAACGATTTTCCTTTGCGCAGAATAGCAGACTTATTCTTTCTAGAAATGAAGGAAGTTTGGACGCCCAAGTGTTTTTTTTTATAAAGAAACTTTTAAAAATCCTCCCCATGAATGCACGATTGTTATTAATATTTTTCCTGTTCTCCAATTTCAATTCTATTCGCACTTTGTACATGCAAAAACAATATTTCCTACTCTTCGACCAATTTGATAAGTTAAAAAAAATCGGAATTTCTGATTGAATGGGGATGTCCTTATGGCTAGCTGGTCGTTGCAATATTGCATAATTTGTTGAAATATATATTTAAAAAAAGAAAAAAGCCCTCGCCTCAAAATAGGTTCCCAATGACAATTTTGCTAGAGATTACGACTTCTTTATATTGTATTGTAATTCTTTCTTGATTTTCTTTATATTGTAATTATTGAGAGAATCAATTATTGATTCTTGTCTTTAATATCAAATTTAGTAGTTGTTTTTATAGATAAATTTAGTTTGCAATTTTTAGGACACAAGGATAAGCATATTTCTGTTTTCAAATAAAGTAATGATTTAAAATGTTCTTAAAAAATTAAAATTTGAGAAATCCCTTTAAGATCAGATTAAAGAACCTAAAAATAAAAAGACAAATTTTTTGCCAACAATTTTATGTCCATGCGCAAATAGGTTTTGTTGTTGTTGTTATTAGTCTATAGTTGTTTAAAGAAATTTAAGAATTATCAAATATTGTGAGATTTGACTTTTTGAAAGAGTCAATAGAGTAAAAACTAATTTCGAAATAATTAAAAAAAAATTTAATTTGTCTAGTAGTTATCACATATACTTGATCATGTTTTCTTTAATATTTAGTTTAACAATTTGCTTATTCCTTAAATATGAACAGAATATCCGCTAAGATTTAAACTAAAATTGGACTTATTAATCAAATTTATAGCAAAACTTAAAATCAAATACTTTTTGTTTGGTAAAGCTGTAATGTTAAAAAAAGATTTTTCATGCCTCAAAACTATGCCATTTCCTCATTTGGTCTTTTTAATTATGCTGTTTTTTTGGGTGTAGAAGATGCTGAAGCTAATGTTTTATTTCTATTCTACACAAAAGTGATGTATATAAATGCAAGTTTGCCTGCAAGAAATGTTGTGCGCGCATGCGTCAACTACATATTTCAGAACGACGTCACTAGGATAATTGGCCAATCATGTGAATAGCAGATATCAGATGTTCCCTCTCGGTAAACGTTAGAGTTTGGTGTTTTATCTTTAAGACTATTCTCTAGTGATTCCGAAACTAAAATCTCACTAACAGCTAAACTAAGCTGGCTATCAGTGGGTGGGGCTTATGAACCTCCTCACGAAACAACCTGCTCCAATCAAACGTAGTGGGTCAGGATAATTTCGCACCCCCTCCCTCTGGATACCAAGAAAATGTAGGGGGACTTCTGAAGAGGCGCGACATTGTCATTTCGCCCCTCTTGCCCCCAAGCAAAGATAAGAAACTTGTTTTGAGGTCTGCTTACTCTATGGTCTGGATCGCACATGGTCAGGCGAAAATAGCTTTGATAGATTTGGGCCTCACTCGTCTGTCGTTTTTCACCCCGAGTGCCTAGGTGTAATATACTCATATAATACTCGTAACTGTTGAAATTCGGATTGGAAATTTTAGAAATTTTTTTTTAATATATTTGTTTTTTCAATAATTTATTTGGGACATTTTCGTCAAGGTTGTTTTTTCGTCTACTTTTAAAAATGAACTAATCAAAATTTATTCTTCAGTTTTCTTTCATAAAAAGGAATGTTTTGACAGGTTTTTTTTGTTTAGAAAATTACTGGATTTTCCACTAATATTTGAAAATACCGTTAATAATTGGTCCAATTGCTGGATTGATTTGGCTCGTAGCGCAGATTTTTTTTAATTTTGTGATTTTTTAGTAGATTTGTGACCTAAGCAATTTTACATAACTATTCATCGAATTGTAAATAATTTTAGAAAGGTGTACGTGAAAGGCCTACATTTGGTATCAAAACCAAATCAACCCTCCTTTCTTGTTTCGACACTCGTCGTACTGGGCTGTGAAGAAGCCACGGCGAAGAACGCAACGAACGAAGAATCAAAATAAAAAAGACACTCGCACCCTCCTCCAGCAACTGCGGTGTTCTAAGAAATTCCCTTTTCAAAGGTGGAAAAGTCCCCTCCCCCCCCCCCCCCCCCCCCCCACACTTAAGACCACATGTGAAGCTCCCCCGTCCTTGATAACATACTGTCCAAACTAAATTAACCCTGAGAAGGGGAGGTTCCTGTGGGAGGCGTGGCTTTGCACAATTTTTTAGCACTTGTCTTCACATTTTAATCAATATCTCAAGTTCAAATTATCCAATTTCAAAGTTTAAAGTCAAGTTTAAGACAGAAATGTTCAATCTCGGTATTTGCTTATTTACTTTTTTAAAATCTTGTTCTCAATTTTAACAAAATGAAGTTAAAGTTATTTTTTACGTAATTTTTTTTACAAAAATTTAAACAAAAATATCAAAAAGGTAATGTAACAGTAAAGTCAAATCTGTCTAACGACACAAACCGCGTAAAAACATTCCAATAATTTCTTGTGATATGCATTCGAAAACTGTCGGATTTTGCCATAGAGTTACTGTTGAGGGACGACCGGTAGGTGGCGTCTAATGAAGAGTCTTAACTTTTTCTCATAGAGATAGGAAGGAGGTCTAGAGCATAGAGTAAGGAGGGTAAGAAGAGGTTTCACCAACCGGTTTTGTAGACAGATGTGAGCGCCATCTACGGAAAACGGGATTGGAATGTGGCCCTACCCACCCCTCCACACACACCTCCCCCCTCTTCGAAACGTCACGCCAAGTAGGGGGGGCGGGAGGTTGAGGGGGTATTACGAAGCGGGGCGGGTGAGGAGAAACGTGAAGGGACTTCGAGTTTGGAAAACAAAAAAACGCGATGATTCGACCGTCAATTATTATGTGTGCAGTAAACGTGTGCATTATTATTTATAAATTATTAAAAAGACAAATAAGAGCATAATATTTAAAGTTTTTTAAAAATTGCAGTCGAAATATTTTTATTAAAGATATTTATGATAAGAAATATAAAGAATGTAAAATTGTGAATAAGTTAAATACAATATTTTATTAAAAAAATATCTGAATAAAAGTATCTTTAAATTACAATTTTTAATGTATATTTCAGAAAATATTGTAGTTTATAAAATATTTTATAAAACAAAATGTGCATTTAACTTTTCATTTAAAATATATATATATTTTTTAAATGGTATTAATAAAACATACAAATTAAATTAAAAAAGTTATAATTATATTTTAATTTAGCTTTCAATGAAAAAATAGATTAATAAACATTACAATAATTTTTAAAACGAAACTTTTTAAATGTTAGTAAAATGTCTTCGTATCCTACTCAATTTAAAACCGTAAATAATTTTAAAAACGTACAAAAGAACAAACGTATAACTGAACAAAGTTTCGTTAACTAACAATGTAAAATAATAATTGTATTCATCTTCATGCACATTATCTATTTAAAAGAGTTTTTTTTGTTAATAGATTCACATGATGCGCATAAAAAGGTGTACCTCAATTTTTTTGTTTTATTAATTAAATAATATTTTAGAAAATTATTAAGTTTTCAGTATTCTCTTTAAAAAATATGAAAAATTGTTATCTTTGAAACTAGTTTTTTTCTAATTTATCGTTGCATTTTACTAAGAATATTATATTTGTATAAAAAGTTAAGAAATTAAAAATTGTAACACTATCAGTTATCATAAAAATAAAATTTAAAAATAATCGTCTTAATTTTATTCATGATAAAATTCTATTGAGTTCAATTATGTATGCAAGAAAAATATTGCATTGTGTAAAAAAAATAAATGCAAGTATAAAATAATTGTGTAACTTATTTTATATCTTTTATTCTCCTCTTATTATCCATTTTCAGTAAATATAACTAATAAAGACGACTTTTATAAGAATCACTAGTTTATAATGAGAAACTCAAATTGAACTTTAGATCGTGCTCCGCAGACAAGATTCCCTGGTTCAGTGGTAAAGCATGCGACTCTTGTCCCGTAGTCCCCGGATCAAATCTTGACTGTCCCACGAAATTTTTTTTCCCCTCTTGGCCACTGAGCTAAAGAATACTTTAGCTCAGTGCTCTTGGCAGTAATTTTGCAATCACACAGATGGCGCCACTATTTATCCTCTTTTCCTCCTCCTCCCTCCCCTTCACATTCCTATCCCGTTTTGCGTAGGTGTCGCTAGTGTCTATGGGAAACTCCAATGTTAAGGCGATTGTATGGGGGTCCAATGAGAAAGAAGCCTCTTTATCCCACTCCTTACTCTATGATCAGAATACCACTTCCACTATCCGAGTCCTATAGGCAGTTAGAAGCTTAGATCAGAAGTGTTTAGTCACAAAATGACTTCCTGCTGTTCATGGGCAAATAAGTTGCGGAACCACACAAAATTGTTTCTTTTGCAGAACTTATTATGACCAAATGATTTTGAAATGTATTTCTTTGAAGCTTAATTCGGTACCTTTTAATGGAAATATTAAGTTAAAACACTCATCTTTACCACTTTTTCTTATTTGTTTTAGTGTGGTAAGTGCAAAATAACATAAGTTTTATTGGAAAATAAGATGAAATAATCTGCAAAGACACATTGCTAAGACAAACAGTAAAAAAAAGTGAATGTTTAACGACGTAGGGGAGACCGGGGCTAGTTTTCCCATGTTTTTTTATTTTTGATTGTATAATTTTTACTTTTATTTATTTTGAAGAAAATAAGATGTCATTGCATTCCTCACGTGGTTAACTACAAACTAGCATTACTACTTTACTAAAAAGTAAATACACGTTTTGGCAGCGAGTGGTTAAATGCAAGCTCGTTGAGTTGGAAAACGTGCCCCGTATACGGGGTACATTTTCTCAGACTGCCAAAAATGGAAGGAGAAATTTTCCAACTATTCTTGCAAAGATTAAACACATTTTTAAAAAACATTGTATTGTTTTTTATGTAAATATTTTTATAAATTAAACTAGCCCGAAAGATAATGCCCCGAATATAGGTAAAATTGTAAAAAAAAACTGTTTACTATACCAAATTATTATATAAAGGTCATATCACTTTTAAATAAACCAATTGTGTAACTTTTCTTTTCATTTTCATGTAACTGTAGTTTAATACTCTTTTCTAAGGCATTGTCTAAAAATTGCTAAAGATTTCACAAAAAAATCTCATAGCATGCACTGAATTTGTTGAGATTGCTTTTTTTAGCCAGTTAATTTGCTAGTTTTAAGTGCAACATGGCATATTAAGTTTTAAAGTGTAAATATTCCCAATAGATCGAGAATAATTAGGTTTTTAGATGCTTTTACGCTACGAAATCCATTCTTGACAGTTATTAGAACAATGCATATCACTTCCGGAATGGTACGATTTCTGCCAGCTTTCTTTTTATTACTATGAAGACAATTTTTAATGAAAAACAAAACTTTTTAATTCAGAACTGGGCTGGGGAGCCCAGTAGGTTAGGCGCTCGCCTAGCATGCGAAAGGTCCCAGGTTCGGGTCCGGGCATCGCCAAAATGACTGCCGACCTATAAACGGCCCGTGCAGCCAAAATGTCCGACGAATAATACCCCGTGTAGAGGGAGTGCACGTTAAATATGCTCCAAAGTCCCAAAGCAGCGTACGATGTCACCCTTTTAGAGGTTGTGTTGGGTGCCTACTCAGGTGTCGTCTCGTCACTTGACTGTGGCTCTAAAATACGATGCCCGTCGCCAATAACCCTGGTGTAGCTCTAGTGCGACGATAATTCAAAACTAAACTAAATATTCAGAACTTAATGTATTGTTATAACTTGGCATTGTTGGAATTCTTGCAGCGTTAAATTTTGGAGAATCTGCCCCGTCGCCATATTTTGACTTTAATAGTGCCTTCTATATTAGAGGTTTAAGTTATTTTGAAAACAAATTCTTATTTAAGTAGAGAGAGGATTGTATATTGAAACTATAAACTTGCGTATTTGTGTAAAGATGCATATGGTATCTTTTCAAAATAAACGAAAGTCTTATAAGGTCGTAATAATTCGCAGGTCAGCTTCAATCTGTAAAAAGTAAAGATGTATACAATAAATCCCCTTGTGGTTTCTATCGTCTTTAGTTTAAAGTGTATTCAAAACATTTATAGCTTTATCGAAAAAAATGCTGAGAAAATCTTATTACCATACATTTCAGCAAAGATTAAAAAAAATTAATAAGGAAAATTAATTCTCAACGGTAACCGGAAAAAAAAGCACGTGGAAAAAAAAGCACGTGGAAAAAAAAGCATAATTACAATAAACTCATAATTATCGAGTTGCATTGTTTATAAACGTCGTTAATGACAGTTTAGAAGGGTTGCGAACAGAAATTAGGATTAGGATTGTGGCATGGCCGTACACAAGGGGGTCAAGTATTATTCGAGATGTAATAATGTATTAATTTTTTCTGTTAGAAAGTTATGATGTCTGCGACCCAACTTTCATACTTTTGTACGTCTGTTTATACGTCCGGAAAAACATCTGTGTATACCTAGTGTCTGTCAGCGAATTTCCCATCAGAGACCCAATTTTCATACTTTTCGTCCACCTGTCTTTCTGTCGGCAAATTCCCTATTGGATTAGCATTGAAATTTAATTTCAAATCATTTAAATCGCTGTTTGGAAATAGTTTATTTTGGCATTTAGAAATTTAAATTATAGCTGGATGGCTATGTTTGGCCATTTTTTTTTTCTAATGTGCACCATTTTTGTGTAGAAACAGTTATTGATGACATGTACTGTTACAAGCTTATTCAAAAACTTAACAAACCCGGCTTTTTCTGTCGCGTCGCAGTCCCATTGCAGGGAGGGTGGGAGACTGCTTGACACTCATTATGATTGATCGCCCTTCGCGATCGCGGAGACCTGGGGACACCCGCTCGTGCCTTTGTCGGTGGCACCGGCCGGTGTCCGACTGATACGCCTGCAGGTAAAAACCAATTAAGCTTTCAGTCCTTCTAACAGGTTACCACAAATAAGTGATTGTACATTTTGGTTTGTATGCAGCATCACTTGGCTGTAGCATGTGTACTTTGACATTGACTGACCAAATAATTAGTGTAGTTGACGATATTTTTTTTAAAGTAATGTATTTGCGTTCACAAGAGCACATTGTTTGAAGTCAGCCATTTTTAAAAATCTGGATTAATTAACCAGTTTAAATAAAAGTTAAAAGTAAAGCAATTTATCAATGAAGGAAATATATGAATTTCAGGGGAAAACTATATATAACTGAATTACTGCTCAAGTTAATTATTTAATAATAAAAAAGAATGCACAAATCCGTGCATAAAATCATGATTTCTACACATATGATTTTTCAAAGTTTCAATTAGTATGGGTTTAAGTTATGCGCTCAAAAGTAATCTTGAATAGGTTAATATTTTTAAATCTATCGATAATTACTGGTGAACTTGTTTTGTTAAATAATTCATACATTTTTAATTACATTTTTTTCAGCTTGTTTTTGTGGGCAAACGAAGTATAATCTTTTTGTCCTGGGAACGCCAAAAAATAAGTTTAGATAACTTTTTTTGAAGCTAACAAAATATTGCTATAATATTTTTTAATGCTGAACTTTTTATTTAATTAAAGAATTTGTATTTAACTTTTTTTCTGGAGCTCATAATATTTTATAATATAGTATTTTTTTAAGTTAGGTTAGTTTGAATTATCGTTGCACTAGAGCTACAAGAGGGCTATTGGCGACGGGCGTTGCAAATTAAAACCACGGTCAAGTGATGAGCCTACACCCGAGTAGGCACCCAACGCAAACGTTAAGGGCGACATTGTACGCAGCGTAGGGACTTTGAATCATATTTAACGTGCACTACCTCTAGTCGGTTATATTTCGTCGGACATGTAGTTGTACGGGCCGTTTATATTTGCCCAGTCCCGAAACTGGGACCTGCCACATGCGAGGCGAACGCCTTGACCGACTGGGCTCCCCAACCTCTCTACATTTTTTTAAAAATAGTTTTCATTGACCTTAAGATGTAGAATAAAGTATACTTCCCGGTAATAGATTTAGGCATTTTTTTTTTTAACAAAGAAAATATTTTTCGGAATATTGGTTTATTTGGCATTAAAAATTAAAAATATTCCATTTTCAAGTTTTAAACTTTACCGGTAGCACCTTTAATAGAAATTCGGTATGACAAAGCTTATAGTATATAATAGTAAAATTCATTATGGTATTAATTACCGTTATATAAAAAAGAGCTACAAAATAGGATTAGCCATCATTCGATCTGAATAATCCTTTCCAAATATGTGGACAAACGTCATCAATACATAAGCTAAGAAATCAGTAACTTATGACTGTTTTTACCTTTTTTTTGCATGCAATATGTTTATTCCTTTTTTTGTAATTCAACGATTCATTTCAAAGTAAGGCAAGCGTAAAATTGAAAATAAATCTCCCATTTGATATTAGCAATGATATTATTCAGTCTTTTATATGTAAACAAAACGTTTAATTTTCTGTAAACTTTTACAATTAATATAGCTTCCACACTAAAGTTTATAACGCAAAAGGCTATATCCATCTGTCTGTCCGTCACCCACTTTCATAGCCCAAACTACAAATGCTACAGACAAGTTTGACATATAAAAAAATCTACGCATTGAAATGACATTGAAATTTTCAGGAAAAAAATTCGAATTCGAAGTAACTTCAGTGAGCATATTTGACACCATTTTCATGAATGGTAATAATTACAGCGTTATGGTTTTCATTTTTGGTTTTTCTGGAACTACATTTGGTTGGGTGATAATTTGATCTAATTATTTTAATTTAAGATAAAAAATATTAGAAGTGCTAAGTAATTTTGTACAAACATTTCCATCATTAAAAAAAACCTTAACCGAACTTCAATAATATTTAAGGGTATTTAATATTAAACACACTTTTTGAAATTGTAATAGAAACAGCATCATACATTTAAAAACATAGTAATCAAAGTAAGTTAATGTTTATTGCACATACAAAATACATTCTATACACTTGAAACAAGAAGTTTTTTTAGATATATGACAGACATCTATAATTTGAATAAACGTTTAACAATAAACGCTTTTCAACCACCAAACGATAATGTAAGCTATGATCAAATTCACCAAGTAATCTTTTAAACGGTCTTGTGAACTTTTTATTTTCATTTTTTTAAACAAAAACTCGGCAAGTAATTGTTCTTGAATTAAAAATTAAAAATCGGGATTTTGGTTTTACTTGATCAACCGAAACGTAAATTGCAAGAAAAAATATATGCTTATAAAATATTTTATAAACAACGAAGTGAATTTTTTGTGAAGTTCAGAACAAAAAGTTGCTGTAGAGCTTAGTAGGTTTAGGCGCTCGCCTTGCATGCGGAAGGTCCCAGGTTCGGGTCCGGGCATCTCCAAAATAACTGCAGATCTATAAACGGCCCGTGCAGCCCAAAATGTCCGACGAATAATAACCCGTGTAAAAGGAGTGCACGTTAAATCTGCTTCAAAATCCCATCGCTGCGTACGATGTCACCCTGAACGGTTGCGTTGGGTGCATGTGGTTCGAAATTACGACCCCTGTCGCCAACAGCCCTCGTGTAGCTCTAGTGTGACGATAATTCAAAAGCTAACCTAATCAGAACAAAATGATTTCTTCGTTTGTCCGCAAAAACAAGCTGAAAAATATATAGTTAAAAATTTATGAATTATAACACAAAACAAGTTCATTAGTAATTTTTTATTGCTTTAAAAATATTAACTTATTCAAAATTACTTTTGAACGCATAATCAAAATTCCTTGTAATCGAAACTCTCTTTGAAAAAAAACACATAATGTGTAGTTTCGCATACTTGTTATCATCAAATAACATTTATTAGTAAAGAAATATCATTTGCTATGTTTTTTTATAGGTCACTAAGTTTTTATAAAGGAAAATAAAATTCTCAAATCACGATTTTATGCATGTATTTGGGCTATTTTTTAAAATTAAATAATGAACTTGAGCATTAAATTTACTTATAGTTTTAATCTAAAATTCATAATTTCTTTCGTTGATAAATTGTTTTATTTAAACTAGTTAATCAATTCAGATTTTTAAAAATAGCTGACTTCAAGCAATGTGCTCTTGTGGATGATGCATTAGTTTTTCAATAAAATATATATTTATTATTATGACACACAGCCTAACAGATTTACACCCAATTATAAGACTGAGATAAGTACAATTTACAACCAAGTCTTACCCGGGAATCGAACCCAGCCCTGCAGTCCCGAGCTATAACTGTTACACTACGAGGGCGACAAATACATAATGTGTATATAAATATCGACACCTAGTTTAATTATTTGGTTAAAGTACACTACAAACCAAAATTTGCCATCTTTGCTGCATTTCTATTGCGAGGGACTGCACCTTATCTGGTTTTCACTACCTAGGGGGAAATCGGTAGAGCACCGACGCGACAAGTGTACTGACAAAGAAGCGAGGTGACCCCAGTTGGTCTCAGCGATCAATCAATAAGTGTCATGCACTCCCCCCTCCGCATTGGGCGTGTGTCTGTGTGACATTTACTGCTTCGAAACAAGAGGGTTTGTAATAGTAAGTGCCATCAACAATTGTTTCTACACGAGATTTGCACACATTAAAAAAACAAAGTCGCACACAGCTATCCAGCTATAATTTAAACTTTTAAATCCCAACATAAACTATATTCAAACAGCGATTTAAATGTTTTGAAATTAAATTTCAATGCTAATCCAATAGGGAATTTGTCGGCAGACAGTACAGACAGGTGGACAAAAAGTATGAAAATTGGGTCTCTGGTCTCTGATGGGAAATTCGCTGACAGACACTAGGTACACAGATGTCCGTCTGAACGTATAGACAGACGGACAAAAGTATGAAAGTTGGGTCGCAGATATCATAACTTTCTAACAGAAAAAATTAATACATTATTACATCGCGATTATTACTTCACCCCCTTGTGTACGGCCATGCCACAATCCTAATTTCTATTCGCAACCCTTCTAAACCGTCATTAACGACGTTAATAAACAATGCATTTCAATAATTATGAGTTTATTCTAATTATGCTTTTTTTTCCTGTGCTTTTTTTTTCCCACGTGCTTTTTTTTCCGGTGCTTTTTTTTCCGCGTGCTTCTTTTTCCGTTGCTTTTTTTTCCGTGCTTTTTTTTCCTGTGCTTTTTTTTCCTGTGCTTTTTTTTCCGGGATTCATTTTCAACACATAAAAATGAAATTCATTATTTCTTACACTAGAAATGAAATTTTGTTTACAAAAACTATATATTTCAACAAAAAAACCTTTAGAATGTACTTTTGTTAAAAAAAATTCTGTAGTCTTACAAACATTCTACGGAAGGTATAAATATTTTAAATAAGAAAAAATACGGGTTTCTCACGACTATGCTGACACGGCACTGATACTGATTATCCAAAGACCTAACCTTCAAACCTTTTATTACTTCCCTTTGAACCTTTATCCACGTCGTACCATCGTACGTCTTTACTAATACCTTTTGAAATTCCATAAAACATATGCTACAAGCAGAAATTTCAACTATGTATATAAATTTTTATGCCTTAATACAGGTAAAATTATTATGGTGTTGATGAAACTTTTTTATGTACATACCTAGGAAGCACTAACAGACCAGAAACCCCTCCAACAGTTGCCCATTCGTTTTTTTTTAAATGTTGTTTGGTAAAAAAAATCCGTTACTTTTCGACAATAACAGTAAGGTTTTTGTAACGTTGTATTTTGAGATTTAATTGGTTGCACCCAACCATTCGAACATCTTTTTTTATTATTAGCAAATAATCTTATACCGTCAGACTTTTCTACGGGCTTGTTTTGAGAAGGTTCCAGGCTCAAAACACGCCAGTATGTGGAGTCCAACAAGTTCTAACCGTGTTATGTTACGCAGTCGCGCCAAGTTTCGCTGGGTGCCAGATCTACAACAGTGCGTCGCTTTTCGGTTGCATAATAGTAAAAAGTAATACTTCCAATTTGCAAATTGGTATTCCTATCGAGACATAATTTGCGACTGCAATTAGTTTCTTGATTCGGAACGAAACAATATATATTTCTTTTCTGCAAAGTTTCGGCGAAAAAAAAACCTTTCTATTTTGCTAACTAATCATTTAATTATCATTGGCTAACCAATCAATTTCGTTTGCACAGGACACGTTAAAAACGGCACTTACAAAAGGTAAAAATGTGCTTAAGTTAAAGTTTATGAAAAAGCGGAATCTTGTTGTCGTTAAAGAAGTTAGTAATGTGTTTATTTACACAAACTTCAATTTTTTCAAAACCTTCACTTAGCACATTTTTCCACAAGTTCTTCAATTGTCATCAGTAATTAGGTTTCAAACACCATAATATAATTGTTTTAAATTTGCAATAATGAAAGGGTATAAAAAAAACATATATTTTTACTTCAGCAAAATATCCGCTCAAATTAATCAGATATTTTACTAAGATCATTTTTTATTAATGTAATTTTTGTAAATGTAATTAATGTAATTTTTATTAATGTAATGTAACTTGAAAATGCAGTTAAGTTAGATTTGGCCAAATGTAAAAAAATCCTTTTATTTATCTTTTAAAAATTCGCATAAATAACGAATTAGTTTGGATTTTGGAATACAAGAAGTTTTTTAATATTTGGTACTTTTGCACACTTCTATACTGTTTGGAACTATAACATACTATCTGTAAATAAATAAATTAATAAAACATGCAAAGTGATTGTTTTACTTGTGTCTCAATTTAAAGATTATAAATTTTGTTTAATATTAATTATAATTTAGTAATAAATTGTAATTTCAAATTTAGAAACAATTTTAAAAAGTTTAATAATTGAGGCTGTGAATGAAAAAGTTATTGCATTCTTGTGCGTGCAAAGTGTCACACATTGAATCACGCTAAATAAAAAATTTAAATTAGTCAAAAATCTGCCACGCCATTTCATTCACGATTCGCATTCCCACTTTCGAAAAAAGCCCCTGAAACTAGCGAAGGAATTCGAGCTTAAGTGGTTTTCTCTGCGGGCGGTGCTGCAATCCCCTTCCCCCTATATTGGTATTTTCTAATTCAGACCCGACGACGGCTCTCCCAAGGACCAATTGGGGAGGGTTCGGCCGGGGCCGCCGCCGCCGCTGTGTACTATTTTCGGCCTAGGGGTCACTCTGTGGTGTTTGTCCTCACTTGTCTCTATCCAAATGGAGTGCTTCTCAGATTTTATTTTGGGTAAGTTCGATATTTTTGCATTTTAAAACTAATGAATAAAATTATATGAGTTGCAAGTTGTGACTTGCTTATTTTAATTTCTTGAGTATGCTAAGTTTGAAACCTTTTTTTTTTTAAATTACTAGGTACTCTTTTTCGATGAAACTAAATCTCATAAGCGAATACTTTTAGAATGTTATTAGATTGATTTCTAAACATAATGTGATGGTTACTAATTTTAAATCAACTTAAATAATATATTTTTTTAATATTTTTTACTAATGTGTATTGTTTGTACACTAATGTCTTTAACTTTAAATGTTCCAATATCGTATTATTTTTATAAACTGCCAATTTTGAAATGTATCATAATATATATATTTTTTAGCAAATTTACAAACCAGTTGCAAAATAAATAAATTAAAAAAGCATCAATAATGTGTTAACATAATTTTGTTATTATAATAAATATTTCGTGAAACACTATTGCATGTGATTGCCCTTCTCAATCAGCCAGAAAAACCTAACCATCTAAATATTTACTTTTTTGTATATTTCTTCAATGTTAGTAATAACTCTTATAATTGTTATTTTTGTTAAATAATTAAAGATACTTTACTTTCAAAATACTTTAAAAATATATCGAGCTAAAAGAAGGCACAGTATTATTTAGTTAAATAAAAGGACAATTGTAAAACTGATAAGTACGAGTACCAGTGACGCGTTTATGGATTTGGGGCCATAGGCGGCCTCCGAATTTGGGGCCCCCTCGCCCCCCCCCCCCCCCCAAAAAAAGAAAGAAATTAGAATTTAAAAAAATCTTAATACTCGTACAAATAAAAAAGCATGATGAAGGATGAACCAGTTTGTAAATTGGATTCTTCCCTCCCCTTTTTTGGAAGCATGAAATACTAGTGACGCAATCGGGGCTGAAAAAAGGAACCGTGGTCTTGGCTAAATATTACAAGAGACAAGAATTTCACTTATACTTTTAATGCCCTTATCTTATACATACATACTTATTTTCCATTTACAACTTTTTCTTTCTGCATTTTCTTTTTGCAAATTCGTTTATCACCTCGTCGAAATAATTTTTTTTTGTTTCATCTGATTCGATGTTCAGAATCGCTAAGGCGTTAAGGCGTATCTGTCCAATCATATTTCTCTGCACATTCTTTATTCTTTTTAGTGCAGAGAAAGAACGGTCTCCAGTTGCATTGATAATCGGAATTGTTAGATAAATACGCAACAGCGTTTCCACACATGAAAAAGTCGATTTTAATTCGTGTTGCAGAAAGTTATACATTTCCGCTGGAGACCAAAGGTGTTCTTTTCTTGCAAATATTAAAAAATGTTTTATTTCGTCTCAAACACTTTCGTTGCAGTCGTTGTTAGATTTAATATCCTCCCTTTACTTTGTTGTAAGTTTAGTGATCATGGATTCGACTTCGTCAGCTGAAACATCTTCTTTCTCCTCATCATTTAAAAAAAAACAATCCGAACAGACTATTGATTTCCTTGTAAGACTTCAGTCTGTTATCGAGTTCAAAAATCAACTTATCACAAATAACATCAACGGTATTAATTTTGTTTTCTCGTCCATTAACAACAATCTCATTCTCCACGTTTTCGTCGAAAAATACAGTGCGTTTCTACAGTGCGTCGAAAAATACAGTGCGTTCTGTTTACAAAGCATTAAATCTCAATAAAAATTGAAAAAATCTCCAGTGTACCGTTACTATGCGATCGATTTACAAAAATGGATATCTGTATTATCTAAAATCTCCCGTCAAAAACAGATTTTGTAATTTTTATTACAATAAATGTGGTGTTTTTTTTTTGTTTACAAACAAATCGGGGGCCAACAAACCGTAGACAAACAGTACATAAATATTTGAAAGAATTGGAAATTCTCGGAAATCCGTGACGTCACGCTTGTATAGTTCGGTAAAAGGAGACACGAAAAAGCGAAAATTCGGCGGTCGGTCAATTATTATGTTTGTATGCAAACAGTTGTAAGTCTAGGTATTTGTTATTAATTTTGAAATTTGGGGGCCCACGCAATCTTGGGGCCACAGGCGGCCGCCTCTAACGCCTATTGGTAAACGCGTCACTAACGAGTACTACCTCACAGTAAAGTAATCAAAAATTTAAATTATTTATAAACTTAATACACACATGTGTGTATATGTATAACTATATATGTATGTATGTATATCTGTAGGTTGAGACACCTAGCATGGAGATTTGCTTCGCAGGTTCGCACACCAGCCACCCTATTAGAGGGTAATGAAGAAAATAAAAACATATACCGCTTTTAAATAACGGCATGTGCTATGCTGCGACGTTAATTAAATCAAATATAATACTTTAATTTTTTTAATTATATTTTATACATAATGCAAGAACATTAATTCATACTATTAAAATGACGAATTAAATGCATGCAATTTCTTTACTATACATACTAAATTCCCCCTAAGTGTATTAAATTTAACTGTATAAATTAGTTTTTTATATACTTTATGTTTAGTAATATATATATATTAAATTTTTTTATAAATTTGAATATTAATTACATTTTTATCCTTAATTTTTTGTAAAAATAAATATAAAGGAACATATGAAAAAATATATAATATACATATATATATTTTTTTAAACTTTTTTCAGTAGAAACTTAATTAAAATGAAATATGCATGAATTATGGTTTATTTCCAATAATTAAATAAATTGTATATTTTTTATTAAAATTTTGGTTTTATAATTCGATTATTTAAATATAGGCACATTAAAATAAAAGTTTTATGCATAACAATTTTAAAGAACAATGAAATCCGACTAATAAAAGACTATATTATTTTGATCAATGATTTTTTGAATCAAATGATAATAATTACCTAAAAAATTACAATTTCTACAGCAAATTTGGCAATAAGAATGTTGTTTGAATATATATGATGTGTTTGACAGTTATTATACCAGAAATTTAAAACTGTGTAGGCATGGTTCTATATCTTATCTATATGTAAGTTACTGTTTTAAATTCTTAGGTTGCCAATTTTTCAGGTTTTTCACGGTTAAACTGTTAAAAAATTAATAGCCAAGTTCTGTTTTTTTTTTAATATATATATTTTTTTCATTTCAGGCGTATTGCTTAAGGCAGTTGAAGCAGTTATTTGACAATATATCAGGCTTTTTAGCCTGATATATAATCTGATATATAATCTATAATCTGATAAATAACCTGAATAAACCATCGTTAAGATTTTAAAGTATTTTTACCTATTCATATTATTAATATATTTTTTATATGATAGCCTAACGAAGAAAAATAAATTTAAACGTTAGATTAGTACTTGATGGTTATAACTTAAATCAAAATGTATGGGGACTGGAGCCTCCATTGAAGCCTTATGTTAAAATGGTAATTTTTATGTACCTTTTTTCAGGAACTACTTGTTGGATTGATTCAAAATTTTACACAGTTAAAGTTCAAACACTTTTACACAGAGAATTTGGGATTGCATGATTTAAACCCTTTCACCACAATGATTCCATTTAGAATCATCAGCTTGCAGGGTTTTTTTCTCACTAAGTTCAGCTCGCACTTATTTATCGTTAGATGAAGAATCAGATCTTTTGAAGAATTAAATAGTGTTTGTTTTAATTAAATGAAAATATGAAAAACATAGTAAAATAAAATTCACTCCCAAAAATTTTTATGAAATAAATTGACACTAAATTCTTCATGCTTGCATTCCTAGATGTTTAAAAATTGATTAAAATTTTTTTTAACAAATAAAGTTTTGAAAAAATTATTGTTATAACTTATTCGAAAGTTATGATTCCAATTTTTGTCCCTTAAATTTTAGTTAAATAATTAAGATTTTTTTCTCCTGTTTTTTTAACATTTCATTCTGGATGCATAATGAATCTATTTCACAAATTTTAGTTTTTTAGAATAAAAAATAAGAAGTTGGAACTGAAAGGGTTAACAAAAGTACGCAAAGTGCTCCCCAAATTGTTTTGAGCAGTGTATATATATGATTTATGGCGTTTCGAAAACTATTAATAACATTTTCATAAAAAAATTATTGAAATTATTTAGTTTAAAAAAATTAATATTTCTTCTTTAAAAGCATTTGTCTGTTTGTGTAAAAGTACTTGTGTAGTGTATGCAAAAAATGTAAGCAAAATATTCAGTAGTTACTGAGAAAAAGGTACATTTGTCCTAAAATATGCATTTTCAGAAAATGGCGTTTAAAGTAAAATTTTTAGCAATCTTTTATGCGGGAAGTATTTTTAAAAAATATTTAAAATACTTCTATAATTGACATATTGCCTACCAAATTATAAGATAACATTTGAAATATTATCCCACTTTAAAAACCTCAAAATGTTTATATATATGTATTGTATATGTATGTAAACAAGGACGTGCCTATGATTTGGCCTTTTGAGGGGTGTAGACAAGATAAAATTTCAACTTAAATTGAAACACTTTTTAAAAATCTAAGCAATAAAGAAAAATTAACCCTTCACTACGCAAACGAGTGATTAAAGTTAAGTAATAAACGTTAAATATTGATTCTCAATTAATATAATTGCTAAATATTTGATCATAGTTACTTAAATTCTGCTTCTATAAATAATGAAAAAAAAATTAAATGACTAATTAAAATAATTAATAAGTTATATATATTTATTTTGAAGATACAGTTGATACATAAATAGAAGGGATAGTACATTTATAAAATTAGTTAAAATCATTTCTCCTACAAATTAAATATTGATAAGAAGGATATATATATAAAAAATTCCTTTTTGTGGTATTAAAAAACGCTTTACAAAAAAAAAGTTATGAAAGCCATATACTGTCATAATAAGAAAACTATTATTTATTTTTTTGCAGGAATTTTCTCTCTTCCCTTACTTAGCAACATAATACGATGTTTTAATTGCAATTCATTTTTAAAAGTATTATTTTTTCTTTTCAGATTCAAGAAAGATTCTTCGTGTTTAGCTCTAGTGTGATGTTAATTCAACTAAACCACATGAAATCGCATGTATGAAATTAGAAAATGCAAAAAATGAAAAATTTGTAAATTGTGTGTAATTGATTTGATAAAACTGTTTTTCTTTTAGTTAATTTTTTTATACATATGAACAAAAATAATTTTGTAAAATGTTTTGAAGTCAATGGATACTTAGGTTAGAAGTCAATGGAAAAAAATTAATTGATGTGCAAAAATTATTTTTGATTTAAACTTGTTATTGTATTCAATGACAAAATAATGTTCATTTTTGTGTCAATTTCTTTTAATATCTACACTAAATTATTTTGTAATTGTGGTAGTATGTGCAGTATATATGCAGTCAATCTGAAAATGCTAATCATTTAAGAAAATTTACTTTTTTTTAATGAATGATTATTTATATCTGTATCTTTTACAAGTGCTACGTTTGTTTACTGTTTTAAGCTTCTGTATTATTACTACTTTTAAAAAAATAGTTGTGTGTTATAGTTTGAAACATAAATTTTAATCATGTTTGTCATCGGATATAAATAAACTTTATTGTTTTTTTATTTTTTGTGTCCATTTTTTTTTATTGTTACTGCCAAGAACCAAAGATTAAGTTTTAATTTTTATAAGAAATATTTTATGTAGGTAATTAATAACTTTATTTAGTTTATGTAGGGGTCTGGAATTCAGCTGAATTTGTTTTAAAATTAATGTGTACTATGCAAATAACTTAAAATTCAGAATGAACTTATTTTAATTTTTTAAATAAAAAAAATAATACAGGTGATTAGTTTTCTTACACTTTGTTTAACTCCATAATTAAAAAAATAATAAGTGCGTCGGATGGGTGGTGGTGAGTCATTGAATTGCCTATCCTTTTTGATTTTGTTTGTTTTTAGTTTGTTTTGTTTAAAAAAATGAAAAATGTTCATTATTATAAAAAGTCTGATACAAAAGAAACTGTAAACAATAATTAATATTTCTGCTAAGAAAGCATTAAGTAATCAATGTATTATAATAAATTGATTACTTAACGCTTTCCTACCTTAAATAATATGTATTGTTTACAGCTTCATTTGTGTCAGACTTCTTATAATAATGAAAAATTTTCAATTTTTTTAAACTAAACAAACTAAAAGCAAACAAAGTCAAACTTGATAGTCAATTCAATGACTCCCTCACCACCAGCCATCCAACGCACGCCGTATCACCCCCCCCCCCCCAGTACACCCCTTCCCCTCTCTTACCCCCCCCCCCCCCTCCCTACGACGAACCCCCCCCCCCTAAATGTACCCCCCTCACGATGAACCCTCCCCCCAATACACCCCCCCACCCCCCAACTGTCAATCACGGCTATGTTTGCATTGCAAGTTTACATCAAGTTTAAAAGCAAGGGAAATAAACATTTGCAACAAGTTTATTGCAAGTTTGCAGGTTTGATTCGTAAGTTTGCTTCAAACTTACATTGCAAACTTGCAGCAAGTGTGAATTGTGTCAACTAGGAAGTTTGAATCAAACTTGCAGGCTTGCTTTGCACACTTGCTGCAAGTGTGCAGACTTGCATTGTAAGTTTGATGCAAGTTTGTTGCAAATAAAAATTGCTATCTGGGTCGTCAAGTAAGACAGACACAACAGACAACACACACACATAAGTGGATCCCTCTAATTTTTAGAGACAGAGGCCAACTAGAGGATCCCCAGAATTGGCTTGTCACCCCAGAGGTATTGATTTGGTATGGGAACTTAGAGGACTTTCGGACCCAACAGATTTAACGAGCACGTACTCCGCATATACTCGGTAGGTCTTCAGTGGTACCGGGACTCGATCGCAGGACCTTCCGATCCCGAGACCGAGACGCTGACCACTAGGCTCACTACGGCCCCTAAGTTCAAGTACTTCGCTATATAAACACTACTTCAACACTACTCAAGTACTTCACTTCACTATATAAATTGAAAAGAAATAATGAAGTAATGTTAAAACGGGGACAAAATCATCTGAAGAAAGGGGTAAGAATAGAATTTAAACCATAAGCTAGGAGGTCGGAATCCTCTGCAGGTTCAGATCCCCCATCTACCTAAGCAGCTTATTATCTCTTCAGCAGACATCTTTAATACTCCTAACCATTAATTTTACAGGGAGTCCCAAAGAAATTGATGAATGATTTTTATAATTACATTACACCAAAGTCCATGGAACACCCTGTTGATAGAGACATTTTATTAAAAGAGCACTGCAAATACATAAATAATACATGAAATACTTAAGAATTTTCTCTCTATATTAAAAAAAAAGTAAGCTCTTTTAAAGCGTACGGATCCATAACAGGATGAAATATTGATGTTACAAGTCCAAACTTTTTCTGGAATACGTCTCTCCCTTATACCTCGATGCCTTTTTTTTCAAATTTCCGATTAGTTTTTTTAATTAAAATTAAAATAAGTCAGCCAAAAACGAATACTTGGTTCTTTTCGAAATAACATCACGGTGTAGGCGTTCGTCTGGTCATAAAAAACCTTGATTTGAGATGTTATATTTATGTTCTTTTTAAAGAACAGTTACTCTCTGCTCTGTTCTTAAAAAAAACAGTTCTTTAATTTTTTTTATTATAAATGATTTTGCCTTAAATTATATTATAGCAAGATAGAAGGTTTACAGATTTTTTTAGTTTAAATATTTCGGATAAGTTAGGGTAGGTTTTAATCATCTTCGCACTAGATGGCTATTGGCAACGGCCGTCGTAATTTCGAACCACAGTCAAGTGACGAGCTGACACCTAAATACGCACCCAACTCAAACTAGGACGTCATTATAGATTACAAAAAAATATATGACAAAACAAGTTTTTTTTTATTTTCAGAACTGATAAAAAAATATCATGTTGTAAAATCTTCTTTAAACTTATTTTTTTGTTCGCCGCGGAAGGTGGCTTTTTTGTTATATTTAATCTCTTGTATTTTTATTATTTGTTCGCATTCTGTGTTTGCTGTGCCGGCCTGCGGGTAAATAAACCTCGCTATCGGGTTGCCATCGAGTTTCGATGATGTCATCCTTACTGGCGCATCAGATTTGGCGCGTTATCTGTTTTGTTGTTATTTTAAATTATTTTACGGTTATATGCTGACTCGGGCGATAAAGTAAACAAATAAAGTCGGCATAGGTTTTTTTTGTTTTTTGGGTTCAATTAATGTCGCACTAACTTGGTGAGTGATAGCGAGCAGGGGGAGCAGGCCAGTGAGATTGCGCAGCAATCCAAGGGTGCGAGCTTGCGAGCCTATTACTTAAAAAAGTAATACAACTTAAAAATTTTGAGTGAGCCATTGAGTTGTTTTTTTTTTAAACTGAAAAAAGAGTAAAATCATGCTAGGTTAATTGAAGAGCTGAGTGGAAGAACGTGCTAAGTGACATTTTTGAAAAAATTGAGGTTTTTGTGTCAGTGATCATGTTATTACCTGCTTTAAACATAACAGCTTTCAATTTTTTAGAAAACATTCGATTTCGTATATTTTTCGCATACGAAGTTGGTAGGTGCACGCGTTTTCGTCACTTTTTCAATGGAAGAACGTGCTAAGGAGCCTTGGCATGTTCTTCCACCGAAATCGCCCGATTCCTGAACGATCGTTTAGTGGAAGAACGTGCTAAGTAACACGTTTGCGGAAAATTTTCAGACTTTCGCTTGCATTAATAGCAAAACAAATGGTTCTTTTGTGGTTTTAATCAAAAAGAATTCAACAAAATGTAATTTATATTTCCTAATTAACTTTAATTATTAAATATAATCAATGAAATAAAATTTATAATGCGTAAAACTGGGTTTTGAGTGCATTTAGCAAAATAGGAAAAAAATGCATTTTGATTTTAAACGGAGTTAAAGGTTTTAACATTTTAAAATATCATCTACTTTGAATGTCGTCTGATTTTTATTGTAATAAACAAAACATAGATAATTTAGCAGCGAACAGATGGTATAATTAAAACAGAGTTGCACCTGCTCTAGGGAGATCGCAGTTGGCGTTAAAACAACATTGCACCAAACATTCAAAGCATCTGGTTTGTTTAAAAAAAATGAATTATGGATACAAAAACGTTTTAAAAGCCATTTTACGTTTGATCTCTAAAGCTATCGAACGCATTTTGTGCAATGTCCTAAACTCCTAAAATTATTAAAATGGAATTAAGAAGCAAGCGGAAAAGCTGAATTTTTGCTTGAAAGTGTGAATTGCAGCTTATACGGTAAGTACAAATTTAATCAAGAGTTTGCTTTGTTATGTAAAACTAAAATATTTTTATAATAATTGATGTTAAAATAAAGTAACAAAAGTATAAAAACGTTATAAGTTCTTAATATTTATTAGAATATTGATGACTTTAAAAAAGTACTATACATCACGATTGTAAAAATAAATTGTTTAAACGATCATGTTCTACTGTTGTAGAAAATGCTGTAAATTAAAGTATCTTTCTTAAAATTGATTAAACCCTTAATTAAAAAGGAGAAAAAAAAACGTAAATAACCTTAGGATCTATATCTTGCCATACAACTTATTTTTACTTTTTTTTAATATCAAAGTTTGTTTTTTAAAAATTCAATTATTCTTATCTAAATACTATTTAAACATTTATTTTGCGAAAACTTACATCTTGCATTATTATTATTTTTTTTAAATCTTTTAAATTTAATATTTATTTATTCACATGCCATTTGTGTTTCTTGTACTATATTTTTGTATACTTTTTATTAAGTTGATTTGTCTTATTATTCTTCAAAGTATTTAGTTTATAATTTCAGTGATAATGGTATTTTTTAAAAAATATTTTGCAATTAAAAACTTACTCATCTAACATTAAGCAAGAAGTTCTAAAATAACTTATATAACTTTCTTTTAACTTAAATACTCAAAGAAATCCTTATAGTAGGGACAAACGGACGAACAAAAAGCATAAGATAGGTGACTGATATCTTAAAAAAAACCTAGGGATGAGTAACACTATGTATCAATACGCCCAAATTTAAAAG